>CAJQZJ010004381.1:9589346-9603538 GCA_907164525.1 Lophiomys imhausi
ACACACACGCACACGCACACACACGCACGCACACACACACACTACACACACACGCACGCACGCACACACACACTACACACACACACTACACACACACACGCATGCATGCACGCACGCACACACACACACACTACACACACACACACACACACACACACACACACACACACTACACACAAAAGAACCAAAACAACTGTCCACAGTTTCTCAATATCCTTGCCTTTCATAGAAGAAAGGAATTTCAGAATTCTAGAACCATCTCCTAGAAGAACTTAGGCTGTTTCTATATGCCCCCCAAGAAAAAAGAGCTGCACTCTCATTTCCCCCTTGCTGTCCACATCCTCAACCATAATGGAAAAATCAGTATCAAAGATTCTAGTACCTCACACTTGAAATTAGACTTGGACAGAAAAAAAAAGCTGCAGGGTTGAACTATTATAAATGACAGGGAATCATGGGAGCCAAATAATTAAAATTTCTTAAGAAGTGAAATGGTGTGTTATAATTGGTCCTACATATTTCAAGTTGGAGAAAAATTAAATTAGCTATTTCCTGACAGATGAAGAAGTAGCTCTAATATGGAAATATTTCCATGAGTCACTTAAGATTTTATTAGGCTTGAGCTAGATGAAGTTTCTTACCACAACTAGCCATTGTTTATCAAATAATTTAAGCATTACTTTTAGTGATGATTTGATTCTATGATTATACTCTAAGTTTCTTACGTAATTTTTAAACTACATCAATAGTAAACTTGCATGTATATTTAAAAACCATAGAGTTCTGTTATCAAATCATTTTGGGGATAAGATCTCCTATAACCCACACTGGGAGTAAACTTGTTATGTAGGCAAAGCTGGCCTTGAGATTCTAACCCTCTTAGCTCTACTTTCTGAGTGCTGACATTACAGGCAAGCACAGCCACACCCGAAAGCTGTGCTAAGGTTAAACCCAGAATATATATTTTAATGTTTATTTATTACTTCAAGTTACATCTCCATCACTGTCCCCTCCCTCCACCCTTCCTGGTCCCATCCTCCCTCCCCCTCCAAGAATTCAAAATATTTGTATTATTAGGCCACAATTATGAGAATTATATTGTATAACATACTTTCCCAATGTCCAGTCCATACATACTTGGCAACTGATATTAATATTCTATTATCTTTCTATCTCCATGAGTTTAAAGTTGTATACCTAACTCATTTTCCATTCTAACTTGCACTACCAACTTTAAAACATCTTCTTAGACCTAGAACATCCTTTTAATTCCTAAACAACTTAAAATTTAACTGTGAGACTATAACTATCTAGTCTTCAACTGCATCAGAGACCTGAGAAGGATAAATATATCTGATTATACAGGAAGTACAGAGCCAGCAGCTTCCAAAACTAAGAAATGACAGATAACTGGCTACCTGGACAGTTCCCAATTTCTCTCCATACATTAGAGCATCTATCTTCAGCCTCTTAGCCCAGTATCTCTGACAGACATTATTGTAAAGCAGGAATTATGAAGGACTTGCATACCCTGTCTTAGCAGAGCTAGGTTGTCAACTTACCTGCTTCCAGGTTTTGTCCTTTTTGGACAGCATTCTGTCTACAGTTGAAGCAAGGGATTTTTCTTGCCCAGTGACAGGCTTACAGGTAATGCAACCATCTCCAAATAGAGATTCTTCAATGCTCATCTTCTACTTGGAGTAGAATAGGGGGTGCTGTCAGGAGCTGAAATATCTCAATATAAAAAAAAAAACTTAAAAAACCTTCTTGGAAAGTCAAATTCTACAGTTCTCTTGAGGTTTTTGAAGACCACCTATCTATCTCTGTATATTTGGATAAGCAAATGTTGCTTGTCTCTTAGCAACTTGATTTCCAATTAATATAGAAAACATCTGTGATAAACTATGCTAGTACCTAACCAAATGACATGTATGAATGACTATTAGTTTGCATCTCTTAATTATCCTAAACAGTTTGTGACAGTTGCTATCAATGGGCCAAAACTTCACATTGCATTTTTAAGGGTTACCTAGGTATAATACCTTAAAAAGGGTTAACCTTAATTTTGTATCAATATACAAAGTTCAATACTGACGTAGCCAAATATAATCTTAATTTTGTATCAAAATACAAAGATATGAGGATATTCAATAATCTGTCTCTTTTTTATCATTCCTATATCATGTCTATATTCCATTTTTAAGCCTTTTCTCACCTACATAGGAGAGAATGAAGGATAGAGAAAAGAAAAAGAGAGAAATCTGAGTCTAACCTCCAAAAGCTATTTAACAAGACCATTTAACAACTTGCATCCAATCCCCCTAAATAACAACAAACATCTATAACCCATCAAATGACCAAAGAGGGGGAAAATAAATAAATTTTTAAAAATCACCCACCCCACCCTCTGGAAATGGGACGTTGCTCTCTTAAAATTACTTTCTGCTGGCTTGAGATGTAGGAAACCTGTTTGGGGCCCAAATAAGAATTGAAAAATGGTTAAGCAAGTTAATAGTAACATTTGATGTTCAGTCTTTTTTTATATATATATAAAAAAACTTCAAAAACCTTCTTGGAAAGTCAAATTCTACAGTTCTCTTGAGGTTTTTGAAGATCACCTATCTATCTCTGTATATTTGGATAAGCAAATGTTGCTTGTCTCTTAGCAACTTGATTTCCAGTTAATTTAGAAAACATCTGTGATATGGAAATTGAACAACTCTTTACTAGAGGACCCCTGGGTCAGGGAAGAAATAAAGAAGGAAATTAAAGACTTCTTAAAATCCAACGAAAATGAAGACACAACATACCCAAACCCATGGGACACAATGAAAGCTGTGCTACGAGGAAAGTTCATAGCACTAGGTGCCTTCAAAAAGAAAATTGTGACAGCTCATATTAGCGAATTAACAGCTAAACTGGGTGAATTGGAAAAAAAGAAGCAAACACTCCCAAGAGGAGCAGAGGCAGGAGATCATCAAACTTAGGGCTGAAATCAACAACTTAGAAACAAAAAGAACTATACAAAGAATCAATGAAACCAAGAGTTGGTTCTTCGAGAAAATCAACAAAATAGACAGACCCTTAGCCAAATTAACTAAAAGACAGAGGGAGAAAACACAAATCAACAAAATCAGAAATGAAAAGGGTGAAATAACAACAGACATTGAGGAAATCCAGAGAATATTTGGATCCTACTTTAAAAATCTATACTCCACCAAATTTGAAAACTTAAGTGAAATGGACAATTTTCTTGATAGATTCCACCTCCGAAGCTAAATCAAGATCAGATAAACAGATTAAACAGCCCTATAACCCCTAAGGAAATAGAAACAGTCATTAAAAATCTCCCAACCAAAAAAAAGCCCAGGGCCAGATGGCTTTAGCACGGAATTCTACCAGACCTTCAAAGAGGAGCTAACACCAATGCTTTTCAAACTCTTTCGCCAAATAGAATCTGAAAGAACATTGCCAAACTCATTCTACGAGGCCACAATCACCCTGATTCCTAAACCACACAAAGACCCAACAAAGAAAGAGAACTTCAGACCAATCTCCCTCTTGAACACAGATGCAAAAATACTTAATAAAATACTAGCAAACTGAATTCAAGAACACATCAAAAGTATCATACACCATGATCAAGTAGGCTTCATCCCAGGGATGCAGGGATGGTTCAACATATGAAAATCTATCAACGTCATTCACCATATAAACAAGATGAAAGAAAAAAACCACATGATAATCTCGCTAGATGCAGAAAAAGCATTTGACAAAATTCAACACCCCTTCATGCTAAAAGTTCTGGAGAGAACGGGCATACAAGGGCCGAACCTAGAAATAATAAAGGCAATACACAGCAGGCCAGTGGCCAACATCAAAATAAATGGTGAGAAACTTGAAGCATTTCCTCTAAACTCAGGGACAAGACAAGGATGTCCACTTTCACCATATCTCTTCAATATAGTACTTGAAGTTCTTGCTAGAGCAATAAGACAACTAAAGGAGATCAAGGGGATAAACATCAGAAACGAAGAAGTCAAATTATCCCTATTTGCAGATGATATGTTAGTATACATAAGCGACCCCAAAAATTCCACCAGAGAACACTTACAGCTGATAAACACCTTCAGCAAAGTGGCTGGATACAAAATTAATTCAAAAAATCAGAAGCCCTTCTTTATACAACAAACAAATGGGCTGAGAAAGAAATAAGGGAAACAATCCCCTTCACAATAGCCACAAACAACATAAAATACCTAGGGGTAACTCTAACCAAGCAAGTAAAGGACCTGTACAACAAGAACTTCAAGCCCTTGAAGAAAGAAATGGAAGAGGCCTTTAGAAGATGGAAAGATCTCCCATACTCATGGAGAGGTAGGATCAACATAATAAAAATGGCCATCCTACCAAAAGCAATATATAGATTCAATGCAATTCCTATCAAAATACCAACACAATTTTTTATAGACTTGGAAAGAGCTAGTCTCAATTTCATATGGAACAACAAAAAGCCCAGAATAGCTAAATCAATCCTGTACAATGAAAAAACATCTGGAGGTATTACCATCCCAGATTTCAAGCTGTACTACAGAGCAATAGTTGTAAAAACAGCATGGTATTGGTATAGAAACAGACCAGTAGATTAATGGAATGAAATTGAAGATCCAGAAATACACCCACACACTTATGGCCACCTAATTCTTGACAAAGAAGCCAAAACGGCACAATGGAAGAAGGACAGCATCTTCAACAAATGGTGCTGGTCCAACTGGATGTCCATTTGTAAAAGAATTAAGTTAGACCCATACTTAACACCTTGTACAAAACTTAAGTCCAAGTGGATCAAAGACCTTAACATAAGGCTGGTCACACTAAATCTACTAGAAGATAAAGTGGGAGAAACCCTCGAACTAATTGGCACAGACGACAACTTCCTGAACAGAACACCAACAGCTCAGGACTTGAGATCAACAATCAATAAATGGGACCTCATGAAACTGAAAAGCTTCTGTAAGGCAAAGGACACTGTCATTCGAACAAAACGGCAGCCTACAGACTGGGAGAAAATCTTCACCAACCCCACATCTGACAGAGGGCTAATATCCAAAATCTACAAAGAAATCAAGAAATTAAATGCCAAGAAACCAAATAATCCAATCAAAAAATGGGGGACAGAGCTAAATAGAGAATTCACAAAAGAGGAATCCCTAATGGCTGAGAGACACTTGAAGAAATGCTCAACATCCTTAATCATCAGAGAAATGCAATTCAAGACGACTCTGAGATTCCATCTCACACCTGTCAGAATGGCTAGGATCAAAAACTCAAATGACAGCACATGCTGGCGAGGGTGTGGAGAAAAGGGTACCCTACTCCATTGCTGGTGGGAATGAAGGCTTGTGCAACCACTATGGAGGTCAGTCTGGCGATATCTTAAAAAACTTGGAATAGCTCTGCCTCAGGACCCAGCCATACCACTTCTGGGTATACACCCAAATGCCTCTTCACAGAATCATAAGGAAGTTTCCTCATCTATGTTTATAGCAGCCTTATTTGTAATAGCTAGAAATTGGAAATAACCCAGATGTCCCTCAACTGAAGAATGTTTAAAAAACTGTGGTACATCTACACAATGGAATATTATTCAGCTATCAGGAACAATGAAATAATGCAATTTGCAGCCAAATGGATGGAACTAGAAAAGCTCATCCTGAGTGAACTAACCCAGACTCAGAAGGACACATATGGCATCTATTCACTTATAGTAGGATTTTAGCTATATAATAGAAGGTATCAATACTACAACTAACAAACCAAAGGGAACTTGGACATAGACTTCTTATTTTTAATTTTTATTTTTTATTTATTTTTTATATATTAGTTATATTTTTTTCTATTTTTTAGTCTTTTTTACCTATTGTATGCTTATTGATTTGTTTGTTAAGTAGTTCTCTCTCCCAGGCAACGAGACACTTTTCACTGGTGGTACTGCTTCGTAGATCCCCAATGAATGAAGAGGCTCTTGGCCCTCATACGACCTCTCAACTGAGATGAGGGACTGTTATATAAGGACACCCCACCCCAGAGAAATGGGATGGAAGGTTTAGGAGGTAAAGAAAAAAAATGAAATGTGATGTTTCGGCCTTTTACTACTAACTGTCATAAACTGTTTAGGATAATTAAGAAATGCAAACTAATGGTTATGCAAGCCGGTCATTCTGTTAGGTACTATGACAGCCTATTATAGTTACTTGCTAAGCTAATCAGAAATAAACCTGCTAAGAGACAAGCAACATCTGCTTACCATAATATAAGAGATAGATAGGGCCTCTTCAAAAACCTCAAGAGATCTGCAGAATATGGCATTCAAAGATGTTTTCGTAACTTTAGATTTTTTTATATCAAGACATATCAACTCCTGACAGCACCCCCTATTCTCCTCCAAGTAGAAGATGAGCATCGAAGAATCTCCAGTGGGAGATGATTGAATTAGTCGCAAGCCTATCTCTTGATAGGAAAAGCCCCTTGCTCCAACTGTAGACAGAATGCTGTCCAAAAAGGACAAAACCTGGAAGCAGGTAAGTCGATAGCCTAGCTCTGCCAAGACAGGGTAGGTAAGTCCTTCATAACCCCTGCTCTACAATCAATGTCTGTCAGAGAAGCGGGGCCAAACGACTGAAGAGCAATGCTGTAATGTATGGAGAGAAAATGGGAACTGTCCAGGCAGCCACAGGTATGTCATTTCTTAGTTTGGGAAGCTTCAGACCCTGTACTTCCTATAAAATCAGATATATTTATCCCTCTCAGGTCTCTGAGGTGATTGAAGAACAGATAGATAAAGTCTCATAATTAAATTTTGAGTTGTTTAGGAGTCAAGAGAGTGTTATACATCTAAGAAGATACTTTTAAAATCGTGTTGCAATTAGTATGAATGTTGAGTCAGATATAGAACTTTAAACTCATGGAGATGGTTAGATAGTAGAATGTTAAAGTCAGGTACCAAATACATATGGACTGGTCATTGGGAATGTACGTCAAGCCATATAACCCTCATAACTGTGGCCTAATTACCTCTGTTGTACTGTATTGTATTTATTATTATAAGAGAAAGAGCCATTTGTTGGACTGAAAGGGGAAACTGTAGGGGGAAATAAGATATACCTTAAACTTAAAAGAAAAAAAAAAGGGAAGAGGATGGGGGGTTGAAGGTGGGAGAGTGGGACTGGAGGGGGAATAGGGAGGGGACTGTGATTGAGATGTAACTTGAAGAAATAAAAAATAAAGGAAAAAAAAAAGAAAACACCTGTGATAAACTATGCTAGTTTATTTAATTTAAATGTCCTAAGAAGTTTGTAGTCAGAGGCTGAACTTCAAGGTTTTACTGAAGTCCTGGCTAGAACAGTCTGTGGGGCTGAACCTTCTTATCCATTTTGAGTTGTTCTGGTTGTAGACTTTTGAGGGAACAGCTATTGAGGAAGTCTGCAAGGCTGGGTCATCTGGGCTACCTTTCTTCTTTGTGTCTGGTCCCTTTTCTTCACAGGTTTCAGTTGTCCAGTTGTCCCTGCACTCCTTAGATGGATGCTTTTAATTTCCTGGAAAGATAAGAACAGAGCCCTCTCCTAATCATAACTCTGTGGCACTACTTTTTTTTTGGCAGGTAATACCTTTCCTAGAGCACATTAAAAAACCCAGGATCTTATGCATGTGAGGAAAGCTTTCTACCAGTGGACCCACATACGCAGCCTTCAAACACAAATTAACAAGTGGCGAATTAATACATTCCTACCATTCATTGAATCTTCCCAACTGGATTTTGTTTTCCTTTGAATAGAAAGGGTCATAACTGTGTTTCTCAATAAATCAACACCACACATCAATTAGCAAGTAGTTCAGATTATAAAATGGACAAAAATGTCTTGTTTTAGCCTGACAACCACCTCCCATTTTATGACAGATCTACCCAAAGTTATCAAAGAGGCATCATCAGTTATTAATTTTTCTGTCATCATAACATAAATGTCGATAATGGAATGGTAGCAGAGGCAAGGGAACTCAGGCACAGCTAAGAATGGGAAGGAGAAAGGGCTTTCCTGGGAAGAGGCTTAGTTATCCACACAAGTGTGACTTTACACAAATATCTTCACCCATCTGTTTTAAATTACATGGCATCAGGGTCCAGGTAATATTGCCAAGTCCCCAACCTCACCACGATGTCATGGGAAATGCATTCTGGTAGCTGAATAGAATGAATCCCGCAGGGATCCAGGTATGTGAACACTCCTGACAGAGTAGAGGTGAATTTACAAAGACTGCTTTTCTGAACATAGAACCATTCTAGAATCCCAGAATCACTAAGGAATTCTGTAGGTCTCTAGTCTAACATCTAATACACAGAAAACAAGAAGGAAACATCCAGATTGGGGGGGGGGGTGGTTCACAGTCCTATAATCCCAGCACTTGGGAAGCTGAAGGAAGAGAGTTACCAGTTCTGAGAAGCCTGGGCCACACTGCAAGACCCTGTCTCAAAACAACAAATAACAATTGAAAACCTATTAAAACCAAGTCTCCAGCAATTACATGGCTCACTGGAGATCGCAGGGCAACACTTAAGACATGAGTGAGAAATAGGGTTCCATTTCACCACCTGTAGCTCTGAGGCCTTTCTACCAGATGGCAAATTATTACTGTGAAGGTCTGCAGAAATGAACTACTCTGAGATTAAGCAGAAGGAACTGACAACACTAAGCTTCTGTTGAATGTATCAAGCATCTCAGAGGTGGTTTTTTGACTGGTTTCCTCGACATCTCAACAAAACACTCATATTCAGATTTTGGTATTTAGGCTTACACGTGTAGGTGGATGTTTCCCAAACCAGAGAGAATTTCCTCAGCTACAAATAAATATATTTGAAGAAGATTCAAAAAGCTCTTCAATCTCATGATAGCCTAAAGACCTCTCTCAAGTGAGAAGCTCTTTGTCAAGTAAAACACTCTCATTCTTTTCTGGTTGCTATGATAAGTATTCTGACAAAAGAAAGTTATGGAAGAAATAGTTTATTCTGCTCAAGGTTCAAGGTTCAGGAGCATGAAGCGGCTGATCACAGGATGTCCACATTTGAAGAGCAGAGAGCAATGGATGCATGCTGCTGCTAATCTCTCTTTTTCCTGCTTTATAGCCCATGATCCCAAAAGGGAATGGTGCCACCCACAGTGGGCAGGTTTCCTACCTCAATTACTAATAACATTAACCCTACAGCTGCCCAGAAGCCTATCTCCTAGGTGATTCTAGATCTTGCCACAGTGACAATGAACACACCCCTCCTTTTGCAGTGGTAAGAATGTCCTGCTTGACACACAGGGAGAGTATAATAAGGAATTAAGGAGCCCAAGGATAGAAAGATACACTAAAATAGTTATTTCTTTAAAAAATTCTTGGGAAAAATTTTAAGTGCTGTAGAGAGAAAGTTTGCTACAGCATCTGTCAATAAATGAACCCTCGGCATTTGGCAACTGTTATAAATAAACAAACAAACAAATAAATAAATAAACATTGAGACCCCTGCTTCAATTTACATCCAAAAGAAGTAAACTCCTTCTCACCTTCCTGTGACATTGTAACGCCGTCATGTATATACTTTTTAAGCCTTGAAGTTTATGGATCTTTTCATATCTTGTGGTATGCTGCAGATCAAATGCAGGGTCCTAAAAACATGCCAGCAGGCACCCAGTGCCTAAGCATGACCTCAGCTTTTACGGCATGTTGTTTAATACTAAAGGAAGCTGAACTGCAATCAGGAAGAACACATTCTGTGTGAATATCTCCAGAGAAAGGTGTTACTGTTGCTTTTAAAAAAATATATATGTAGAATAGAAAGCAAACAACATTTACAGAAGCAGCCCTGGCTGTTTGAGCCCAATACTTCCCATCTCTACACCCATGCAGAAGAATCACAAGTCCTTCCCCCCAAAGATGCGTGCACAAGATGGGGTATAGTTCAAGTTGATGCACAGTTGACCTTGAAACTCTACCAGGAGTTACCCAGGCTCCCTTCAGTCTTTTTGCCAGCCTTCTCTTCTACTCTAAAGGGAAGCAATTCTTCCTTCTCTCAGCACCCACTGAGTGTTTGATTTCTTCATTTTTACATTTTTGATGTTTATTGCAATCCCTGTGCCTCAATATCATGACTTCTCTCTCCTCAGAAACTTTTTCTAATCTTCCCAAGAAGGCTTCCTTTATTTTGTTAAGTAATTAGCATAATCATGTTTGTGCCTGGATATCCCCTACTAGCTGTGGGATGTCTGCCGCGTGTGGCTTTGTTACTATTGTACTTTAGTTGCCTCCTCCTTGCCGATGAGCCACTACTGAGAAGCAGCTGCATGTTGGCTCAGTTCACCTTCTCTGGGGCATGAGTCTCCATATGGCTAAGATTGTAGATGGACACAAATACTCAAGGTTCACACAGAGAAAGGAATGTGTGCAGTGTTCACTCTCATAACCTAGAGGTGGAGATGAGAAACATGCAATCCTCCCTTATTCTACAAGCAAAGCTTGCTGGGAATGGTGGTTTACAGCTGTAATCCCCATACTTGAGAGGAAGGAGGGAGGCAGGAGAATCACCTAAAGTTTGAGGCCGTTTTCATCAGTAACCCTCATAGCATGCTCCAAGCCAGCCAGGAGTACATAGGAGAGAGAGAGAAAGAGAGAGAGAGAGAGAGAGAGACAGAGAGAGAGACAGAGAGAGAGACAGAGAGACAGAGAGACAGAAAGAGAGAAAAGAAGGGGTGAAGGAGGGAGGGAGGAAGAAGGAAGGAAGGGAGGAATGGAAAGAAGGGGGATGAAGAAGTAAAGGAGGGAAAGAAGAAAGGAGGGAGAGAAATGAAACTAGTAAAATAGAAAAGATAAGATTTATTCCCATCCTGCCCAAATAGCCAAAACAAAACGGGAAAATTTCTTAGTCATTTGGTTTATTGAACATTCCAGGATCCCAATAACATTTGAGGAGAAAGCAAAGCTGTCCAGCATCCATCTTCCTCTGTACCAATAGGATGCTGCTTCATTGAAAGGGATTTGCTGGAGAACCAATTCCCCAAACAGCTTGTTTTGTTTTGTTTGCTTCCTTTGTACGTGGGCTGATTGTCTTAAGCTGCCAAAGTAGGAAATAAGTGGCATTAAAAATGTTTTTCTGTGAAGAAGCAAATTAACTCTTTTGCCCTAATATTCACCAGAGACTTCCTGAAATTTTGAAAACAACACTTTCTTCCTTAGGACAGCATCTAATTTCAGTTTCTTTCTATCTGCTCTTTGAAGTTGCTAATGTCTGTGGCAGTATGCAATATCATGCCAGCTTTAAATCAGGTGAAGCTAAAATTGGAGGCAAACTTGCTGGTTAAGTGGTCTCATATCACATATCAGAGGGAAGCTAGAAGTAGACACTCAGGCTACATTTTAAAGGGGGAATCTCCAAATTTGCATTCACAAAACCCTCACTGGCGTGCAAGAACAGCCGTCTGGTTACTCACCTTGCCCAGCACCAAGCCAGTGTCTTCCTTACTCAAGGTTATTCAAATCTTGGACTAAGAAAAATTGCAAATTGATGATGCATTGGAAGTACAACAGTACCCAGCACAGCCTTATTCAGCTAGAAGGGCCTCCTCCATACCAGCTATCAGTCACAAACTCCGTGCTTGAACTGTGTTATAATGCTGCCTTTCACTGTGGGGTGTTGTACACACCCTCATCTGCCAGGGATCTTTATCACAGTACACATCTCCTCTGGTGCAAGACCTAATTGCTGCGGAATAAAATGCATGCAATCCAGTTCTCAGGGGCTGACCCTAACCTTAACAGGGAATTCTTTCTGTTCAGACACGTCCTCCCATATGAACACTATTATGGACTGAGTGTATCTTTCCAAAATTCAGATATTGAAGTGCTGGCTCCATGGGAATTCTATTTGGAAACTAGCCTGTGGATGATAACAAGGGTTAGAAGAGATCATCCAGGTGGAGTCTGTATGATGAGGAAAAGGTCCCAGAGAGTTCACTCTGCATTCTTCTCCCTCTTTGTTTCTCTCTCCTTCTATATCCCTATCTTTCTGCCCTCCTGCACTCTTTCATGTGAGGATGCAGCGAGACTGTAGCTATCTGCAATTCAAGAAGAGAACCCACACTAGAAATGGAACCAGCTGTCACCTTGATCTTGGATTCCTAGCCCCTAAACTTTTAAGAAAAGTTCCCTTTGTTTAAGTCACCCAGTCTATTATATGGCAGACCAAGCTGCCTGGGACTTAGATCCAGTTGTCCAAATTATCATGCATACAGATACATAAATATAAATATGATAGCTGATGTGAAATGTGTGCCACTGAATGGCTCCACATACACTTAAATCCTGCAGATGTCTTTGAGTAGGGTTGTCATTTATGCTTTCAGCTGGTAAAAGTTTATATCTCTGTTTTGCCTTTTTGCGATAGGTATTCTCTTTGGGATACTGTTTAATCAGTCAAAGACATAGGAGAAACAGTGTTGACCTCATTACCATAAGCTCCCTTCTTCTGTTTATAACTTGCTCATAAACCTTCATAACTGCTCAGTAAGAAAACCGTCTGGACGGTAATAGTACTCAAAGGGGGTGTTGTTTGCAGATCAGTGAAGCCAGACCACATGTCCCTCCACCAAAGAGCTTTAAAAGTGCTACTCTCAGTGAAAACAAAACTCCTTAAAATTTATTAGTGCGTCAGCATCACAGTGCAGAAGAGGACGTGAGTTTACACAATATGGGAGAAAGATCATTTTCTTTGTGCCCTTTAGCAGTCTAGTCTTCCTTACACTGTCCCTTAGTCCTAAAATACAATCAATTGACAGGCACACTTTAGATTCAAGTTTGCTTTTGGAAATAAATGCAACTGTATATGTGTATATAAGTTTACTTACATGTGCATAGAGACATCATCTATGTATAGCCATTTATGTGTATACAGACATGCCCATTGATAGTAAAACAGTCTTTAACATCATATATATGAATATAAGATCTCTTCTAACCCTTGTTATCATCCACAGGCTAGTTTCCAAATAGAATTTGAATATCAGTGTGAATATATATATATATATATATATACACATACATACATACATACATACATACATACACACACATTCTGACCATAATTCCCCCTCCTCCTTCTCCTCCCAGTCCCTCCTCCACCTCTCCTTCACCCTCCTATCCACTCCTCCTCCATTTCTCTTAAGAACAGGGCAGGCCTCTCATGGATATCCATCAGCCATGGCATATCAAGTTGCAGTAAGACCAGGCACCTGCTCTCCTATTAGGGCTAGATGAGACAACCCAGTAGGAGGAAAGAGTCCAAAAGTCATACAACAGAGTCAGAGATAGCCCCTGCTCCCACTGTTCAGAGTCCCACACAAAGATCGAGTTCCACAACTGGAAAATATGTGCAGAGGTCAATTCCATGCAGGTTCCCAGGTTGGCAGTTCAGTCTCTGTGAGCCCCTATGAGCCCAGATTATTTGCTCCTGTGGGTTTTTTTTTTGTAGTGTCCTTGACCCTTCTGGCTCCTAAAAATCCTTCCTCTCCCTCTTCTACTCTCCCTAATGTTTGACTGTGGGTCTCTGCATCTGTTTCCATCAGTTTCTGGGTGAAGTCTCTCTAATGACAATCGAGCTAGGCACTGATCTATATCACAATATCATTAGAAATCATTTTCTATCCTAGGTCTCTGGGCTATCCAGCCTCTGGGTCCTAGCCCTCCAGGCAGTGTCAGGGATGGGCTCCTTCTCACTGCATGGATCTTAAGCTGGATCAGCCATTGGTTGGCCACTCCCACAAGTTCTGGCCACCTTTACCCTAGTACATCTTGCAGGCAGGACAAATTGTAGGTCAAAGGTTTTGTGGCTAGATTGGTGTCCCTCCACTAGAAGTCTTGCCTGATTATAGGAGATAGCCAATCCAGGCTCAATATCCCCCTTTGCTAGGAGCCTTTTTATTTCTTATCTGTGTTAAGTGAAAATGTGGTATAGAATTGAATAAAATAGTCACTCTTACCTTTTAAATATCTCCTTCTCCCACTCGTGTGTGTGTGTGTGTGTGTGTGTGTGTGTGTGTGTGTGCTCTTACCTTTCAAATATCTCCTTCTCCCTGTGTGTGTGTGTGTGTGTGTGTGTGTGTGTG
>CAJQZJ010004381.1:9603548-9628170 GCA_907164525.1 Lophiomys imhausi
GTGTGTGTGTGTGTGTGTGTGTGTGTGTGTGTGTGTGTGTGTGTGTGCTGCTAAGCAACTTGGGCTGGCAAAATGTCTCAGTGATAACACACATTTATCTCCAAGCCTGATGACCTGGGTTCTACTATCCCCAGAAAGTACATGGTAGAATGAGAGAACGAACCCCCTAATTTATCTTGTCCTCTGGCATCTATATGTGCATATGGCACACACATATATGTATATACACACAATCAGTCAATCAATGTTCAAAAAACTCAATCTTTCAGGGTGCTAGCGAGATAGGTTAGGGTTCAGATATGTTAGAAAGTCAATAAAAGCTAAAGATAGTCGTTTAGATAAAGTGGTTTCTTTCATAATTGGCAATGTTGTATTAAGAAACAATTTTGCCGGGCGTGGTGACACATGGCTTTAATCCCAGCACTCAAGAGGCAGAGGCAGGCAGATCTCTGTGAGTTTGAGGCCAGCCTGGTCTACAAAGTGAGTCCAGGACAGCCAGGAGTATTACACAGAGAACCCCTGTCTCAACAAACAACAAAAAGAAAAAGAAAAAGAAAGAAAGAATTGCAATTTTGCTTTTATCTGAAAGCCAACACATCACATTTCTTTTCATGTTGGTGACATGCTTGCAGATTGAATTCTGTGATATTTTGCTTTAACAAGAACTGACTTAGATTTGATAAGTTTAAGTCCAGAATAACAGAAATATGTCATGAAACACAAAAACTACTGTGAAAACTGCAATCCTGCAGAAGCAAATGCCCGCCCCCTTCTCCCAGGTATCCACAGCAGCAGCACTGACCAGTGAGGTGACTCCATCTGTGTTCTCTCAGGGGAAGTGCCTCACCCCTGGGACACTTCCCTAAAGGACTCCCCACATTTCCTTGAGCTTATAAGTTTAACTTCCAATCATCAGGAGCAGCAGCCATAAGAGAAACAACCTGACGAGGGAAGCAGTCTGAGAAATCTGGAGTGGAGGGAATGGGTAGGTTGGCTCAACAAGAATGTGTCACTGGGAAACAGAGTTGGTAGGGAACTTGGACACCTAGTGAAAAGCTAAGAGATTAAAAACCTAATGGAACATGCAGGTTGCGCAGGATTCTGCTTGAAGACAGTAGCACCAAGGGCCATGTTAAAACTAGTGGGAGACATTAGAATACAGACAGGCTGCTCATTAATATTAATAGCTTAGGAATGATATGGTCACAATGGTGGTTAAACAGGGCCATGTGCTTTGGACAATGATTTTTTTAAAGCATTTACAGACATACTATGACAAAGTCTGCAGATTCTTTCAAATAATATAAAAGTTATAAACCTGCTGTGATGGAATGTACAAAGCCATTCAGTTTAGCTCTATAAGTCCTGAGTATTCATTATATGATTGAATTTATTTTCCTCCATATTTGAAATTTTCCTAATAAAAAATTAAAGTATGTGAATATGAGTTAGATAATTTGTTTTATAGAGATGACATCATTTCACTGCTTTGAAAATACCAGATAAAAACGTATATAAATGTACCCAAAGGCATATTATTTGGAAATTAATCAATCTAATTATTATAAAATGCAAATCTCTTCTTAATGCCTTACTTGATTTACCTCATAACTCTAATACAACAGCAGGTTCACAAGCAAATTAGGGAGGGCTCCAACTACCCTCAAAATGTTCTTGTGGAGAACAGCTGAAATTAATGCTTTATAAAGTGCACGTTGGAACAGAAGTATGACTTAAAATCTTCAGCTCCAAATTGGTAGTTATCTTACAATTAATCTTCTAATATCAATAAACATATTCCTCCACCTAAGAGTGGGGATGTTTGGGAACATCCACATCCTCAAACATTTCCTACTTTCCTGCCATCTGGTAAGGAAAGCAAGAATGGTAGCCTATTTCCAGTCAAAGGCAAAGTCTGCTGTGCACACTCAGTCTCTCTCTGTTACTGCAGGATGCTCTGTCTCTACCAGCTTTAAGTCTTTCCATTGTATCTCATATCTTCCCTGGATTCAGAAATCAGGGATAAGACAGTTTCTTCCTGGGATTATCTAACAAGAGGGGTGACCATATCTAGTCACAAAGTTCTGTGTTTGCAGGGCTGAAATCAAGCAGATGTTCTCAACTTCTGAATCTCTTCAACAGCCTCTGCAGCATTCTGAGCCATGTCTCCTTTTGTTCCACAACTACTGGGGCAGATTGTTTTATATAACTCGCTGTATAAGAACTGATTGAACATGAAACCAAGTTAATCAGAAATTAATTTTTCTCCTAGACAAATGGACAGAGACTTTAAATGTTATTTCCATTATTTACAAAGTTATAAACAACTAAATCATGGATAATAAGTCACGTTAGAATAAAATGTCAATATTTAACATTATGATAAGGTAAATAACTTTAATCCCAGCATTAGGAAGGCAGAGACAAAAGGCCCTCGAATTTTAGGTTCATCTCAGATATACAGGGAGTTTCAGGAAAGCCTGGAGTATAAGCAAGACCTGAAATCTGAGAAATCAAACTTCCCAAAAAATAAGTTACAATGATCTCTTTCTCCCCTCTCTCTCTCTCTCTCTCTCTGACACACACACACACACACACACACACACACACACACACACACACACACACACACACGACTGAATGGTAATTGCTACTATCAATTCTATTTACTTAGAACTAGGTGCAATTTGTATCTCAGGATACTTGTTCATGCCTAAAGCTTATTTAGGCCCCAAAGATGGGAGGATGTGCCAGTATTTACTATGTCATAAGTTAAAATTTAAAATATAAACATTCTCTTATTTATTATAAAATTGTAAGACATTTGTATAAAAGGTAACATTACTTTCCCCAGAAAAACACTTTCCAAGAAGATTGACATAGTCTTCTGACTTTTGTTTAATGCTGGATCAACATAAGCAACTCCATTCTTATCTCCTTTTCTTAATTCAGTCTTCTGAAAGGTGGGCCTCTTACGGAAAGAAAAATGACCACACAAATGTATGCCTGGGAACAAGAGTAGTTTACTAACCCTTTCTAGACAATGCTGGATACTGTTTAGAAAAACTATACCAATTTTAGTCAAGGGAAGTTTCTAAAATTTGATTTCATAGGACTTGTAAATTATATATCTAAAAAGCATTTACTCTTTTGTTGTTGCTGTTTTTGAAACAGGATCTTATACAGCCCAGGCTGGCCTTGAACTATACATGCAGCTGAGGATGACTTTGAACATAGTCTTTGTCTACACCTTTCCTGTCTGCCAGAATTATAGTCACAGTCCAGTACACCCTGGAGATTATATATATAGTTTTTTAGAGACAGGGTTTCTCTGTGTATCCCTGATTATCCTGGACTCTCTTTGTGGACCAGGCTGACCTCAAACTCACAGAGATCCACCTGCCTCTGCCTCCCGAGTGCTAAGATCAAAGGTGTGCACCACCAGGCCTGGTACACCATGGATATTTTTATTCTGTACACTAAAAGTTCATTAGCCTTTCATAGTGAATTGAAAATGTTATGTTTATTGTGTTATCCTCATCCTTCAAATGCTCACATTTCTGTGATCTAGCATCAAAGATTAATTTATATTAATGTTATCTCTGAGACCACTTAATACATCAGAAAATCATTAAGGCAGATCAAGCTCACAGGAGCAGACAAGAGTTTTCAAAAATTCAGAGTCATCTTGAGTTGCATTTCTCTGATGATTAAGGATGTTGAGCATTTCTTCAAGTGTCTCTTGGCCATTAGAGATTCCTCTTTTGTGAATTCTCTGTTTAGCTCTCTACCCCATTTTTTGATTGGATTATTTGGTTTCTTGGTGTTTAATTTCTTGAATTCTTTAAATATTTTGGATATTAGCCCTCTGTCAGATCCGGGGTTGGTAAAGATCTTTTCCCAATCTGTAGATTTGAGATTCCAGCTCACACTTCAGAATGACTAAGATCAAAAACTCAAATGGCAGCACATGCTGGCAAGGTTGTGGAAAGGGGGGAACACTTCTCATTGCTTCTGGGAGTGCAAACTTGTATAACCACTGTGGAAATCAGTCCGGCAATATCTTAGAAAACTTGAAATAGCTCTATCTCAAGACCCAGCCATATCACTCTGGGTATCCACCCAAATGATTCCTCACATCTATGTTCATAGCAGCCTTATTTGTAATAACTAGAAACTGGAAACAACCCAGATGTCCCTCAACCAATGAATGGATAAAAAAGCTGTGGTACATTTACACAAGGAATACTACTCGGCTATCAGAAACAAGGAAATCATACAATTTGCTGCCAAATGGATGAAACTAGAAAAGCTGATCCTGAGTGAGCTGACCCAGACTCAGAAAGATGCACACGGCATCTATTCACTTATAACTGGATTTTAGCCACATAGGATAACTATCCTACAACCACCACACCAAAAGGAATGGGAACATAGACTTTATTACCTGTTAGTGGGACACTTTGCCCTAGTGGAGCTGCCATGTAGGCTCCCAGTGCAAGAAGAAGCTCTTAGCCCTCATACAACTGCTGAACTGAAAGGGGCTGATAGTAGGGCACCCCACACCAGAGGAGTAGGATAGGTGGGAGAAGTGGGAGAGGGTGGGAGGGTGGGACTGGGATGGGAGGAGAGAGGGGACTGTGATGGAGATGTAATTTGAAATAATAAGTAAACATTTTTAAAAATATTTTTCAAAAATTTGTTTTTATTTCAGAGTGCAAGTTCTCCTACTTTTGATCTTGTGCATTCTAGGAAATGTCTGTTATTAGTACACATCTGAACAATCACAGTGTGTGTACCTTCAAGTAATAATGGTATTCCACTATCATATAAAAGAGGGATAATTCAATCAATCTATAGCCCACACACCTCTCACTCTCTTGTAGAGCAGGAATGCCTTGTATGAACCTCCGGTTGTGTCACCAAATGTTCACAACACTAGTACTCAAGAATGAAATTAGTTCCCAAGACACGGCACAGCAGCTAAGAGCCTTGCTGCAGTTCCAGAGGACCAGAGTAAGTCCCCAGGACTCATGACAAGCAGCTCCCATCCACCTGTTATTTCAGATCCTGGGGTTCTAATGCCCTCTCTGGCCTCGATGAGCATCTGAAAACATGTGTGCAAGTTCATGCACATGTAACATAAATAAAAATAAAACATTTAAAAAAGAAATTTGCAGGCAAATGCATGGAACTAGAAAATATCCTGAGTGAGGTAACCCAGAACCAGAATGGCACACATCGAATGTACTCACTTATAAGTTATGTTATCCATAAATTACAGGTCAGCCATGCTACCTATAGCCCACAGACCCAAGGAAGATAAGTAACAAGGAGGGCCCAAGGGAGGATGCTTGAATCTTAGTGAGAAGGGGAAATAAAATAGGCATGGGGGTGGATGGAGGGAGGGAACTGGATGAAAGAGAATGTGGGGAAGGAAACAGGAGGAATCAAGTGTGGGGGGGGAACAGACGGAGAAAGAACTAGAATCACTGAGAGACAGGCCTCTCTGGGATGAGCTAGAACCTAGGACAATGGAAACTCCCAGGAATCTATGAAGGTGACACTAACTAAGACTACCAGCAGTAGGGGATATGGAACATGAAACAGCCACCTCCTGTAACCAGGAAAGACTTACTTACAATGCAGGGATGGGGACACCAACTCAGCCACAAAACCTTCAACCCACAGTTTTTCCTGCCTGTAAGATGTACAGGGATAAAGAGGGGGCATAAATCGAGGGAATAGTCAACCAATGACCCTCCTCACTTGAGACCCATGCCCGGAGAGAGAGCCTACCCCTGACACTATTAATGCTATTGTGCTATACTTGCAGACAGGAGTCTGGCATAACTGTCATCTGAGTGGCTTCACCCAGAAGCTGATGAAAACAGATGCAGAGATCCACAGCCCAACGTTAGGTAGAGCTCAGGAAGTCTTGTGGAAGAGGGGGAGGAAGGATTGAAAGAACCAGAGAGGTCAGGGACACCACAAGAAAACCTACAGAGTCAACTAATCTGGGCCGATAGGGGCTCCACTAAGACTGAAACACCAACCAGAGAGCATGCATGGGATGGATCTAGGCCCCCTACACATATGTAACAGATGTGCAGCATGGTCTTCATGTGAAACCCATAACAGCAGGAGCAGGGGCTGTCTCTGACTTTGTTTCCTGCCTTTAGATCCCTTTCCCTAACTGGGCCACCTTGTCTAACCTCAACAAAAGAATATGTACATAGTCCTACTGCAACTTGATATGACAGGGTGGATTGATGTCCAAGGGGGCTTCCCCTTCTCTGAGAAGAGAGGGAGAGGGGGAGATGAGGTAAAAGGGAGAGACTAGGAAGAGAGAAGGGAGGGGAAGCTGTGATTGGGATGTAAAGCTAATTAGTTAATTACTTCATGAAAATAATAAAAAATAAAAAGAATCAAGTTGATGCAAATAGTAAGTTGCATTGTTTTGCTGAAGACATTCTTTAGGAAAAAATCCTCTTCTTAGGTACTGTGGATACTGCCATAGCTACTCTTGGTTTTGGGGATAACTCCTTGACTAATGTTAAGATGCCAGGAGCTTTAGCCACGGTAGCTTTTGTATCATCCATGCACACCGGGAAAAGGGCATGTAACACCACAGCATCACTATTGAAAGTATTTTTGACCTGTGTATCTCTTGAGTGTGCCTTGAGGTATAAGACTTGCTGGTGCCCTCTTTCCAAACTCCTTCCTTAAAAGATAAAAGTCTGCTGCTGAGGAGAACTCTCCTATAAACATCCCCTGCAGGAACAGAGGAGACATGAGTGTGGGGTGCTTCCTTGCCCTAAGGCGAGTGTGCCCATCAGAGATGCTAGACTGGATGACACTTTCCTTTCCAGGACTCAGAGAGGTTCTAATGAATTCATGAAATGGAGATAACAGATTATGAAGTAGAAAATGGATGGACCTTTGAAAATAGTCTTACTATTGTGTGTGTGTGTGTGTGTATGTGTGTGTGTGTGTTTATCTATTACTTCAAGTTACATCTCCATCACAGTGTCCTCATTCCACACCTCCTGGTTCCACCCTCCCACCCTCTCTTCCCTCTTCCACCCTTCCTACTCCTCCGATGTAGAGTGTCCCTACATATCAGCCCCTCTCAGCTCAACAATCATAATCAGGCTAAGAGCTTACTCTTGCACTGGGGGCCAACATGGTAGCACTCCCAGGACAAATTGTCCCATTAATAGGTAACAAAGTCTATGTTTCTGATATCTTTGGTGTGTTGGTTGTAGGATAATTATCCTGTACTATAAGGCTAAAATTCAATTATAAATAAGTAGATGCATGTGCATCTTTCTGAGTATGGATTAGCTCACTCAGGATGAGCTTCTCTAGTTCCATCCATTTGGGTGTGAATTGCATGATTTCCTTGTTTCTGATAGCTGAGTAGTATTCCATTGTGTAAATGTACCACAATTATTTTTATCCATTCGTTGGTTGAGGGACATCTGGGTTGTTTCCAGTTTCTAGCTATTACAAATAAGGCTGCTATGAATATAGATGAGGATATGTCCTGTGGTTTGGTGAGGAATCGTTTGGGTGAATACCCAGAGTGGTATGGCTGGGTCTTGAGGTAGAGCTATTCTGAGTTTTCTAAGATATTACCAGAATGAATTCCATAATGGTTGTACAAGTTTGCACTCCTACCAGCAATGGAGGAGGGTTTCCTTTTCTCCACAAGCTCGCCAGCATGTGCTGTCATTTGAGATTTTTATCTTAGCCATTCTGACAGGTGTGAGATGGAATCTCAGAGTCACCTTGAGTTGCATTTCTCTGATGATTAAGGATGCTGAACACTTCTTCAAGGTTCTTTCAGCCTTTAGAGATTCCTCCTTTGTGAATTCTCTGTTTAGCTGTTACCCTTTTTTTAAATTGGATTATTTAGTTTCTTGGTGTTTAATTTCTTGAGTTCTTTATAAATTATGGATGTTAGCCCTCTGTCGGAAGTGGGGTTGGTAAAGATCTTTTTCCAATCTGCAGGTTGCCGATTTGTTTGAATGACAGTGTCCTTTCCTTACAGAGATTCAATGAGATTCATGAGGTTCCATTTATTGATTTTTGGTCTTAGATCCTGAGCTATTGGTGTTCTGTTCAGGAAGTTGTCATGTGTGTTGATGAGTTCCAGGACTGCTGCACTTTATCTTCTAATAGATTTAGTGTGTCCAGCCTTATGTTAAGGTCTTTGATCCACTTGGTCTTAAGTTATGTGCAAGGTGATAAGTATGGGTCTTATTTCATTCTTTTAATGTAGACAACCAGTTAGACCAGAACCATTTGTTGAAGATGCTGTCCTTTTTCCGTTGTACTGTTTTGGCTTCTTTGTCAAAACTTGAGTGACTATAGGTGTGTGGGTTCATTTCTGGATCTTCAATTCGATTCCATTGATCAACTGATCTGCTTCTATACTAGTGCCATGCTGTTTTTATTACTATTGCTCTGTAATATAGCTTGAAATCTGGGATGGTGATACCTCCAGCTATTTTTTATTGTACAGGATTGATTTAACTATTCTGGGTTTCTTGTTATTCCATATGAAGTTGAGAATTGTTTTTTTTCTGGTCTATAAAGAATTGTGTTGGTATTTTGATAGGAATTGCATTGAATCTGTATATTGATTTTGGCAGGATGGCCATTTTTATTATGTTGATACTACCTATTCATGAGCATGAGTGATTTTTCCATCTTCTGATGTCCTCTTCAATTTCTTTCTTCAAGGACTTGAAGTCCTTGTCATACAGGTATTAAGGGTCTCTTCAGGTGTCTGAAGCACATTTTAGCAATTTCAGCTCATACAATGTGCCCTGGATACAGGGCAGTTTAGGAGACATGCTCTGACTTTGATGGACTCACAGTGTTCAGTGAATGTGGGAAGATATTCCAGAGACCATGCTTCTGCTCTCAAATTTCTTTACCACCACAATGAAGGGTTTAATTGAAATGGAAAATGGTTTCTCTTTTTGAGGGGCACACTCAAGATTGGCACCCCAGCACCTCTGCCATGGCCGGACTGAGTGAAGGCTCTGAACAGAAAGGCAGTTGTCAGTCCTGTGTACAGTGAGATTGCAGTTAGGTTCCGGGTGCTGCTGCCTGTCCCTGCTTACCTAAACTCGACTGCAGAACACCTTCACTTCCACCTTTTGCTCAGGGTTAGCAAAGAACTTAGACAGTAAAGACAGCCAAGACATGATTGGGCTTAAAAAAAAAAAAGCAAAAACGAGTCTTACTATTTTAAAAACCAAATTATTACCCACTTGCTCACAGGGATTTGCATTTGTGGGGATTCAGTTCAAAGCCTCTCTTTGGAACCATACTGCCTAATAACAAGGTGATCAAGGGCAAAGCCCCAAATGCTCATTATCTCAAATTGTGGAAAGCTTCTGGTGGTTGAGAAACAAGCTATCAAAACGAATAGTTGGAGGACAAAATCATTTCATTGCACTGCCTAGGAAATTGAAAATAAAGACAATAAATAGAAGCAAAGAAAAAAAATTTGCGCAAAACATCTGAACTAATAGAACAGCTAGTTAGTCAAACATTTTCAATTGTAAGAATGAAGTACATGTACAGCAAAGGATTAATTCACCTAATGATACATCTGCCTCCTGGGAAGTCATCTATAAGTCCTTGAAACCTGTTGCCTCTTAAGAGAGTAGACACAGCTCCATGGTAGAGTGATAAGTTACCATATACAAGACCCTGGGTCAGATCCTTAGAACCATGGGCAGTGATGCACACCTTTAATCCCAACATAAGGGAGGCAGTAGCAGTCAGATCTCTGAGTCTGAGGTCAGCCTGATCTACACAGAGCGAGATCCAGGACAGCCAGGGTTACACGGAGAGACCCTATCTCCAAAAAAAATCAAAACAAAACAAACAAACAAATAAAAGTGTCTCTGTCTATCTGGAAAGCTAGGGTCATGCTGAAAATGTGTTTTGGACATTGAAGTCAACTCAACAGAGGGAGGTTTGCACCTGTCTTGGACCCTGTCCCATCCCTCTCTTCCTTGTCTGACTTTAATCTGTGTCTTTATTATAATAAGCTATAGCCATGAGCATAAAACAGACTTCAGTAAATTCTGAACTCATCTATGCATCACTGAACCTTAGGAAGGTGATGGAGGGCTGTGAACGTGCAGCTAGTATGAGATGTGTGAATGGCCTTGGGAACCCTCAATCTTGCAGTTTTTATGTTCAGAGCGACTCGTTGTACCCCAGATCTCTCCCTTAGCATTGTACTACCCAGAAGTGAAAGTGAGATAAAAGACTTTAGGGAGAGAGGAAAGGGGCACTAATCCAATCACAGCTTCCTTTGTTGCATCTGGCCTCTGACAGAACTGTCCAGAGACAAACAGGATCGAAAACAGACAAAACAAATTTACTACTTACACCTCAAGGAAACCCAGTGGGTACCATTAATGCCATGTTCAGTTTGGAGTCCTAGCTTTCCCTTACACGTTGTATGCTCGGATTACTCAGTGGAGCAAAAATATAAAGGGTGGAGTTGCCAGGCTGTAAGGCAAGGGGGTCCTGTATAGGGCTTGGTGCCCTTTCCCTCTCTAGGAAGCTCGCAGCATGCAGCTAAGTTCAGAGCACGGTGGGGGACCGGGAAGGAATAGGCTTTCAGTCAGTAGCGACTGGGCAGTTGGCTTTGTCCCTTTGCCTCAGATAGCCAAGCCCCCAAGCTCACACTTCCACTGAAGGCAAACATAATGGCAAGTCATAATGGCAGAGCCCCCTACAGGCGTAGGTGTGGGCAAGTTACCCATTTCGAAGTGAGAAGTGCGTGAGAAACCAGTGATTCTAATATCTTAGAGGTGAAAGCTATAAAAATCCCAAAGAACAAAACTCTGATTTATTTCCCCTTCAGGGCATTACTTTCCTCTCAGCGGCTCGTGGCACTGTCCACACCAGCTCACGAACTACGGCTCGGTGGGTTTCTGTGACCTGTTTTCTCTTAAGTTGAGAAGGCAGCCATGTGCACAGCTGCACCTGTGACGGGTTCTAGAAACTGCTCCTACAAAGCTGCTCCACCTATGACAGGGACATAAAAGCCACTCAGCCAAGCTCTGATTCTCTTCATTTCAGAACCAAGTCCACTTAACGCAGGGTCCAGTGCCCCAGCACACTTGGGCCCTAAGAACTCTCTGTTCTAAAGCCAAATGGAACTCTGAAGGGATATCACTGCTTGCCCTCTTCAAGGATTTAGAGAGATGCAGAGAGACTCTTGTGTTCCTGCTTGGTCCCCCATATCTATTTTATCTCTGACTTTTTTACCTTTACCAATTTGTCCATTCATTTAATACAGATTTTGTAAGTCATCAGGAAACCTTTCATGAAAAGCTATTTTGCAAAATCCCAAATGTATAATTCCGAAACAGTGGTGTTTTGTTTCATTCAAGAACAGGCTCTGTGATTTAGGGATCTGAATGCTCTCCCTCACCCTTGTGGCTCCTTGCAATTTGACAAGCTTCTGCAGGTGTATGTGTGTCCATATGTGTGTGTTTCGGAGTGCTTTTTCACATATTGAAGAGGCAGGCAAACAAGGGGACACCTGGGCTCTGGTGGGACTCATCACACCATAAGAATCTGTCAAATGCCCCTGGATTTCCAGTAGCTTCACTTACCTTATTACTGATTCATTTTACCAAGCATATTTCTACAAAATACACTCTCTGTAACATAGATAAACTTTCTCTAAATTTCTTTAATTCTCTTCTCTCTCCCTATCCTTATTTTTCTCTCTCCTGCCCCCCTTTCCTTTTCTACTGTGACATGTGTTCTTCTAAAACTCTGCAGAGCAAACCAGATAACACGTGTTTTGTTTTTTTCTTTCTAAATCTCCGTTGGGTTCTTTGCTATCTTGGGAATCTAAATATAAGCAGAAGATGTACAAGTAGCTGTAATACTGATATCCATCCATCCACATATTCATTCTAAAACAAAATGTAGTCAATGATGAAATGGAGTAGTAGTCACTCTCAAGAAACTTAGCATCTAATGGTAAAAGAGAAATCTAACCAGGCACTAAGAACCAGTGCAAGTGCAGAGCTATACTTTGATAGGATGGGTGCAAAGGACTTGGGAAATACACCAGAGGAAATATTCAGGAAGTAGCAGAGGAAATTGTATGTCAAGTGACACCTAAGAACTGAGTAGGAGTTATAGAAAAAGGGTTGATAAACTTGTTCCAAGTTTGAGGTACATGGGATTAAGGAACAGAAAATCACAGACACAATGAAGGCTTCAGGAGAGGGTAAGAAGAGAAGTAGGAGAGTTATCATCCAGGGTTCTTGGTGTTCTTGAACACCCACCTGGGAGTCTATCCAAATAGCAGTGGCCCTTGACCGAAGGATGCACATAGATTTGAAATCCTCGAAGCCTTACCAAGGGTGCCAGCATCCAACTTAATCCTTTTAACTGGGCTCACATAGCACTAAGAAGCATAGCACCAGCAAGGTCTATTCAAGAGAAGCCAGAAGTTCAAAGATGGGAAATTCCTATTTGGAACACAGCATGGAACAATAGTAACAGGAAACACAGCCTCTGGTTCAAACATGACTCATAGACTAACTTGATAATAAGCCTGAAATCTCTTGACAATTGTCTTTTTACTCTCTTATGGGTTTCAAGGTCTAAAATGATGCTTGATCTACAAAGTAGAAGAGTCGGGTTCAATAAAGAGGTACAAAGATACTTGGTAAGCAATGAATAATTCATTCATTTATTATTTTCTGAACTCATTCATTCACAGAGCAGGTCATCCTGGGAAAAAAGCATCTGTCCTCACTCAATAATTCAATATATACATGGTGAAATATCAGAGCATGGAACACTTAACAAGCTTAATACACATATAGTATGTATCAGGTGACTGGAATATCAGATGTCTAGCACAATAAAGATAACCAGCAATGTTAATGGCCCACTGCCCTGGCTTTCCCAGATAAGAATACCTTAGAAAACAATGGAACATCAGGTTAAGCCTAATAAACTACATTATACTTTATCAGTCCAATGATCAGAGTGCTTGCTATAGGACATATACAGCTGACAGTGGAGAATTTAAAAAGACTGAGACATTCTGATGCTCATCGAATGAGATTATAATCTAACTTAAATTATCTAAATGTGCAAAATAGAAAAATAAGCATCAGTGGAAAGTTCATGCCCTGTGTGTGTGAATAGAATAGCTAGGAGGCTCTGGGGAGGACAGGCTGTACTTAGGGCTGGAAGGACAAGAAGTTATAAGATTCAGTACGACAGTTGAGTGGAATTGGAGAGGGCTGCTGATAAAACAGTCTTTTTATTTCTTTATAAAAGGAAATAATCTGAAACCAATCATGTGTTTTGGTGCCACCTCCTGCACACTAATAGCAGCAGTGCCATCACCATTGGACCTTCAACCATCCCCATTATCCAATCGTCATAATCACATTCAGCAATACAATGATTAATATCTGATTTTTTGATTATCCTATTCTGATACATTATCAAATCAAAAAGAAATATAAGTGGCTCCACCCCTTACTTCTCTAAATGCTGCACTGAAACTTGTCAGGTAATGACATTTTCTGACAACTCAAAGTTCTAATGACTTTTGTGGCACCGTCTCAGGGGACTATTTAGTGCCTTGGAAACTTTTAGATGATAGAGTAGTTTAGGGATAGTCTGAGACTTCCCTGTGTATGCTCACGAGAACATCTCTCTCACAAACAAAGGAACATAGGGACGTTTTTCTGAATCATACACCCTCTCAACGGGTATCTGTGATATATACATCATCCTCAGCGAGACACTTTGTGTGTTCTCTATTCCTACATCTGCCCAAGATCCACTCTCATGTCTCACGATTGCTACTATTGAAACTAACGTCAGGCACATGCTTTATTGGTAGGTTTTCATCAGTTATCCCCCCCCCCCATTCACTCCCTAGGCCATGCTAGACAGTGTCTAGTTCTCATATCTCATTCATACAAGGATCAAATCTCCAGCTATTATTAATTCAGACTTGAAATTGAAGAAGCAGAAGCATGGTTTCTTCACGCCTTTTACCTGCTCGTGAATATTTTCTAAGCAAGACCCTAGCATGTAGACAGAAAGATGCATTATAATCTATTGTGTGTCAGCATTCAATATTTATTGTTTTTTAAATACTTTATTTTTTTCTTCAAGTTACATCTCAGTAACAAACCCCTCCCTATTCCCCCTTCCTATCCCGCCCTTCCACCCTCTTCCCCCCAGAAGTTTCCCCTTTCAGTCCAACAGATGGTTCCTTCTCTTATTACAGTAAGTATTATACAAAACAACAGATATAAATATGCCACATTTATGAGAGTAAATTGGCCCAGTATACCTTCCCAATGTCCAGTTTATACATATTTGGCCCCTGACTTTAACATTCTACTATCTAACCATCTCCTTGAGTTTAAAGGTCTATATCTGACTCAACATTCATACTAACTTGCAACACACTTTTAAGAGTATTTTCTTAGATCTATAACACCCTCTTGATTCCTAAACAACTCAAAATTTAACTATGAGACTCTAGCTGTCTATTCTTCAACCACCTCAGAGACCTGAGAGGGATAAATATATCTGCTTATATAGGAAGTGCAGGGCCTGCAGCTTCCAAAACTAAGAAATGACATACCAGTGACTGCCTGGACAGTTCCCATTTTCTCTCCATACATTCCAGCATCAGTCTTCAGCCTTTGGGTCCTGTTTCTCTGACAGACATTTGTTGTAGAGCAGGGATTATGAAGGACTTACCTGCCCTGTCTTGGCAGAGTTAGGCTGTCGACTTCCCTGCTACCAAGTTTTGTCCTTTTTGGACAGCAGTCTGTCTGCAGTTGGAGCAAGGGGTTTTTTCATGCCAAGAGATAGGCTTGTTGCTAATTCAACCATCTCACACTGGAGATTCTTCAATGCTTATCTTCTACTAACTCTGATATTTAGGGGAAGAGATTACAAGCTGATAAAGGGTCCTGTTTAATGGGTTTTGGAGGTTAGCCCCAGGGACTTCCTACTTTTCCTTTTCTGTATCCTTCTTCCTCTCATATGTAGGAGTGCATAGACTTGAGAAAAATGAGACATAGACATAGCACAGGAAGGTCCAAGAAGAAGGGGCAGATTATTGAATATGCCCTTATACCTTTGTATATTGATACAAAATTAGTAGTTTATTTGGCTAAAGTGGTATTGACCATTGTTTATTGTGCAAAAATAAGATTGTATTGGATTACATTGGTATTGATCTTTGTATATTGATACAAAATTAAGATTATAGTTGGCCACAATGGTATTGACCCTTGTATATGGACATAATATTAAGATTGTATTGGGCTACATAGGCATTGATCTTTGTATATTGATACATAATTAAGAGTATATTTAACCACAATTGAATAGAACTTTGTATATGGATACAAAATTAAAGGTAATGCTTCCTAATGTTATCATACCTAGAGATACTTAAAAATAAAATGTGAAGCTCTGGCCTCTTGATACCAACCATCTAAAACTGTCTGGGAGAGTTAAGTAAAACAAACTCCTAGTCATGCAAACATGTCACTTTGTTAGCTACTATGACAGTCTATCACAGATATTCTCTAAACTACTCAGTAATCAAGTTGTTAAGAGACAAGCAACATTTGCTTATCTAAATACAAGAGATGGATAGGGCATCTTCAAAAACCCCAAGAGATCTGCAGAATATGGCATTCAAAGATGTTAACTTAAATTAAGATTTTCTTTTTTTTTTTTATTTTGAGACATATCAGCTCCTGACAGCACCCCCTATTCTACTCCAAGTTGAAAATATTTATTGTTTTGCATGTAGAGATTTAGGAGAAACTCACAGAAATTAGGAACCGGGCATTTCAGGCATTTATGAAAAGGTTTTGTGGTTAAGGAAAGTGTGTCTGTATTTCAGAAGGCTGTCAGTTGATTTCCTGAAAGAGTACATTCTGAATCATTATGAACTCCAGGAGAAGAAAATTTATAGTACTATTTTGGGGATAGAGTATAAGGAAGATAAAATTTAATGAACCTTCATTTTATGTAAATACAACAGAATGTTGGGTTTATAGGGCTGATAAGATCAGGAAACTCATTTACTTTTATATAACCTAAGGTCCCAAACTTAAGGAATTAGTCTGCTAAAGCTATTACCCTGTTAGATCAAGGGCCAGTAACTTTGTAAAATACATACACCAGGGCACAAACCCTGGGTGGCAAAGAGCAGATGGAAGTTTTTGCTGATGTTTTATTTAGTGTTTTCCCAACAAGTGAAACAGTATAGGTACAATCTTAATAATTATAAACAAGGAACGGCACATGTTACTTAGTCCTAATGCAATCATAACTTGGCAGAAAGTTATATTTAGGAGCTTGTCCCTTGAAAAAAAGATGACCCAATAAATTCTGGTTTCATCTTTTGAAGACACAGAGAGAGAGAGCTTAAATAATTTAAGACATTACTGGACCCAGGGGAAGAAGGTAACTTTGTATAAGCCTTGGAATTGAGGAAATTGAGAAAAAAAACAATAAACAAAGAAATAAAGAATTAACATGAGAAATGGAAGTGACTAGAAAATCAAACTGAAGCACTATCCAAAGAGAACTTCACAGTAAATAAGATGTCAGGTATAATACAGGGGCCACACGTCTTTTATTAGTTTTAGAGTGGAACCAGCCATCCGTTAGCTGCAAGAGAGAATTGGAACACTCCAGAAAACCATAATAAAACAACTACTTATAAAGGTGTGAGCAATATTAGGCAAACTACAAGAGTAAATTATTCTTAGAAATAGGAGTCATGGTTCAAAGGCCACAACAAAATATTAGACAGAGGATCATATACAATACAACTCTGAATTGTGTTTGGGAGAAAGAAGCTAGAGGAAGGGAAAGAGCCAGATCTCAGGCTCCTTTCCCATTTCCACCTTCTACCTAGGCCTCACTATTGACTGAACCATGCCACAAACCACAGTGCCTGCTTGCCAAGAAGAGTGTAGAGGATCATGGGGAGTAAGGATAGCGAATCCAATGGGAACTCTCTCTTTTGAGTATCAGACTACCCAGGGGAAATACTATTTCTCCTGCCCTCAGCACTCCCTAGTTGCCTGCAGTTCTTAGTTTTTAGTGTGGAACTGAGGCCTCCTGGGCTTTTCCAAGTTTAAATCAGCATGTCTATTATTATCCTTGGCCATCTCATGTTTAGGCAGTCATATATGTAAGATTGTATGGGTGTAACTTCTGACATTTCAAGGAGACACAGTCTCGCAGCAAACTCCCTTGTCCCTCTGGATCTTGAAATCAATCTTTATAGGGGAAAAAAGGTAGCCTGGCCACCAACCTTCTCAATTTGTTCTCCCAGAACCAATCCCCCAGCCTTGTCCCTAGGACTGCAACAGAACACCTGCTGGAGCCTATTGGTTGCTGTATCTCAGCCCCCAACTGAAGTAGGCATCAACCACAGACCACACCTGCCAGAAAAACAGGTAGGCTTCCTGTAGGCCTTCTCATCTTTCTCTGTTTCCTCAGACTCAATCCCCTAGTCTCATACCCAGCTCTGCAGTAGAACATCCCTGCCAGCCTTCCCTGCCCCCCTACACTCATCTCCTATGGATCCCACAGATCTTCCCCTTCTAATGTTCCTCCCCAACCAGACTTCCAACCCCAGCACCCCCCACTGCTAACCCAACAGTCACTTCTCCCAGGGCAACAAGTAGGCCAAAGGCAGACCCACACCTCTCCTACTACTCCTGAGATCCAATCCCTCCAGTCTCATTCTGAGATCTATAGCAGGAATGCTGCTGTGGTCCTCTTTCCTCTCTGACCCCATCTCCAGTGAATACAAAGACTTTCTCCTCAAACCTTCCCTCCTCCAACTCATCCCAGTATCCCAGCCTCAGACACCAGTAGGAATTCCCTGTGGACATACCAGATGAACAGGACAGAAAAAGAGGCAACGCACAGCAATCACACTTGCTGAAATCCAGAGAGGAAACAGAAACTAAACCAAAACAGACACCCAACAAAAAACAAATCCAGAAATAAGAACCTAGGTACATAATCACCCCAAACTCAGGTATGTAGATACCAGCTTTAAAATACAATCAACAAACGGGAGAACATGTTTCTACTAGAGCCCAGCAACACGAATACAGCAGGTCCTGAATACTCCAACATAAGAAAAAGACCTTAAACCCAACTATATGAAGATGGTAGCAGTCCTCAAAGAGGAAATGAATAAATTTCTTAAAGAAATTCAAGAAAACATAAACAAAGAGTTGAAGGAAACAAATAAACTGTTAAAGACCTGAAAATGGAAATAGAATCAATAAAGAAAATCTAAACTTAGGGAATTCTGGAGATGAAAAATTTAGGAATTTGAATAAGAACTACATCAGCAAGCTTCAACAATAGAATACAAGAGATGGAAAAGAAAATCTCAGACATTGAAGATATGACAAAAGAAATGGATACATTAGTTAAAGAAAATGCTAAATAAAAAAAAAAAATCCTAACACAAAACATCCAAGAAATTTGGGCCACTATGAAAAAACCAAACCTAAGAATAATAGGTTCAGAGGAAGGAAAAGAACCCAGCTCAAAAGTCCATAAAATCTCTTCAAAATATCATAGAAGAAAAAATCCTAACCTAAAGAAAGAGATGTCTATAAAGTTATAAGAAGCATATGAAACACCAAATATACAGGGCCAGAAAAGAAAGTATCCTCACCACATAATAATCGAAACACTGAACATATAGAAGAAAGACTATTAAAAGCTGTAAAGGCAAAAGACCAAGTCACATATAAAAGCAGACCTATCAGAATTACATCTGACTTCTCAATGGAGACTCTAAAAGTCAGAAAGGTTTTGGTAGATATGCTTCAGACTCTAAAGGACCACAGATACTAGCCCAGACTACTATACCAAACAAAACCTTCAATCACCATATATGGAGAAAATAAGATATTACAAGGTAACATCAAATTTAAACAATATCTGTCTACAAATACAGCCCTAAAGAAGGTGCTAGAAGGAAAACTCTGACCTAAGGAGGCTAACTATACCCATGAAAACACAGACACAACCACTACCAACAACAACAACAATAAAATAATAGGAATCAACAATTATTGGTCTTTGATATTTCTCAGTATCGGTGATCTCAATTCCCTAATAAAAAGACACAGACTAACAGAATGCAACCAAAAACAGGATCCATACTTCTGCTGGACCCAAGAAACACACCTTAACATCAAGGATAGACATTACCTAAGGGTAAAGTGCTGGAAAAAGATAGTCCAAGCAAATATGCCGAAGAAGCAAGCTGGTATAGACCCTTTAATATCTAACAAAACAGACTTCAAACCAAAAGTAGTCAAAAGAGATGGGGAAGGACACTAAATACTCATTAAAGGAAAAAAATCCACCAAGATGACATTTCAATTCTTAACACCTATTTCCCAAAGGGCACCAACCTTATAAAAGAAATACTACTACAGCTTAAATCACATATTGACCCACATACACTGACAGTGGAAGACTTCAATACTTCACTTTCACCAATATACAGGTCATCAATACAAATACTAAGCAAAGAAATACTGGAGCTAATAGACTTTATAAATCAAATGGACCTATTTGCAGAGCATTTCACCCAAAGACAAAAGGATATACCTTCTTCTCAACACATCATGGAAGTTTATCCAAAATTGGCCATATACTCATACACAAAACAAGTCTCAACAGATACAAGAAAATTGAAAATAACCCCCTGCATCCTATCAGACCACCAGGGCTACATTCCAGCAACAACAGAGACAACAGAAAGCCTACAAACACTTGGAAACTGAACAACTCTCTACTTAATGAAAACTGTGTCAAGACAGCAATAAAGAAATTAAGGACTTTCTATAATTCAATGAAAATGAATACACAAATAGATCCATATTCATCACCCTGTATAAAACTCAAATTCAAGTAGATCATAGACCTCAACATAAAACCAGATGCACTGAACCTAATAAACAAGAAAGTGGGGAATAATAGCCTTGAACTCATTAGTACAGGAGACAACTTTTTAAACAGAACACTTACAGTACAGTCACTAATGTCAACAATTAATAAATAGAACCTCATGAAAATGAGAAGCTTCCATAAGGCAAAGGACACTGTCAATCAGACAAAGCAGCCTACAGAATGGGGAAATATTTTTACCACCTCCACATCTAATAGAGGACTAATATCCAAACTATACAAAGAACTTATCACCTTTTACAAAACTTAAGTCCAAGTGGATCAAAGACCTTAACATAAGGCTGGACACATTAAATTTATTAGAAGAGAAAGTGGGGAAAACCCTCGAACTCATCTGCACAGATGACCACTTCCTCAACAGAACACCAACAGCTCAGGATCTAAGACCAACAGTCAATAAATGGGACCTCATGAAACTGAAAACCTTCTGCAAGGCAAAGACACTGTCATTCGAACAAAACGGCAGCCTACAGATTGGGAAAAAAATCTTCACCAACCACATCTGACAGAGGGATAATATCCAAAATTTACAAAGGACTCAAGAAATTAAATGTGAGGAAACCAAATAATCCAATCAAAAATGGGGAACAGAGCTAAACAGAGAATTCACAAAGGAGGAATCCCTAATGGCTGAGAGACACTTGAGGAAATGCTCAGCATCCTTAATCATCAGAGAAATGCAACTCAAGATGACTCTGAGATTCCATCCCACACCTGTCAGAATGGCTAAGATCAAAAGCTCAAATGACAGCACATGCTGGTGAGGGTGTGGAGAAAGGGAACTCTCCTCCATTGCTGGTGGGAGTGCAGGCTTGTGCAACCACTATGGAGGTCAGTCTGGTGATATCTTAGAAAATTTAGAATAGCTCTGCCTCGGGACCCAGCCATACCACTTCTGGGTATGCATCCAAATGATTCCTCACCAAATCACAAGGAAGTTTCCTCATCTATGTTCATAGCAGCTTTATTTCTAATAGCTAGAAACTGGAAATAACCCAGATGTCCCTCAACTGAGGAATGGATTAAAAAAAAAAAAACCTGTGGTACATCTTCACAATGGAATACTACTCAGCCATCAGAAACAACAAAATCATGCAATTTGCAGCCAAATGGATGGAACTAGAGAAGCTCATCCTGAGTGAGCTATCCCAGACTCAGAAGGATGCACATGGCATCTATTCACTTATAATCGGATTTTAGCCATATAGTACAGGATAACTATACTACAGCCAATGCACCAAAGGGAACATGAACATAGACTTTGTTTCCTGTCAATGAGACACTTTGCCCTAGTGGAGCTGCCTTGTAGACCCGCAGTGTATGAGGAGGCTCTTGGCCCTCATATGACTGCTGAACTGGGGCAGGGGATTGTTATGTAGGGACACTCCACTCCAGAGGAGTGGGATGGAAGGGATAGGGAGTAGAGGGTGGGAGGGCAGGACTGGGAGGAGTTGAAAGAGGATACTGTGATGGAGATGTAACCTGAAGTAATAAATATTTTAAATAAATAAATACTCCAATTAAAGCAATAGAGGAATCTCAAATGGCTGAAAAACACTTAAGGAAATGGTCAACATGCTTAGCTATCAGAGAAATGCAAATCAAAACTACTATGAGATTCCATCTTACACTAGTCAGAATGACTAAGATCAATAGCGCCAGAGTCAGTTCATGGTGGTGAGGATGTAGAGCAATGGGAACATGTCTCCATTGCTGGTTGGAGTATTAACTTTTACAGCCACTATAGAAATCAATATGGCAGTTTCTCAGAATATTGGAAAATCAATCTACCTCAAGAGCCAGCTAAATAATTTGTATATACCCAAAAGATGCTCCATTCTACTACAAGAACACTTGCTGTTATATTCATTAAAGATTTCTTCATAATATTCAGAAACTAGGAACAACCTAAATGTTCCTCAGCTGAAGACTAGATAAAGAAAATCATAAAATTTGCCAGCAAATGGATGGAACTAGAAAAAAAAATCATCCTGAGTGAGGTAATCTAGACTCAGAAAGACAAATATGGTATGTATTCACTTATAAGTGAATATTAGTTATTAAGTAAATGGTAATCAAGCTACAATCCACAGACCCAGAGAGTTTAGGTAAAGAAAAGGGACCTAAGGGAAGAAATGTGAATCTACCTGGAAAGGAGAAATAAAATAGATTTTGCAGGTGGAGGAGGACTGGAAGGGAGAGATGAGGGAAGATAAGATGGAGAGAGAGAATGCAGGGAGAAACAGCTAGAGTTGGAGGGCATTTGGGGGTGGTGTGAATGTTGTGGAAACTTTCTAGAATCTATGAAGGTGATCATAATGAGGACTCCTAGTAAAGGGAAATATGAAGTCTCAATTGGCCATCTCTTGTAGCCTGGCAAGGCTTCTAGTAGTAGGACTGGATTGCATTCAATTGAGTTATTAGCCAAGAAGTTCCCATGGAAATCCACATACAACAAGGGCTGATGCAAAGACAGAGGGTCAATGTCTACAAACCGACAATGGGGCCCCATTGCCTAGGACCACATCCACATAACTCGTTGAACATAGAGAAATCAAGCTGGTACCTACATGGAGCCTTCACTCCTATGTTCCATTGTGAGAACGTACTCTGCAGGACACCAACCCAGTTACAAAACTTTTGACCTACAATCTATCCTGCCTGAAAAACATGCTAGGGAAATGATGGCACAGAATTTGTGGGATTAGCCAACCAATGTCTTATTTGACTTGAAACTTATTCCAGGAGAAGGACTTTATACTCAACACTGCTTGGTTAACCAGGAACCAGAGACTAGATAGCCCAGAGACATAGGGTAAAAGCAAACACAATTGGTCTAAAGTAAAATAAAATAAATCAATAAAAGTATTCCTAATGGCATTCTGCTGTGCTCATAGATCATTGCTTTATCCAGTCATCACCAGAAAAGCAGCCAATGGGAACAGATACAGAGACTCAAGACAAATACTATGCAGAGAAAGAGTCTAAATGGGAAGTCTCCATTAAATCTCTCCTCTCAGAGCTCAAGAAATCCCACAGAAGAGGAGACAGAAAGACTGTAAGAATAAAGGGGCATGGGAAGCACCAGGAGAACAAGGCCCTCTGAATCAACTAAGCAAGGCAGATATGAGCCCACAGAGACTGAAGCAGCAAGCATAGGGCCTACATGGGTCTACACCAGGTCCTTTACATATATATTGTAGCTATTAGCTTAGTAATTTTATGGGACTTCTGACTGTGAGAATGAGTGGATCTCTGACTCTTATGTTTGCTCTTAGGACTCTTTTCCTTCTGTTGGAATGCCATGTCCAACTCCAATATGATAGTTTTTGCTTCATCTTAATATATTTTCTTTTGCCATGATTGGTTATTATTTCTTAGAATCCCATTCTTTTCTAATGAGAGACAGAAAGGAAGTAAATCTTAAGGAGAAGAGAAGTGGGGAGGAACTGGGAGGAGTTGTAGGGAGTTAGATAAATTAAATTAGATTTAGAAAATATATAGGGGTTTCTGATACTGTCTCTTAATTGGGGGCATGAAGATCAACTTGGCTGTGAGCGATTAGCTTATCAGCTTGTGGAAAAACAAGGTTGAAGTCAGGAAAACAGGAAAGACTTAATGGACTTGAGAATCAAAGTATCTGGCCTGGCATTGTTTTCAATTACTACGTGGACGGAGCCCAAATTAAGCTGAAAACAGAGTTCCTCCTATTTAAGGACAGTGCATGGAGCCCCATAAAAAAGAGAGGACCCCCGATGCTAGAGAGCTGCAAGAGTCCTGCTGAAAAAAGTGCTGACCATCATTTGATGGCCAGATCTCCCTGAGGCAGAAAGAAGCTGGTGAGCAAAGAAAGCCTCAGTAAGACACCAAAAGGCCAAGGACTAAACCCGGTGGCTCAGCTTTTGCCTAGAGGGGTTTGACCTGTCCGAACAGTGGCCTAAAGGAAACTGTGGCTGGCTTTAAGGACTCTGATGCAGAGCAGCTGAGTTCCTGATGCAAAAGAAGTAAGTTGGCCTACAGACAGCTGGGGTCGCCCAGAGAGAAAAAAGCATCAAGCCTTATTTAAGGTGAGACTGCAATAACCAACTTACCCAGATGAATCTACATCTGAGAGATCCAAAAAAAGGACTGCTAAGTGCGTTAAAGAATCTACAACAAAGACTGTGTTCCTGACGACTGAGGACCTGCCCCAGAGACTGTATCCTTCTAAAAGGTTAGGTAATTGTAATAGTTATCAATAGGTTTAGTGGTTAGGGTTGTAGGAATTTGTAGGGTTAATAGTTAAGAAATTGTTAATATTTGTTATAGGTGAATATTGTTAGTAAATATTTAATAATAATAATTAAAAAGTTCGGTTACAAGGAGTAGAAGGAGGGGAAACTATAATCAGGATATATTGTATGAGAAAAGAATCTGTTTTCAATAAAAGAAAACAATCAATGTTTATGCCCCCTTTTCCTTGGTGTTTCCTAGGCCTTAAGCATGTGTGTGTGTGTGTGTGTGTGTGTGTGTGTGTGTGTGTGTGTGTGTGTGT
>CAJQZJ010004381.1:9628180-9640099 GCA_907164525.1 Lophiomys imhausi
TGTGTGTGTGTGTGTGTGTGTGTGTGTGTGTGTGTGTGTGTGTGTGTAAGTGTAACTACAATGAATGGAAAAAGAGGCCATGGATTTGAAAAAATAGCAAGGAGGTATATATGGGCACATTTGGAGGGAAGATAGAGAGGAGGAAATTGATGTAACTATATTACAATTTCAAGAAATAATTTAAAATTAATACAAAAATGTATCATATTACCACTAGAAAAACCTACACCAGAATACCAAGGAAAATCAACCCCCAGTATTCCAACCTAGTTAAGAAGTCTGGCACCTCCAAAGATTTCATTCCTTGCTATATTCAGTTAATCCAATGTGCTTCCTCAAATGATTAATACAAATGATTCTGAACTCAGGGCCAGAAACTGAAAAGGGTTGAGCAGAATTGTCTCACGACTCCTCACTCCCAAGGATGTTACTTACGGTATTGAGTGTTGGTAGGATTATGGAATATTTGATGAATTTCCAGTACATGCTAAGGACAAAGACATGCATCTATGTCTTCAAAGATGTCATGTAACAATGGAGGATTATTTAACAACCTGAAGTAATAAAAATAGTATCACTAATTCCTCAGTGAAATGGTTCAAACTCTAAGAAAATTGCATGCATAGGAGAGGAATAATATATTCACAAGAAGAAAAACTAATTCGGGTACACTTATTAGGATCCCCTTATCAGTTACCGAGGGATACTCTTGTGGTAACAGTCCTTTAAAAGGCTACATTATGGGCTATAAAGTTCACAAATAGTGTCTGCCACCATCATCAAAGGTTTTACATTTTCAGGCCTGCAGCTGGATGTTTATAATTCTTTATACAGATTAGAACAACAAAAAGATGCTTTCTGAAGTGGCCCAATTAGGAAATAGTTCCCCTTGTGGGGAAAAAGCAGTCAAAGACCTTCATAACTGGGATGCCGAGTTTGGTCACCAGCAAGGGAGGAACTTCAGCTACTACCAATACCCTGGCTGGGCTCTTTGTATAGTACACAATCTACACAATCACAAAAACATCTACATTTATTCATCCAATAAATACTTATTTTGCTCTTCTCCTCCATGATGAACAAACAGTTGCTTTGAAACATTTTTATGCTACAACTTAAAAGAGATTGGCAACAGTCAGCTGTGATTTGTAGATAGCTCATGAATACTGAGTTAATCCTGATTCATAGTCCTTCAGCATGGAACTACTGGCTGCCACGAATAAAAGAAAACAAGAAACTCAACAGGCCAAAGATAGTAACAGTGAACTATAACCCTGCTTTTGGCAAAACCCACATAGTCTCTCTCATGGCTACACTATCCTATCAAAGTGTTTTCAACTTCTGAAGCCATGGTTTTCCCAGATAACTTGTATCTTCTTTTGGTGTTTGTTGCAGTGTGTGAGCCTTCCAAGGCCCTCTTATAAAACTTATTTTAGACTTCACTCCAATCTGAGGGTCATGTATTAGACCACCCTGGTGTTGGTCATCAGTGAATTGACTGAGAAAAGCATGCTGTAGGCAAGAAATGGGTTTTTAGGACATCAAGTAGAATAGGAGACTTCACATCTATTTCCAGTGGTTTTCACATCTGTCTGTTTTGAATATTTACCTTACACTGTATACATTTCACATAGAGCTGAAAGTGCTAGAGATAAGACACACCATGCAAAGCCACACCTTCAGTGACCCACTTCATCTTGTAGTCTCCAATGAGGCAAGACATTGCTGTGTCTTGGTCTCCTCAATTTTGCATCATGCCCTTTCATGAAATTAGCAAGGCTCACTTTTAGGACCAACTTTTCAAAGTGGTCTTATGATCAAAAATAGAAACTACCTCTTATACAGAAGTTGCCAGACTTCACTCTGAGTATTCTCTTAGGATGTCTATCCAGAATTGCCATTACTTTTTAAAGTTCTGTTCCCTGTCACCAAAATCAGGCATCCCAATGTCATTTTCTCTATTTTCCTATAGCTGAACTTCTCCTTGTGTGGTTTCCACAATCCCCTAGATAGAAGAGTTTTCCCTCTTGCCCTCTAAGCCACCTGCTAATTGGCTTGTAATGGAGCATCCCACCTGTACAATACCTCTCTCCTGCTAATAAGTGACACAAATTAAAGTGATCACACTTATCACATATTCCACTTGAGATTAAATAAGGGAATGTTTTATTCTGTGTAAGAATCTTCCAGCTGTAGAAAGAAAATGCTAATCAGACATTAAAGATGCCAAGAAAAATAAATTCAATGTGTAAATAGCTACTTTGAGTAATTAGCTATTTACTATTTATTAAAGGCTAAATAAGATTTCCCAGTTTGCCACACAACACTGGAGATGTACTTCAAGGGGCAGCACTACAGGGTAGCATTGAGATATCCCTGATGAAGCATCTAGAAGTTTAACCAAGCTCTTGTAGCAGTAAGAGAGCTCAACAGACTTGATCTGGGTGAGAGGAAAGTGAGGGGATACAGCAGTTCCTTCGTGGCTGGCAAACTGAGGTTATGAAATACATGGAGACAGTTGACTAACATGTCACTGCTGGGGGAAGGGATTTGAAAGCAGTTTAGAAGGAAGAAGATTTGGTTTAGCTAATAATTTCAGATATTTCATTCCTTGGTCATTTGTGGTGAGACAGAACATCATACTGGGAAATGCAGTAGGATAAAGTGTGACATTCTGTGGAGGACAGGAGGCAGTACCTAAGAGGAAAGGGCTAGAGATAAGACACACCACGCAAAGCCACACCTTTAGTGACCCACTTCATCTTGTAGTCTCTACCACTTCCCAATAAGTCTCAAGCAAATTCTCTAGTTATTCATGGATTAAGATATCAATGTTTACACAGTGTAGTTACTCCTCAAAAATCCTAGCTCTAGCCACTGCTTTAGACTTTGACATTTGAGTTTCATTGTCACCTAGGTAAATTCTTCTAAGAGTTTGGGGAACCATATCTGTTGGTGTCTCTCTGAGCGTTTTCCAGAGACTGGGGGTCTGGGGGAAGATACCACCCTGAATGTGGTTGGCATCATCCTATAAGCTGAGGCCTAAAAGTCCATACTCCCTACCTCCTGTTCTTCTGACACAATGAACACACTGGTTATTTTCTCCAGAAGATGTACCAGTGGTGCCATCTTGCAACTTGAGACTGAACCTACGGGGTGCCTTTGATGTTGGACTTTTCAGTCTCTAGAACTAGTAAATAAGTTTCTGCTCCTCAACCGCACCCTGACTTGAGTACACTGCCACAGTAACACCAATGGTCAAACAAACAAACAAACAAACAGAAACAGTCTATGAATTATTGTTGAAGCTCAGTTGTCCACTGCTTCATCCACTCCAAGCTCAGCACCATCTGGTGTTGGAGGTCCTCTCTCTCTGTTACCTTCTCAGTGCATGTGGGAGTTGGAATGACAGCATGAACAGGAACCAAGCACAGTCATAATCGCAACCAGGCCAGTCATGTGACTGCCATTTCCTCAGATTTTTATTGAAAAATATAAGTAGATTTAAGTAGATAACATTTGAAAAATGGAAATAGACTTTGTGGTTATAAAAATTAGCAAGTTTTTTTTTCTCTTGAAAATTTCAATACACTTTCTTTGTTGTATATTCTTAGTGTTTTCCATATGGCATGCCATGTGGATTTTGTTTTCTGGTCTCATCTAGTGATGTGCCATATGCTTCTTATATCTCCGTGTTTCTTGTATCTATATAGGTGTCTTTCTGTAGTTTGGAGAAGTTTCCTTTTATTATCCTGTTAAAGATTCAGTCTATGCCATTGGCTTGGATTTCTCCCTCAGCTATGCATGTAACTTAAAAGGTTTGGTTTTTCCTGATATCTTGCATTTCCTGTGCATTCCTTTCCTGACTTTTAATTCTTTTCATGTTTATTGCTTATTCAGTCTAGACCTTTTGTTTTATCTTTGAGATCTAATGCTCTCTCTTCTTCTTGATTTATTTTACTTGTAGGCTTTCATTTGAGTTTTCTACTTGGACTATTGTGGTCTTTTTTTTTTTCAAATCCATCTTCATTTCACCTTTTTTCCTCTTCAATGTTTTCATCTCTTTATTGAATCCCTTTTTCAAATCCTGCATTATTTTTGTCATTCCATCAGCCTTATGTTTGTGTTTTCTTGGACATCATACTGATGTGTTTCACTTTCTTTAATTTTTTTTCTTATTTTAAACTGTAAGTGTACAAACTAAGAAACTGCACCGTGAAACATCTATACAAGCATACAGTGAATGTGCTTTACTTTCATCTGCTCTGTTCCATTTTAGCAGCCTCTTGGATGTGCCTGCTACTCCCCCCCTTTTTATTCAGGTTCCATCTACACATCCATGGTTCTAGTCAGATTTACCATATCTCTGGAACTGGCATGTTAGAGGCAACAATCCATATGCCTATGTATATTCCAGAACAAAATTTCATTCAGATAAAAATTCATTCTTCATGGTGTGGGCCTTTTCCCTTGAACCTAGTCACATGCTCATTGCTGGTCAGTTCACATATATAGAATTGCCCTTGTATTCTCACCTCATTAGATTCAGCGACTGTAGAGCAAGCATTTGGCTTGATACTGCTAAGAACAGCATGTCCTGTTGCACACATTCTCATTCAGAATGTGCAGGTGCTTGCAGAGCATCCTGAAAGAAGTTATCATGACTTTAACCCTGATGGGATGGCTAGATGGATGCTAGAAAGGGATTCAAAATGAGCAACAACAACAAAAAAAACAAGGTTCTGAAGTCTTTGGTGAACAAAACAAGCAGGTCAGTCATTATGCCGAGGGTTCTTCCCATTTCTGCTGAGTATATGCATCAGCAAGTGTCGTGTTAGCAAAAGGAATCCTGTGGCTGAAAAGTCACATGAATGAAAAGTAGATCCCCAGCCTAAGCAGGCATTCAGGCAACGGTGGGAAATTTCTTCCTCTGCTTAAAAGTCCACTCAGACCCTCAGGTGTTTGGAAAGTGGCCCCTCACTTCAGATAAGTGGCCTTCTATTCTGAGTTCAGTGTTTCTAGTGCTCCAGTTCCAGGCATACCCCAGAGCAAGTATTATTCTAGGGATCCCATGACCTATGTAAGTCCAGACACAAGAAATTAACCACAATATTCTACGATTTTCCTGGTGCTTTTTGTTTATTTTTTCAGTATCGTTAGGAAGTGTTTTATGTAATTTGTGTGCCTTAGAAACAACATTTTTTAATTAAAATAGGAAACTAGCTCATGTATTTTTCCACTATCACTTTTGTTTCATTTGTTTGTTTACTTGTTTGTTTTTTTGAAACAGGGTTTCTCTATGTAGCCCTAGATGTCCTGGAACTTACTCTGTAGACCAGGCTGGCCTTGAACTCAGAGATCCAACTGCCTCTGCTTCCCTAGTGCTAGCATCAAAGGCATGTGCCACCACTGCCCAACTATGAAAAATAAATCTTAATGCCTATCCTGTTGGCTCCCACACCTGGCTGTATCTGACTTTTATGGTCACTGAACTATTGAGTAACTTTCTGAATTGCAGAAAGGAAAGGAGAAGAGCAGATACTCATCTCTATATGGAAATGGGCCTCACACCGATGCCCCCTGTTTGTTTGTGTAAATAGGTGAGAGAGAGAGAGAGAGAGAGAGAGATTTTAAGCACATGTATGCATATATGGATGGATGGATGGATGGATATGTGTGAGTATGAACACATGCATTGTGACTTGTGGACGTCCATCACTATCTCAGTACCAGGTGATGAGAAGTGCCTTGAACTATATATATTAAATTTGTGGGGGGGGGTCTAAAAAGGAGGGTTGGTGTTTTAGAGCACTTACTGCTCTTGCAGAAGACCTGGGTTCAGTTCCCAATAGCCACATGGCCAACCACAATCATTTGTAAGGCCAGTTACAAAGAACCTAGTGCCCTCTTCTGACCTCCATAGGCTCCTGCACACATGTGCACATACAACACTCAGTTATACATAAAAATTTTTAAATAAATCTTTTTGTTAAAGCTGAGGATGGTAGCACTCGTCTTTCATCTTTGTTGTGGTAGCATGGGAGGTGTAGATGATGATGCCTGAGGGTGTTCTCACTCTGTGAAGGTGAGCTCCCACATGCCCTCCCACACACTGGATGAGAACACTATCTGATGACTCATCTCTGTGCAAAGATCTCACTGGAAATGAGAGCTGCCTGTCCATAGGTCACTTCGGGGTGAAGAGTCTTGTACCCCGTGATCTCCTCAAACTCATCAAGAACTGCCTTCAACAAGAACCATCTCAGTGTATGATGCATGAAATTGGCACAATGTGTGGATAATCCTACAGCAACTGAGAAATCCACTTTTCTCTGTCTTTTATTGTTTTCTCAGTAATAAAAAAACACAGCAGACAAATTAACAAAGCTATGTATCTTCTCTCCTTTAACTGACACATTTGCTGTGTGATTCTAGAATTGAGTGCACGTTTTAAAGTTTTTTTTTTTCGTTTTTCAGATTTTCTGCCTTTATGCTCCTTACCTGAACAGGATCAGACCCCATCATATATTTAGAAACTTTGGGCCAGAGAAATGGCTCCACTGGTAAATGCACTCACCATCAAATCTGAAGAAAAGAATTCAATCTCTTGAACCCACATGATGCAAGGAGAGAGACACACAGAAACACATGCACACACAGACACACAATAAATAAATAAAAAGGTTTTTTAAACCATCAGAGTAATAGACAGCCTACAGAATAGGGGGGTAATCTTTACTAGCTATACTCAGACCAGAGACTAATATCCAGAATTGCAAAGGACTACAAAATTTAAATGCCAAGAAAATAAAACATCTGGTCAAAAAATGAGCTTAATATACACTTAAAGGGAATTTTAAATGGCCAATAACTATTTTAAACAGTGTTCAATAACCCTAGAACACCTATGCAAACTAAGACTGCTGAGACACCAACTCACCTTAATCGCAATGGTGATCAACAAATCTGTCAAGAAATGCTGGAGCAGATGTAGACAGAAAGGAACCTTTATTCACTGTTGTTGGGATACAAATTAATACAGCCATTGTGCATTGTAGATACAAGTATAGAGAGTTCTCAAAGAATTAAAAATGGAACAACCATACGATTCAGCTCATTTTGCTTCTGGCATATACCCAGAAAACTCCACACCCTTCTGTAGAGAAATTTGCACCTCATGTTTATTGCTTTATTCACTATAGCAGAGAATTGGAATCAACCTAATTATCCATGAACAGATGAATTAATAATGAGAATTCGATGTTAGTGATGGACTAAATTCAGCTCTAAGGAAAAATGAAATTTTAAGATATGTTGGAAAATAAATGGAGTTAGGATGTATAATATTAGGTAAGGTCACACAATCTCAGAAAGAAAGACACCACACATGTTCTCTCTCATATTTGGAACCTGAACAACAATATATGTACATATGTAAATAAATGTATATGGGTGTACAAAATAACCTGAAGAAAAGAGAACAAGAATGGCTAGATATAAGGGGATTAGAAAGGACTGAATGCAGGTGATGGACACCAGTTGAGAAAGGAGATATACAACTGATTGTTCTTTTAGTTCTATCATGGAAATTTTTGGTTTTGGTGGTGAAAATTGCATAAAATATATATGATACTGAAAGAGAAAAATTAACGTGAAACTCCACAGCTTTCATTGTGAATGCCTATTCTAACTCTATAGAAGTACATGAAGTTGTATAGATTTTTAATCTGTTTAATTTTGGTGGGTGGATACATACATACATACATACATACATACATACATACATACATACATCTATCCATTTGACTACCCATCTGTCTGTTTATCCATCCATCCCATCCATCCATCCATCTGACTGGCTATCTGTCCATCTACCCATTCATCCTTCAACCTAATTATTGACTTCACCATTTACCTACCCACCCCATCCATCCTTCATATGCATAAGGGACAACAAAGTAAAAGTATGCACTTTGCATGAAATACCATCTGTAGTTCTTTTCTTCTTCTTTTTGAAGTATTTATTCAGTTCATCTGTCCATTTTTTGACTAGTATTTTTATTTTCCTTGATATTTAACTTCTACAATTCTTTGTAAATTCTGGATACTATTTGTATGGAGTGTAGCTGGTAACAATTTTTCCCATTCTGTGGACTATCTGTTAACTTTGCTGAGTTTATAAACTGTATAATAAAATTTATTAAATTAAATAAAATGCATCATCTTAAATCATAGAATTGCACTAAGCCTCACTTTCCCACATGGAATAAGGAAAGTGGGTAGCAGGAGGGCAAAGCATGGACTGTACCTGGACTCCAGAGTTAGAACATCACTGAGTCACGTGCTCAACTTTTGTTTCAGACCTTCAGCCATAGGACAAATGGGGGGTGGGTGATCACAAAGCATTTGCCGTATATCTGCTGCAAACACTTTAGGCGTGTGAAGTTCTTAGATGGTCGATGGGGACCTTTGAAGGGAGTTACTGTTAGCTCCTATTTTTTGTATTTTTATTGTTTATAAAAATGCTGATAATCCACTTAAGATTTAGCATTGGAAAAGGGATGACAAGACAAAACCATGACTATTATAATATGTAAACACACTCACTGCCATTATTCTGGTATATTCATCTTTAGCATATTTATGCACGAATCCACTCTCTTTAAGAGTGGCAGTGTATTACATATTTGTTTTTCTCATTTTTCAATATTGGAAGTATTGTAATGATTTTAGTGAACATTTCTCAGGCTCCCACACAGCTATGTAATGACTTGTTACCATTTCTCAAATGGTTACTAAAAGCTTTTAGATACATTTCAGTTTCCCAGGCTTAGAAACAATACTATATCAAGTAAACCTGACGGTAACTGTGGAGTTCTATTCTTGATCCCCTCTGAAACAGGAAGTAGGAGCTGGGATTTCTTTCTGGTCTTCATTGTGACACAGAGGTGGTGGCTCTGTTTCTTAACACTTTGTCTTTTAGTTACTCAGACAGAACCCAGGAGTTTGGATAACAGTCTACAGCTAGCACAGTGCACCCTTCAGACCTTCTGCCAGGTCTTCAGAAGTCAGACACGGCCAGACTTAGCACAAGCATCTCACCTTCTTTAATGCAGTGTTAGTAAAGTTTTATTCTCGAGTCAGACAACAGGATACATGACACCACTGCTTGGAAGAACTGAGATCCTCCATATTGGCAGCTACTCATCAAGCTCTAGTTTATCTATGGCTCTATGTATTTATGAGCATAAGTATGTCCTTGTGATCCACAGATGCACAGAGTTAAACTCCTCTCACCTATCATCTAGAGCGCAGTGATTGTCTCTGGGTATACCTCTCGCTCCTCTCTTCCATTTCCTCTCCCCCTCCACCTCTCTCTCTCTCTCTCTCTCTCATTCTCACTTTCTGTCTCCCTTTCTCAGTTTAGCATCTGTTAAATCCATTTCCATTTCCTTCCCCTTGGTTATCCGTTCTCAAATATCTGAGACATGACTATAAAATCTGCATTCCAGGCCCTTCCTACTTATATGTGTATCTGTGAGCAAACAGAACAGATTTTGTACATTTAAAATGTATGTAAATTTGATTTTGCAAATATCATTTAGCATTTCTCATCATTTCCCATTGCATCATTTTGTTGATGAAGGCTGTCCATGCTTCCAAGCACAAGTTCACTTCATGTCTCTCTATAACATTCCTTTTATGCATTTTTATTCTGTTGTCCCTCGTGCAAGAGAAGGTCAGTTCCAGTGTCCCAAACTATTTTCAGCCATCAGCAGTAATTGGACAAAGTATTTAATCTTTGTGTAGGTTTCCTCATGGAAAATAAATATATATTTGTACAAGTTTCCCTATAGAAAAAAGATCTAGGCAAGAGTTGTTGATGTTCAGGGAAATTTAAACATAATTTTATGATTTAATTTCCCTCCAAAAGGGCTGGATCAGCCCTCATGTCACTTGGCAGTGATGGATGATTCTGTTTTTTCCATGGGTTTTCCTGCATTTAAAACTGTCTGACCTTGGGGTTTTTGTTGTTGTTTTGTTTTGTTTTTAACCAATTATAGAACTGCAAGGTAGTTTTTTTTTTATTCTTCTTTCCCTCACTTATTTACCAGAGACTGAACATCCCTATAGACATTTCTAAGCCACTCAGTTTTACCTCTTAAAAGCAGATCATTTATACTGGTGCCTACTTCATGTCTTTCTCTTCACTATCATGCATACATACTATATGTATGTGCATATCCACACAAAAACACAGACACACACACACACACACACCCCTCTTGAGATGTGCCACAAATATCTTCTTACAACCAAGAACCAAGTCAATCTAGATTTCAAGTACTCCACATCTATGACTATGGGAGGGACTCTTTTCGGAGGACGGTGTTGGAAGTGGCAGACACAGCCTCCCTGCTTGTTATTTTCCACCCATGAAAACACTCAATTACTCTAGTTCTTGGTTTTAGCTTCCCAACAAGAACTAGCTTCCTAGTATGCTGCTGCAACTAGTCCTGGTACTAATGGTAATAGCAGTTATAGTTGAGGCTTTACTGGCAAATAATCTGCCAAAGAAAAAGGCTACAAATGGAAATACAACTATGTCCTACATATTATGGCTCTCATGTTAAATAGGAAAAGAAGATCCATCTGGATTTTTTTCAAGTCAATTTTTTCTTCAATAGTAATGTTTTTCTTTTTATATCTATTATTTTATATACATATTCAGGTGTTTTGTTTTCTCCTATCTTTGTTATTTTTATTAACATTATTATTTTTTAAAACTTGCAAAGAAGAAACGTCACCCATACCTTCCTTAATCTCATAACGTTTGAGAGCCAGGCATGGTGGTCCATGCATATGATTCCAGCATTTGGGATTTTTTTTTTATGTTTATTTATTACTTCCGGTTACAACTCCATCACATTACCCTCTTTCCATCTCTCCCAGTTCCGCCCTCCCACCCTCTACCCCCATCCCTTCCATCCCACTCCTCTGGAGTGGAGGGTCCCTACATATCAGTCCCCCACCCCAGTTCAGCAGTCATATGAGGGCCAAGACCTTCCTTATACACTGGGGGCCTATAAGGCAACACCACAAGGGCAAAGTATCTTATTGATAGGTAACAAAGTCTGTATCTTGTTCCCTTTGGTGCATTGGCTGTAGTTTAGTTATCCTGTACTATATGGCTAAAATCCAATTATAAGTGAATAGATGCCATGTGTGTCCTTCTGAGTCTGGGTTAGCTCACTCAGGATGAATTTCTCTAGTTCCATTTGGCTGCAAATTGCAGGTTTTCATTGTTTCTTATGGCTGAGTAGTATTCCATTGTGTATATGTACCACAGTTTTTTTTTATCCATTCCTCAGTTGAGGAACAACTGAGTTGTTTCCAGTTTCTAGCTATTACAAATAAGGCTGCTAAGAACACAAATGAGGATATGTCCTTGTGATTCGGTGAGGAACCATTTGGATGTATACCCAGACGTGGTATGGCTGGGTCTTGAGGTAGAGCTATTCCAAATTTTCTTTTTAAATAATATTTATTTATTACTTCAGGTTATATCTCCATCACAGTGTCCTCTTTCCTCCCCTCCCAGTCCCGCCCTCCCACCCTCCACCCCCTATCCCTTCCAAGTTTTCTAAGATATCGCCAGACTGATTTCCATAGCGGTTGTACAAGCTCGCACTCACATCAGCAATGGGGGAGCATTCCCCTTTCTCCACAACCTCATAGGCATTTGGGAATTTGTAGGTCCATCACGCTGAGACTGAGTATAAGCGATCCAGGACTACCCAGTGCAGCATCATTTCAGAAAAGGAAAAGATAGAGTAAGGGCTAGGGAGAAGAGTCAGTGGGTGAAAGCATGAGGACCTGAGTGTCAATCCCCAGGCGAAAAGGACCTGAGTGTCAATC
>CAJQZJ010004381.1:9645306-9667412 GCA_907164525.1 Lophiomys imhausi
GTGTGTGTGTGTGTGTGTGTGTGTGTGTGTGTGTGTGTGTGTGTGTGTAGCCTTGACTGTCCTGGACTCACTCTGTAGACCAGGCTGGCCTCGAACTCACAGAGATCCACCTACCTCTGCCTCCCAGGTGCTTGTTTTGCTATTAAGAGCCATCTTTCTAATATCTTTTTTTCAGGCATATAAAATAGTAGATTTAAGCACAGCATTTTCAACCAGAACCCAGACATGGCTCAGTCTCCAAAGATCTCATGCACTCAACATCCATGGCTTTTGACTTCAGATACATTGTCAGAACCAAATGTCACCTTCCTCTTTCATGCAAATAGCAGAGAAACATATATTCTAGCTTCCACAGAGGCTAAAGTCAGTTGATATGGTGCACATGAAGCAGTTACCTAACGCAGGCTGTGACGATGAGGAGTTTCCAACAGATGTTCATGGCTGTGGCTGCCGGCACAGAATGGGAGCTGCACTGTCCCTCACTTTATTCCTTTTCTATTTTGGGGGCAGGAATTGGACCCAGGGTCTCATTATATAGGGTCCAGGATGGTCTAAAACTTACAGCAGTTCTCCTGTTTCAGCCTCCTGTGTGCTTAGGTGGCAGGAGTTGTGCCTAATTCTAACTTACCTGCTCAGAATTACCACTGTGGGGTTTAGTGTATTCTCTAGTTCCCTCCACTAGACCATCTTCATAAGAAGAGGCTGAGTCAAGAAAGCCAATATTTTAGGTGATGGGGGGGAAGACCTTCATCAGAAGACAGTGGATGTTCTAAACCAATTTCTGTTTCTAACTCCTGTAATTCAACTCAGTGAATTTTGAGTAAATTGATTGAATGTTGTGTTTCCTACACCATGCTGGATACTTCATTCACTCTAGACTTAAAAAAACATGCCTATAGAGAAGCCTTCAGATCACCACAAAAGTAATAATGTCATCTTATTTGATAAATTTTAAAGAAAAAAAATCTCAAAGGATCCTTTTAAAATTAGTTTTAATTACATGCCTTTATGAGTATGTGCACACACATTTGCACTTGTGTGTGTAGGCACGTGTTCAGGTATCTGGAGTTTCAGGCAATTGTGAGCTTCTCAATTTGGTTGCTGGGAGGCAAACTCAAGTATGTTAGAGTGATCTGGCTGTGACATCTGTCACCCCATTTGTCACCAAGGTTGATTTGGCTAATCTGGCTAGCTAAGTGGGTATCCCCTTCCTCCCTCACCACTTCCTATATCCCTCCCAAAGCTCTGCAACTTCCTGGAATACAGGAGAACTAGTCTGGGGTCAAAGGTAGCCCAGTGGCCGTGTTCCCCTGCTAGAACCTCCTCCATACAAGCTCTCAAGGTCTCTCTATAACAGCAGCAAAAGTTCATAAAGCCCAAGTCATTCTCCAGACCTCAGGGCATCCTTAAAAGACAAGGAAATAGGAAGCTCTATGCAAGTCTGAAGGTAATGAACTCACTGAAAGTGTGAGATACCTGAGGCATAAATAGAATCTGAATGTTTACAGGCATGACAGAGAAAGACACACACTGATGTGGACAATACAACTGAGGGTTAGAGCAAACTTTGCACGAACACGTTTTTAAATGTTAATTTTATATGTATGGATGTTTTGCCTGAATGCAGTGCCCATGGAGGCCAGAAGAGGGCATCAGATCTCCTGGGACTGGAGTTAGAGGTGGTGATGAGCACCCACCCATACTGGGGCTAGGAATCGAACCTGGATCCTCTCAAAGAGCAACCAACGCTCTTAACCCCTGAGCCATCTCTCTAGCCCTGCATGTACACTTTTAAATAATCCATCTAACTTTATTTAGTTTCCCACTGTATAATCCATGGTTTTGGTTAAAGGTAAAAGTTGGCCTCTAAGCCTTGTTTGGGTTCTCCCAAAATTTATCTGAAAATTATGGACAAATTTAAAAACAAGAAATAACTGAAACTTTATATAAGCTATGAAACTAGCATTTTAAACGTATTTGTAAATTTTTTGTTTTGAAACCATACTTTACTACAAAGCCTAGGACAATTGATCTCCCACTTTTAGCAAACCAGGGAGGATGGAAAAGACCTTTAACCTGACTAGGGATATCTAAAAGATATAAAACTTGCTTAACAATGTGTTTTGCAAACCCCCAGGTAAACTGGGATTCAAGTAACACAGCAGGCAGTAATGCTGTAGTAGCCAACCAGAAATGAAAAGGACCCACTCATGTGTTACAAGCAGTATGTGCCTTTCCACGGGGTCCTTGTTCATTTGTGGGTGGATCAGTGCCTAACTGTCCATTATGCAAACAGGGGCCCTTCACATGGCAAACTTGCTTATGTAGCAGATGTTCTCGTAACTTATCTAACTTATGCCCACTGAATGCCTACCTGCTCGACACTGCGGTCCTGGGAACTAGACCTTGTATTCTCCCAGAAGTCCTAGGGAGAACCTGGTTGGGGGAAGCCCCTCTCTCATTAAAGGACAGGAGCAGATTCAATGTACCACTTCTGTAGACTCAAACCACCACTACCACAAAAGGAAACAAGCCCCATGATTCGCCTGCACACAGGCAAGGAAAGCACAAGTTACTAAGACAGTTCTCCATGGGCAGGTCAGACAAGGCAGGCATGAAGAGTCAAGTGGAGAGATAAGACAGGGGAAGAGAGGGAGAAGGGAGGGAAGGGATAAAGAGACGTGGGACAGGAGGGAACATTCATAACAAGTTGAAATGTTATATAACATACAGACCTAGGGTCTTACACCCAGCACTGAAAAATCAAACCAAAATAAAAAATGCTATAAGGAGTAACAGCGACTTCACCACTGGACTACACTCCCCAGGCACTATCAGCTTGCATATGCAGAACAGTTCGGGCTCAGGGATACCGAGCTAGTACACAGAGAAAATCCTTCTGGAAATGCAGGAAGAGCTGCGAAGGTCCCTCTCCGAAATCACAGACTAGAGTGTCAGGCCTAACTGTCCCTGGCTTGGGTGAGCCATGCCTGAGTGTTGCAGGAAGAGTTGTTCCCACAAGCCTCCAGAGGATGTAAGAACTTTCTAGCACTCTGAATCTTAGCTACAGACAAGGTTAAGACCTGGTTCCCAGATCATAAACTAAAACATAGGAGACCGTGGGAAAGACACAGAACAAAGCAGAGAGACACTATACCTCAGGACGCTCAAAATGGTGTTACAGCCGTGAGGATGGGTGAGTAAAGGGGTGTTCAGCAACCACAGAAGGTCTACACCTCCAATTGAAACTTCTTTCAACAGATTTCCATATGCAAAGACTCAATGTCGTGGATACTGCTAATATTGCCCACAAGTGAGTGTGTGACTCCTGTCTGTACCTTAGCCATGGTCAGATCTTAGGATCTGTGCCTGGTCGAGATCTCAAATATGTTTTTTTTTATGATGTGCTAATTTCCATGTGCTATAGCAGTTCCTGGAAAGGCCATCTTTCTGGCAGATTAATGAGACAGTTTGCTTCTGCCTCAGGCATTAACATCTTAATAAACTGGTCTTCAACTGTGATAACAATTTATCTTTAAGGGACTTGCTCTATTATCAACCTTATTAAATAACAAGTTGATTGTTGCTGACAGGCCAGTTTTCCTAGCCTCATCATGGATGCTTCTCACTGTAGCTCTCTTTCAACTCTCTCAATTTAAATTTTTAGTTCAATGAAGCTCAATTTCTGTGCCAAGTGCATGTTTACCAGTTTGTTGGTTTGTTTTCCTTTGAAGCAATTTGAAAATGGTTCCCACTTCCAATAACAGTTGATTAAGCTAAACACATTTTCTGGGCTTTGTTGAGGACCACAGTCTGCTTAGCAAGGATAATTTACTACTTCTGAGTTTTCTAGGGGACGTAGACAGTTGTTAGACTTAAGAAAAATATGTGCTAGGGATAGGCAGGGGCTCAAAACACACAAGCTAGGTTTATAGTGCAAGAAAATAATCTTGGCACACTGAGTAATTACATTTCTTACTATAACTGTGATATCCTGTTTTACTGAAATAATGATAATGCCTATTCAGTCTAAGAGAGGTGAAGGAAAATGGATCTGACATTAATCATCTGAAATACAGAAATTAACAAAGCTGCCAAGCTGTGCTGGTCCGTCCTGTGCCTGGAGAATTCAACCCAACCATGATGAATTCACACACCTTTAATCCCAGAACTTGGGAGGCAAGTGGATCTCTATGAGTTCAAGGCTAGCCTGGTCTACAAAGTAAGCCCAGGACAGCCAGAAATATACAAAGAAACCCTATCTTGAAAAACCAAAAAAGAAAAAAAAATGAAAGAAAGATAGAAAGAAAAGGAGGAGTTAAAAAGAAAGCTTTAGACTGGGCTTGGTAACACACGCCTTTAATCCCAGCACTTGGGAGGCAGAGGCAGGCAGATCTCTGTGTGTTTGAGGCCAGCCTGGTCTACAAAGTGAGTCCAGGACAGCCAATTCCACACAGAGAAACTGTCTCAAAACACCAAAAAAACAAAAACAAAAAAAGGTTTAGAACCAATTTTATGTTATAAAAAGTCATTAATGTTTTGTCTAAGAAAAGGTAGTCAGGAGAGGCATACTGGTTGGCATATATTAACTAGAGGAACCGTGTTGGGGGTTAAATGTCTCTGTAGCACTGTATGGAATGTTTTTTATTTGAATAAAGCTTGCAAACTTTTTGTAAAATGTGGCTAAGCAAATGCTGGCAATCTTAAAAGCTTGGCAGGAAGGGCAGGAAGGAGAGAAAAGGACACCACGCTGTGGACACTGCTGAAGATATCCACTGCCATGCGGTCAAAATGAAGGTGGCTACATGGAAAAGCAATTATCTTTGATTTTCAGTGTGCACATCTGGAAAGTCAGTGACTATATCAACCATTGGGAATAAGAGAACAACACAGGGATCAGATGTTTTACTGAGAAGATGCCAAGGACTCACTAGTGGTTATGGGGAATAGAGAATTAAAAGCACATATTTCACAGTAAATTTTTGATAGAAGAGAGGAGGGAATATTTCACAAATTACATTCTGCACATGGGTATAAAACTCCTTCAAATAGGAGAGAACTGATCTACTAATACATCTCACCAGGACACCCTATTAATCATGAGGAGTCAATGCAACCCTGACATTTGAAAAGCAATTCACTGTATTAACATGATGAAAGAGAAACTCAGTCATTTCAACAGATACCTGTTCACTATTCAACAAAACTCATTATAAAGTCTCTCAGCCAATTAGTAAGCAATAACAAGAGTTTTGAGCTGAAAAAGGTCATCCACAGAAACAGGTAGCTAACATCCTCAGCAACAGGTGAAAGACTGAGTTGTAGCTCCCTGAGATCAGAAACAAGCTTCACCACCATGTGTAGTTCCAGGTAAGTGGAGGTGCATTAGCAATGTGGACTACTCTTACAGAGGACCAGAATTTGCATCCCAGCACCCAATCTGGGTACAACCACTGTATCTGGAGCTCCTAGGGACCTAACATCCTCTTCTGGTCACTGCATGCATCATAATCACATGTACAATGCCCCCCACATGTTCATGCTTACACACACACACACACACACACACACACACACACACAGAGAGAGAGAGAGAGAGAGAGAGAGAGAGAGAGAGAGAGGGAGAGAGAGAGAAAGAGAGATAATGAAAAATTAACAATGAACCTAGAAGTAGAGGTACTGGCCATGGCAATAAGACAAAAAAAAAAAAATGCTGATCATAAAGACAGAACTGAACACTCCCTGTTTTCCCATCAGCAGATGATATGGCTGTCATGTCTAGTAGGCAGCTACTAGAAATGGTAAGTGATTGTAAGAGTTATAGGATATCAGATTAAAATATAAAATGATTTGCATTCTTAAAAATCAGCAGCACAAGCCGGGCGGTGGTGGCGCACGCCTTTAATCCCAGCACTTGGGAGGCAGAGGCAGGCGGATCTTTGTGAGTTCAAGGCCAGCCTGGTCTACAAAGTGAGTCCAGGACAGCCAAGGATACACAGAGAAACCCTGTCTCGAAAAACCAAAAAAAAAAAAAATCAGCAGCACATGTGAAAAATAAAAAAATTTAGATTTAAGCTATAGTGGGCTGAAAAAAAGCATAAGATATTAAAATAAAATGTATGAAATACATACTTAAAGACACTACTGAGAAATGAAATATAAGAGTATCTTCAAAATGGGATAATATACTATTTTCTTTTTGTTTTGTTGGTTGTTTTGTTTTTTGAGACTGTGTTTCTCTGTGTAGCCCTGGCTGTCTTGTAACTCACTTTGTAGACCAGGCTGGTCTCAAACTTATAGAGATCTGCCTGACTCTGAATTCCAAGGGCTGGGGTTAAAGGCATGTGCCACCACTGCCTGGCAAAATGGCATAATATAATTTCATAGACTGAAAAATTCAATATTGTTGTGGGACCAATTAAGCATCTACCTAAAAAATTATAGCTTAATCTGTATCTCACTCCATTATAGTTTGTCTTTTTTAATAATTTATTTTTTATTTCTTCAAGTTATATCTCAATCACAATCCCCTCCCTACTCCCCCCTCCAGTCCCACCCTTCCACCCTCCTCCCCCTCAACCCTCCATCCTCTACCCTTTTTTTCTTTTTTAGTTTAAGGTATTTCTTTTTCCCCCCAACAGCTCTCCCTTTCAGTCCAACAAATGGTTCTTTTCCTTATAACTATAAATACAATATAAAACAACAGAAATAAATAGACCACAATTATAAGAGTTATATGGCTTAGCATACATTCCCAATGTCCAGTCCATATGTATTTGGCACTTGACTTTAACATTCTACTATCTAACCATCTCCATGAGTTTAAAGTTCTATATCTAACTCAGCTTTCATACTAGCCTGCCTCACAATTTTAAAATTATCTTCTTAGATCCAGAGCATCCTCTTGATTCCTAAACAACTCAAAATTTAACTATGAGACTCTAGCTATCTATTCTTCAACTACCTCAGAGACCTGAGAGGGATAAATATATCTGATTATATAGGAAGTGCAGGGCCAGCAGCTTCCAAGACTAAGAAATGACATACCAGTGGCTGCCTGGACAGTTCCCATTTTCTCTCCATACATTACAGCATCAATCTTCAGCCATTTGGCCCCGTTTCTCTGACAGACATTGATTATAGAGCAGGAATTATGAAGGACTTACCTACCCTGTCTTGGCAGAGCTAGGCTGTCGACTTTCCTGCTTCCAAGTTTTGTCCTTTTTGGACAGCAGTCTGTCTACAGTTGACGCAAGGGGTTTTTCTTGCCAAGAGAACAGCTTACCACCAATTCAACCATCTCCCACTGGAGATTCTTCAATGCTCATCTTCTACTTGGAGGAGAATAGGGGGTGCTGTCAGGAGCTGACATGTCTCGATATCAAAAAATATTAAGTTAAGAAAACATCTTTGAATGCCATATTCTGCAGATCTCTTGAGGTTTTTGAAGTTGCCCTATCTATCTCTTATATTAGGTAAGCAAATGTTGCTTGTCTCTTAGCAACTTGATTTCTGAGTAGCTTAGAAAAATAACTGTGATAGATTGTCATAGTAACTAACAAAATGACACGCTTGCATAACTATTAGTTTCCATTTCTTAATTATCCTAAATAGTTTATGACAGTTGGTAACCAGAGGCCAAAACTTTACATTTCATTTTTAAGCATTACTAGGTACAATACCTTTAAGAAGCATTACCCTTAATTTTGTATCAATATACAAAGATCAATACCAATGTGGCCAAATGTAATCTTAATTTTGCATCAATATACAAGGGTTAATACCATTGTGGCCAAATATAATCTTAATTTTGTATCAATATACAAAGATCAATACCGATGTAGGGCAATACAATCTTAATTTTGCATTAATATACAATGATCAATACCAATTTAGCCAAATATAATATTAATTTTGTATCAATATACAAAGGTATAAGGCCATATTCAGTACTCTGTCCTTTTTTCTTGATCTTTCCTATACTATGTCTATGTCAGGGACTTCTCTCTTTTTCTTTTCTATAGTTTGTCTTTTAATGACCAAATTGGTCTATAAAACATAATCCTTAATGTGGTGCTGTCATTGGGGGAATCTCAGCAGGTGAAGCTGTTTGGAAGATCCTTAGGTACTTGCCCTTCAAGGAGATGGCAGGTCCCCAGTCTCTGTCTCTTCTTTATTGTTTTTAACTTCATAGCCATAAATTAGGTATATTTATCTTACCATGTTTTCTCACCATGAGGTGAGAAGGCCACTTTGCTGCAGGCCCAGAACTACAAGGCCAAGCAGTTCTGGACTCGAACCTCCCAAACCAGAAGAGAAAGAGAGCCACTCCTCTTTAAAAGTTAATGATCTTTCTGATTACTGTAACCCCAAGTAGAAGCAGGAGGATCAGGAGTTCAAGGACATCCTAACCTATAATGAATCTAAGATCATCTTGGGATACACAAGACAGTGTTATGAACACACACACACTCACACACACACACACACACACACACACACACACACACATACACTCACGCATATAATACTTTTAGTGATAGAAGCTACATATATACAATTCAGGCACACCATTAACCTAAAATGAATCAAGAACTAAATGCAAGAATTAAAACTATTATACATGTATGAGAAAAGAGAATGAAATGGCCAAGGCTAGGAAGTAGGGTGTGGTAGCTTATATGAAATGTAGTAACCTTAAAAAACAAAATATATAACATAACAAATATTCTTAAAATTTTAATCTTCAGAAGAAACTGTTGCAAGTTTAATGATGCAAAATATCTATCATGAAAATATACGTGTATCCAGAGTGCGTAAAATGTTCTTCAAACAGAGTGTGAAACAGTAGAGGTACTATAGGAAGCAACATATTAGTTTCTGGAAAAATTTGAATTAGCGGGTGATTTAGCAATTTTACTTCAGAGTAACCCCAAAGAGTCAAAGTGAGTTCTTGCAAAAGTATGTCTCTGCCCATTTTTGCAGCAGAATTATTCAGAGTAGGAAAAATTAGAAGTTTCCCAGATATTCATCTATGGCTGAGGAAATATCCATGGGCATTAGACCATCATTGAGATCTATAAAGGGAACTTACACACATGTTATAGCATGGATGTTACAGCCTGCAGGTTGTCATTCTGTGAAATAAGCCAGCCATGAAATGACAAATACTAACGATTTCAGATACCTGTCTCTTTTGGCTCTCACATTGTCAGGGCGTGCCTAGTGTCTAAGGAGTGGAGGCTGGAGACGATGTAAGCATCCTGCAAACCTACAACCCTCCCTAATCGAATTATTTGGCTCAAAATGTAAATAGTCCACTAAAATAGAAAAATCATGCTCTGTCCTCATAACTAAAGTCTTCATCTTCTCTGGTAGAAAGTTTGTCCTCCTTGCTCCCAATTGCCTGGCCTGTACTAGTCACACACACACACACACACACACACACACACACACACACACACACACTCCATGAGGCTGCTATCATCTGGTCTAATTCTTGTTTTCCTATACTCATGCTGTCTCTCAAAAATGACTCAGCCCACTGGCCCTGACATGGCCAAATATCCATCTCCACATCTCTTTCCCTCTGCATGAGTAATGGCGTCTGGGTGTTATGATCATCTTCAATGAAAACTTCACTGGATTTAGAGTCGCTGGGGAAACTGACTTCTGAGTATCTCTATGAGAGTATTTCTAGAAAGGTTTATCTGAAAAGGTAAGACCCACCATAAATGCGGAGGGCATAGGCAGAGATTACAAACTGACTAAAATGGACGAGGTAAGCTGAGCGCCAATGTTCATCTTTCTCTGCTTCCTGACTTTGGAGGCTCACACCTCTCCTGCCATGCCTTCTGCACTGTGATGGACTGTTCCCTCAAACTGTGAGCCCCAATAAACCTTTGCCTCCTAAAGTTGCTTAAGCCAGGTATCGGGTTTTAGCAGTGAGAGAGGAAACTAGCACATGTGTGCAATAAGGAGGGGATACCTGGCTTGTTTATATTTTATTATCCCTTTTTATGTGCTCTGTACTCCCATCCTCTTGGGATTTAAGCAGAGGTGTTCACCACCAATGTGTGCCCTTTGTGTACCATGTGTGTAAGATCTGACAAAATGGACAGCTCAACAAATATAAGAAACGAGAAGGAAATCAACTATGAGTTTATCTATAAGTAGACTGTTGTAGAGTGTGGCCCCATTGCATATTCTTCCTGTCCAGTCCAATTGGCCTTATCTTGTCAATGAATTCAACAATGACTTCACTTCGTGTCAAGGTAAGAGCCACAATAACAGACACAGAAGTAAGGCAGTATGTTCTGCATCCAACTTTCCAGCTAAAAAGCCTCAGGATTAGAAGGAAATTTTTAAATAAACTCTTAAAAATCCAGCATTCCAAACTGTTCCTTGTATTGCCTATATTTCACTTGAAAACATCTAAACACAGCACCAGCCTTCTACAACAAAGTACAGCCCCCACCTGCAGCTAGAAGTATGCTCACAATAATTGTTTTCCTGGAAATAATGTTTTTTATTCTAAAAAAAGAACTTGGAAACAAATGATAATCATCAATTTTGAGTCCAATTTATACATCTCAATATTCTAGCCTGACATCCAGAAGCAATTAGTAATAGCTATATCTGCACACATTAATTGCTGTGTTGTAAGCCTGGGGTTGTTCTAGCCTGAGGAATCACACACTGAGATAAAGTAACATTCCAATAACTGCTCCAGGGAAACTTCCCTGTATTGGCTTAAGGTCACCTTTGTACATTTTTCCTAGCATTCCTCAGTAACTGTCAAAAGCCTTATCCTAGAATATCTCGTGATATGGACTTGAGTCTCTCAGCGGGGCTGATATGAGGCCTCTGCTAAGGTAGGGAAAACTTTTTAACCAACCTTTTTTTTTTTTAATTTAAAGACTATTTGCAGAGCAATTTTAACTTCACAGAAAAATTAAGAGGCAGATAACATAGATTTCCTTGTATTATAAATACATTCATTCAAATAGCCTCACACACACACACACACACACACACACACACACACAGAGTAATGAAACACTGACCAAAAGCACAGTGAACCTGTCATAACTAATGAACCTCCATCAACACATCATTATCACCCACACTCCATAGTTTGCATTAGGGCTCCCTCTTAGTGGGTATTCCAGTTTTAGGCAAATGTATAATGATATGCATTCATCATTTCCACACAGAGTATTTCAGCTGTAAATTTTTTCTGTGACACCGTACATCTGTATTTCTAATTCTCTCACAACATAACTATCAAAAATATTTCTGAATTTTCAAAATTTGGATATCAGTGCATTTACAAAGATTGGGTCTAGAAAATGAGGGAAGAAAAGCTTAGGACCTAGTAAAGCCTTCAGACAGTCAGTAGTTCTTGCTCATTCACATTCTTTCCCTTTTACACTAAATTTTCCACATTGAGATGTCCCCAGGTGATGAGCTGGGCATGAGGTTCAGTTGGTAGAGCATTTGTAGAGTATGCACAAAGCCCTGAGTTCAACCCTCAGAAGACTACACACTAAACAGGAATAATGTATGTGTAAACTCAACACTGGGCCAGTGAAGGCTGGAGGATGAGAAGGTCAAGGTCATCCTTGACTACATTGGGAATTTGAAGTGAGCCTGGGCAACATGAGTCCTGAGAGATGAGAGAGGGAGGAAGCAGGTCCCAAATCTAATGTGACTCTGGGTAAATCCCTATATGTCATAAGCAGCTCTTGTTCTCTAGTGTGTAGCCATGAAGCACAAAGGAAGGACATCAAAGATGGCCAGATTGATCACAGTGGAGGGTTGGGGACCAATGCATGGAAGAAAATTGTTGAAAGCTTCCAAGACTGAGCTTAGAATGATCACCCTGATACATAATCTATTCTGACAAAGTAAAAGAAAATATAAAGGGAGGTAGAAGAAAGCAAGTGTTCAGTTAAGCAATGTTGGAAATAGAGCCTATAACTTGAAAGGCAAGAGGAATGGTACACAAGCTCTTTGACTGGTAAAATTTTCTCACAGGCCTTCAGAGTACCCATCCTGATACTGCTATAACATACACATGGAAATCGATAGCAAATGGCCAGAACTGGGGCTGTTGGCATGGAAAGTGAAGTAGAAGCAAGGGACAAGTGGGTGTCATAGTGAGTCACACAATAGTGGATTAGAGGTGGGGACATCTACATGAGTGTTAGTTTGAATGAGAATGACCTCTCTCGGCCCCTGGAGGCTCAAATGTTTGAACATGGTCCCAGTTGGTGGAACTGTTTGGGAAGGATCAGGAAGTGTGACCTTTTTGGAGGAGGTATGCCACTGGAGGTGAGTGTTGAGCTTTCAAAAATCTAAGCCATTTTCAGTTTGCTGCCTCTCTTCTCTGCCCCCCACTTGCAGATAAAATATAAGCTCTCAGATATTGCTCTACCACCATGCCTGCCTGCCTGCTGCCATGCTTCTTACCATGATTGTCATGGGCTCACCCTCTGAAATGTAAACCCCTAGTAAACATTTTCATTAATAGGTTGCCTTGGTCATGATAGCCCTTCACAGCCATAGAAAAAGTAAGACAGCATGCTCTCAGATACATAGTTACATACATAAATATATATGAGTTACTATACATGTATGTTCTTTCTACTTGGTCTACTTAAATGTCCTAGGAATACTGACATTCCTCAAACAGCAAGCACACCAAAATATCAAATGCTTCAGATACGGTTTCTAGTGCCATTTTCCAATTAAAAGGTTTCTTGGAGAAGTGGGTTATTCTAAAATTGGAGATGGAAATATGTATGGATAAAGGGGTCTCTTGTAATAGAAGGAAAGGAGGAAGAGAGGAAGGAAAAAGAGAACGAAGGATGGAAAAGAAGGAGTGATAGATGAAGAGAAGAGAACAGGGGAAAGGAGAAAGGAGGGGAAGGGAGGGAGAAATCCTTCACAATGCTATTAATGTAATATTAGATTACTTGATGATAACCCAAAGTATAATGGACAATTTACAAGTACATGCTAGTACATATAAAACAATATCGTACAAAAGTGACTAAAATAGAATAAAAATTAAAATAATAAAGAATATACCAATACTTGTGCAGAAGAATTCCAAATAACTCTTGTAAGTCTTTTTTTTTTTTGCTTGAGAAAATAGAGATTGGTTAATTTATAATGCTTCACACTCTGTGTGTGAACTATACAAAGTATCTTCTTCCAAACCAAGTAGAACATACTAAGAGAGGGAAAAGAGTGATTTCATAGTGGAAAACTTTGAAAAATGTTACCTTACACTCAGTGAATGGCAGTTCCAAGGTTGCCATCAACAGTGGGAAGTTATACTGATGGTATATGCCCTTGATATGTCAAGATTAACACCTTCTCTCAGATTTTCATCAAATTTTATAACTCCTGTTTAACCATAAGAAAGACATCAGATGGCCTCAGTTAAGAATCATCCTCCAAAAATTCTTGGCCAATTGTAAAAATTGAGGTCAAGCAAGATGGCCCACCACATAAAGACTCTTGGTACAAAAGCCTCTTGACCTGAGTGGCTCTTAAAGTTGGAAGGAGAGAGCCAATTCTGAAGCTGCCCTGACCTCCACATGAATGCTGTAACAGGCATGCTTCTACCATGTGGGTCCTGGGAATCAAAGTCAGGTTCTTATGCTTGATACTAGGAACCTTTACCACACACACACACACACACATTTCAAGGGCCCTTCTCAGCACCTTTTCTGAGCAGCCTACTGTTCTCATTTACTGCACACCGTTCTCCAGTTTCTCTCATTCAGAGCCTCACTCAGTGGTATTGTCAGAAAGGAAGGGGTTCACTAGCAGATACATATTAAGATGGGATAATAATTGGTCTCACATACTGTCATGTACCTACTCTCAGCAGGTAGATCTTCCTGGAAAGGGATTTTGAATTCAACCACCGTTATTTCACAAGAGGTCTTATAACACAGTCTCATGTGATCAGAACTCAACAATAAAGATGTGAGAAAGCAACAGCCTATTTGTCTTCAGTATCCCTAGCCTTTCTGCTGCGTGAACTTTGCCCTATTCGCTGATCACTGCTGAGTCCATGTAAATTCTTCCATGAAATTATGTCATTTTCTAGTTCCTCAGAAAAGGTCTATGACAAAAGAGCCTCCTATATGAGCTTTCTATTAAGATACTTAACAGAACGTCATATCCAGTGGACTTTATGGAGTGTGGGGGCCAAATTCCATTGGCTTCCTTTCGAAAGACCCATGTCTCATCCATTTCATCTCCAGCTAGTTATTCCAGTAGCCACCTCTTTTAAAAAAAAAAAAAGTCATTTAAATCAAGCCCCACTTCTGCCCACTGACAGACGAAATCACTCGCAGCTGATCCATCTCCTACTTTATTGCCCATAGAAATGAAGAACAGGTTGCAGGAAGCACTGCATACAACAGGAGGCCAGGAGACAGCACCCATCCATTTCTGCACAGTGTACAAGTTTGATCATGTTTGCCTAATTATCCCATTAACCTGTGCCTAAAGATCCAATTACCCCAGCTGTGGGTGATTGAAGAAAGGGTAACAGCAACAGCTACCAGGCAGGGGACGCATGTGTCCCTCATCTGTAATGTCTCTAATGGCTGCTGCAGTCTTTCCCCAGGAAACTCCTACAGCAGCAAAGATCATGGAAGTGTTTCTGGGCATAGCCTCTAAACCAGCTAACACTCATTTAAATTTTGTGTTTCTTATGAATCAGAGAACTCCAGAAAATATGTTTATATTTATTTGTGTGTGTGTATACATGCCTACGCACATGCTGCAGTTCATGGTGAGGTCAGAGGAACACTTGAAGGAGTCATCACTTTCTTTCCTTATGGGTACTGGGTATTGAACTTGGGTCTTCACGATAGGGTAGCTAGTGTCTTTACTGATGAGCCATCTCACTGTCCTAAGGACTTCTTTTTTTTAAGATCAATGCTGTGTCTCTGGGATTGATTTGAAATTTAAAAGATCAAGAGACAGGGATATGAAGTTCATGAGTTGAAGCTACTCTGGGCTACATTAAAAAAAAATTTACTAGCATATTGGCATAGTAGCATTTGTTAATTTTTGGTGGATCGATTTCATTATATGAGTAGAGTACTGAAGTCAAGGTTGCACAAACAGCCATACACCCTTTCTTTGGTTATGATTAAGTACCTATAATTCATATATCAAAGTATAACTTTCCCACAAAACATACCTATGAAGAACTGGCATACATATGAGAACCTGAGCTCAGAACCCACATAAAACTGGTTGTAGAGTGCTGATCTGTAGTCATCCCTCCTATAGAAAGATGGGAGGCAGAGGCCAGAGACTCCCAGAGGCTCAGGGCCAACTAGCCTGGTGAACACAGTGGCAAAGAAGAGACAAACAAGATGGAAGGTTAGAAGTGACACCAAAGATAGTCTTCTGACTATCACATGCATACACACACACACATGCACACACATACATTCACATAGACACACACATACACATATGCACACATACCACACACATATACATACATGAACATACATACATATACATGCACACACACATGCACACACATACACACGCACACACACTCATGAACACAGACAGATATACAGGGACACATGGGCACAAAGATGCATACAAAGACACGTAACTTTTTTAATGAATTTTAATGAATAGAATTCTGACTTCTGGTGTCATCCATTTATTGGTTGTTTTTTCTTCCTTGGTCAGATTATCATTGTTTTTTGTACTATTCTATAAATTTTCTCTCATCCTAAAGTCTCAAGGACATTCTCTTGCTCCACCACCTGGGACCTCTGTTTTCCATTCACGCATCTACGACCTGCATTTGGTAAGCACTGATCTCAAAACAGAAAACAGAAAGATAACATTCACATGGCTTTCTCCAGTTTCAGAGCAGCTTGACATAGCACAATTGAATTGTTATTTGTCCTGTAGGGTAGAGTTGATGGTGACACAATGAGAGTAATGGCAGCTAACATTTACTAAGGAAAGTCTTCTACCACAGTGTGTGTTTTAATGACCATTGTTCTTTAGCAGTTTGTAAATGGAACAATATCACAGAACATGTAGAAGTTGTCTTAACTTATCTGAGAGTAGTTTTGATTCTGGTAATGTAGAGTAACAGAGCTAGTAAAATAACTTGACGACCATAGAAAGAGGCAAAATAACTCTGAAAAAGAAGGCTTGCAACTCACCATTCCTTATGTAAAACTTAGTATAAACTATGATAGCCAGGATATTCACTTATAACTGGATTTTAACCATATAGTACAGGATAACCATCCAAATTAAATTTTTTAAAAGTTGGTATTAGCTCTTCTTTGAAGGTCTGGTAGAATTCTGTACTGAAACCATCTGGCCCTGGGCTTTTTTTGGTTAGGGGATTTTTAATGACTGTTTCTATTTCCTTAGGGGTTATAGGGCTGTTTAATCTGTTAACTTGATCTTGATTTAACTTTGGTAGGTGGAATCTATCAAGAAATTTGTCCATTTTTCTTAGGTTTCCAAATTTGGTGGAGTACAGATTTTTAAAGTAGGACCTAAAGATTCTCTGGATTTCCTTGATGTCTGTTGTTATTTCTCCCTTTTCATTTCTGATTTTTTGATTCGGGTTTTTTCCCTCTGCCTTTTAGTTAACTTGGCTAAGGGTTTGTCTATTTGGTTGATTTTCTCAAAGAACCAACTCTTGCTTTCATTGATTCTTAATGGATAAAAAAAACTGTGGTACATCTACACAATGGAATACTACTCAGCCATCAGAAACAATGAAATCATGCAATTTGCAGCCAAATGAACTAGAGAAGCTCATCCTGAGTGAGCTAACCCACGCCCAGAAGGATTCACATGGCATCTCTTCACTTATAATTGGATTTTAGCCATATAGTACAGGATAACTATACTACAACCAATGTACCAAAGGGAACAGGAACATAGACTTTGTTACCTGTCAATGAGACACTTTGCCATAGTGGTGCTGCCTTGTAGGGCCCCAGGTATGAGGAGGCTCTTGGCCCTCATATGACTGCTGAACTGGGTGGGGGACTAATATATAGAGACACTCACTCCACAACAGAGGAGAGGGATGGAAGGGATAGGGGGTAGAGGGTGGGAGGGTGGGACTGGAAGGGGTACAAAGAGGGTACTATGATGGAGATGTAACCTGAAGTAATAAACATAAAAATAAAAATATAAATAAATAAAGTTGGAACAGAGATATCATTAATGGGTGAATTGTGTTGTTCTTAGTAATGGGTGGATAGTGTTGTTCATATATATGGTTTTTAAGCAAAAACCCCAGTACCGGTGGAAGATACTTTCATTGACCACAGAGATTTCAGAGCCCCTCAGATGAATATAGGCTATTGTAATTACTCCTAGCTGCCCACCAGACCCTATTGCTGAAGACATCACTCATTTTGGTGACAGGATACAGAAAATCAAGATGGTACTAAGATGGAATCTCCCTGTTGGCTAGCATTCTTTGTACCAGAAGGTGATAAACAAGCTGCTTGGGAGAGAACCCATCTAGAGTCTTGCCTAGATGTACCGACCCTCCAAGCAAAATACATCCACGGTACAATACTGACATGATTGTTTGGGAGATAACCAACTGTTATTGTGATTGAATTTTGAGGCCATTCCACAGGAAAGAATACACACCTGGTACTATATCCTGGCCAAGAGCTTATGGCTGGGAAGCTCAGGGGCCCAGGGGGAAGAGCACTGTCATTGTTTCCCCAAATGAACATACTGTCCAACCACTTTCCAGACATTTATGCTCATACCTGTAGATTTGTGCAGCTCTCAGCCTGGAGAGGAGAAGCTCCTTTTTTACACAGGATGACAGTTAACACAGAGATGTGAATCTGATCAAAGGTCTAAGAACAAGTGATTGATTTAAAACATCCGTACCCATCCTTTCGCCACACCCAAGTCCCAGGAAACATCACAGAAGAGAAGGTATGAAGTGTGCAAGCTCCAGGGATGGGGGAAGGGTGATGAAATGAGGCCATTCAGATAATTCTTTACTGCGACAACCAAGGACAAACACCCAGCAGCTATGGGCACTGTGCAAGACTGGACACTGCAACCTTCTGCTGTGGGTAGAGTTAGCACCTAGGAGGTGTCATCCCTTGCTGAGGAGCTAATGATCATTAATAGTTGGTGGAGAAGAGGGAGTGTCATTTTCTCTAGAAGTGTAGCCACTGTAAGGCTAGATGGGAAGAAGGGGTTCAGAGGGAAAGGAGTGGGAACTCCAGAAGGCAGTAGGGGGTGTTTGTAATCACAATACATTGCATATATGTGTGAAATTGTCAAAATAAACAAGAATCAAATATAGTAAATAAAATGTATTGTGTTTACTCTGGTGGATGGAATGTCCTATACAGAATTTTTCATTGTACCATTTCTTTGTAGCGAACATGATTTGAACATCATACAATGTACACATCTGTGGAAAGTCACATGGTACTCCATAAATATACACAGTTTTTTGTATACCAATTAAAAATAGCACATAAATTTGGGGGTGGGGAGGGGATGACTCAGTAGGTGAAGTCCTAGCCACAGAAGCATGAATGCTTAAGTTCAATCTCCAGTAGGTATGGTACTTCAGTAAGAAGTTGGGCATGGTGGCATGCTTTTGCTATCCTAGTGCTGGGGAAACAGAACAGGTAGATCCCTGGGGCTCACTGGCCAGCCAACCTAGCCTAATGGTGAACTCCAGAAAGTGGTGAATGGTTCCTGGTGGTAATACTCAAGGTTGTTCTGAGGCCTTCACATAAGCATGTATATACACACACAAACACACACACACACACACACACACTTCTTGAAAAAGTACAATTAAAATGTAAACTACTTAATTATGAAAGCAAGCTAAATAACGGAAACATTCATCAACGCAGGGGTTTGTGACTCCTTGCTCATCTGCATGAGAATGTCCTTTAGCACATTGAGGTGTCCTGCTCAATGCAGGGAACCACCTCATTTACCCTCAGTGACAATCACTAACAAACAAGAGCCAAGTCAGAGAGAGGGGAAATTTCCAGGTTTCCCTTTTCCTGTGCAACAGTTCTTAGATGTAAGCCATGCTAAGAAGAGCACAAGTAGAAACCTGTTCAAGTCAACCATCCATGTTAATTATTATTAGGAAGGAAAACAGTTTCAGAAATGCTCCGGATGAAAGGAAGTTAATAACCTGAGGATATTCCTTTGGCACAGGAAGTTAATTTCCTGCAATTGAACCATGTATCCAGAGGTAAAGGTAGTTTTAGTTGAAGAGCATTCTCCCATTGAACTGAGGTCCAGTTGTCTGCTGCGTGAATCCTTCGCTATCACAGGATTTTTCGTTTTCACCATGTCCTGTCTTAATTTCCTTACTCTTTCCGTGCTGCATGTGACAATTTCCTGAGTAAGTTATCTCATCAGTTCCTCTTCTTGAGGCTTGCCTTGCCAGGGGAAAATCCATTGTTCCACCAATAGATGACTCAGACACACACAATTATAATCCACAAAATATACTTTTCATGTTGTGAGTCATTCAGCCCTAATAGGGAGTCTGATCAGTCCCAAGGATCTTCTCTGATAGTCCTTTGTGAGTGTCTGCAAGAGAACAAGACAGAACCCAAAGAATATGTATCTGAATTAATATGGTGTCATTACATAGGAAATTTTCTTCAAAAAACCTTGAGACAAAAATAAGCTAATTGACTCACAAATATGTTTTGACATAGACATTTAATTTTCTTGATGAAAGAAAAGAAGCTTGAGATAAAGATGTAGTTTATTGATATCACACTTGCCTGGCATGTACAAGGTCCTGGGTGTGATCACCAGTTCTGCAAAAGAAAGAATGAGTAATGAAGCAAGATGGACACACACACACACACACACACACACACACACACCACATATACCATACACACACACCATATATGCACACACCATGCACACACACATACACACCATATACACACACACTATATACACACACCATGTACACACATATATACACACCATACATGCATACACATACACACAAAACACATACTATATACACACACCATACACACCATATACACATATAAACACACACCATACATACAAACACACACCATACACACACACAGAGAGTTGGGGAGAAAATTGTTTCTAAACATCAATGATACTGCAAGGAATGGTCCATTGTGATAACCCACATCAACCAGTCACCTGGCCACCTAGTCGTAATTCAAGGAATCAATGGGCAAGGCATTCCCAACTGCTCCAGGGGCTTCAGCTTGGATTTGCCAGCACTGGTGAATGTGGCTTGCTTGAACTGCCATCTGCCTGTCCACCTGTTCATTTATCTGGACTTCCTGCCCATCCATGTTACTGTTCATTCATCTGTCTGTACACAGCCCTGCCCTGACAGTTCTACAGCCAGACTCAGTCCTTCAGCTCTGGTCTACCCTATGGTCTGATTGCAACAGTAGCTGCAATAGTGCCTCCCCCAAAGGCCTCCACATGTTTCCTATCTCATGAGATTCCTCCACAGTTTCTCCCAGCTTTGGCCCTTAGGCTACTTTGCCTCCTTAACAGGTTAATGCCAAGCAAAGTGGGAGTATCAAGCAAATTGATGCCAAAGATATCACTGTACCTTGTGGCTGTGTTATTTAATAAATTCTAAGATTGTGGACTAACACAAACTTTTTCATCCATGCTTCCCACACAGCACGCTTCTGATGCTTTGAGGAGGGAGAGCATTCTGCCAAAAAAAACGGCGATCACCAATCAGGTTGAGAGTGACTTTGCTCCTTGCCAAAGAATATTTAACAACACCTAGAAATATTTTAGACTGCCACAACTAGAGAAGAGTTGCTTCTAGTATCTGCAAAACACCCTTCACTGCTCTGGAAAATCCCACACGAAGGAATTATCCAGCTCACGTGTCAGTAGATTGAGGCGTAGGAAACCGACTACACAGAATCTAAAGCTAGAGGAACCTCGGGAAATGTAGTAGATTCCAAATGCTGCTGGGAAAAGAGTGAAGGAGTTTTGCAAACACCAGTGTGTGTAAAGACGCCACTGCAAGCCATCTGTACTGTACTACATGTGCCCCACATGTGCCCCACTTAAGCAAAGCCCAGGTATCCACAGAGGGCCACAGGATTGCAACCACAGAACTTTACAGTTTCCGGTTTGTAGACAGCCTGCTGAGATCATTCTAGGAGTGCTTCATTAGTATCCTGACTTGAGGCTATTGGCAAAATCTCGGGGCACCAATGTTAGTAGGAACAAAAAAAGATGTTTGAAAAACAAACACAATAATAGAAACTTTCTACCTAAGTGGAAACTATAAGAAAGGCTTTTCCTCTCAGATAGTCTATAGTTCACTTCTTGGCCCCAAAAACATAGGAAAAAGCAGTTCACATTCATACAGAACACGACTGTAGAACTATGGGCATTGACACTCTCCAGGTATTTTACTGGTTGTTGCCCGGCTACTTGACAGACTGTGGCATACTGTGGAGTAGTATGGCAAGCAAGCCTGGCCATGTTTTCATTTGTGTTCATGTTACTTGAATGCGATTCAACTAGTGTCACTTTCATTAATTAATGTAACTCATTAGCCTTAGCACTGTGATTAGCCATGTTCCCCCTGCTCCTATATTCAGATTCTGAGTTCACAATGAAGCCACTTCTCCCCCATCCCCCACCCCGGGTCTGAGACAGAATCTCATGTAACCCAGCCTAGCCTCAGACTCACTATGCTCTTGAGAATGATCTTAAAGTCTTAATGTTCCTACCTTTACCTCTCAAGTGCCAGTACAGCAAGCATGTGCCAGGGTGCTTGTTTTCACTCCTGGTCAATGACATAAGACAAAAGATCTGGGATACAAGGCTTCTGGAAGACCTCAATCTTTCTCCAATTTATTTATTTCAAGTATATTTTCTTAGGATTCCTTATGACTCTTCTCAGTGACCACTGGGAATTCCCTAAGAAGTGATCTCAGGCTAAGGGAAGATGGGAAAAAACCTGAAGATTGATGCTGGAATGTATGGAGAGAAAATGGGAACTGTCC
>CAJQZJ010004381.1:9672412-9714520 GCA_907164525.1 Lophiomys imhausi
GAAGAGGGTGGAAGGGCGGGTTAGGAAGGGGGAATAGGGAGGGGTTTGTTACTGAGATGTAACTTGAAGAAAAAAAAATAAAGTATTTAAAAAAAAATGTGGCTACTATTCAGAACTCACAAGAGCATTCTTGATGGCAATGTTTAATTACTCATACAACAAAAAAGATGCCCACACATCCAGGTATATTTTAAGAATGATCCTTATTATAAAACTCAGGATTTTAACAGCTGAAAGAGAATGCAAGATGCAACATTTCCTTTGTCTCAGAGCAAAGTAAAAAATAGCTCAGGTTAGTTCTCAAGTCTATCAAGAAATAATTTTGTTGTTACTTTTTTTGGTAAAACTCCACCCAGTCTACTTTATGTTGGAGGATGGCCTTGTGTTCTGTGTATTCAGATGCTGATTTCTTTGCCCAAATACTAGTTCTAGTCCAGACATGGGTATTGTCATCATTATTAAAAAATCTACTGCTTCAATGCTGTGTAAAGTATGTTCTCCATCATCTCTGTTGACTAATAAAAAGCTGATCATCCAATAACTTGGTAGAGGAGCTTGGAAGGCAGGACTTCTGATCTGAGTCAGGGGTCCCAGGAGGAGAGAGGAGAGGGAAGTCACTATGAGGTGAGTGTGAGGAGCTGGCCATGGTGATTTTGCCATAATGACAAACACGTGAATCAGAACGAACCAGGTCAAGTCTAAGATGGCAGGTAACTCAGGGAATGTGTTTGGGAATTAGCCAGTCTGGAATAGTTGGGTTAGAATAGATGAATATCTGCCCAGTTATAGTGCTTAAAGCTTGTTGAATAGATTTAATAGGTCTCTGTGTCAATTATCTGGAACCAGAACAGGAATAGGAAAAGATACCACTTATAAATTCTTCCTACAACTTTATCTATCTCTAATTAATTCCTATATTTCATCTGGGATTTCTTTTAGGCTTGGAAACTAACAAAAATCAGGGACACCCCTCAGCTTCTCTCATGCCCAATCAAAAGTCCAGTTCCAAATCTTATACTACCTCTTCCTGTGTTTAGTAGGTCTTATTTGCATACTTCCAGGGTGCTGGATTGCAAGAATAATGAGTTTGAGATATTTGTGCCCCATCAAAAGATGTCAGGGATCAGCTATGATAGTGGTATCCATCTTTAGTTGTAGACCACATTGGGCATTCCTCAAATCTCCCAACAGATAGGCCATCAACCATGTCTGTCTGACCTCAATGGCAGATCACAGCAATATCAAGCAAGTAAGTCTTCCCGTTCCCTGTCAGTCATCTTATCTTATGTAAAGGCACAGAATTCAAAAAACACAACTGGGTGGGACTCAGTAACCACTGTGACCTTTCTATGGACTCTAGGATCTTGATTAGACTCCAGATAGTACAGAAGATGATGTATCTGGATACACATTTGAAGTCTTATTTAATTTTCTGGTCTGGGTTTGAGCTGTGTGATTATTGGATCAGAGTGATGTTTTAATTCCCAAACAAGGGACCATTTGTTTCTTATCTGAGAGTTTTGACCTGCCTGAAGGTTCATCAGAGGGCAGAAAAGGAACTAATCCACAAAATAACTCAACGAACTGAAGAGGTGCTTTGAATGAAAAAAAAAAAATCATACTGCCTTGCTTTTGTGCTCACACTACAGAACCCAACTTATTCAATGAACCAGTTATACCTTGATTTCATTTTTTTTTTTGGGTGGGATCCCTGCCAACCTCAAATGAAAGCATATCCCCTTTTTCATATGCACTCAACCATCAATACCTCTCCAAACATCTTCTCAAAGAAAAGCTCTTTATCTGTCTTTATAATAAGTTTGGCACATTGAACACTGAGAGGTACAACTCTCCAGACCAGCCAGATAACCAGCATGTGAATACAAAGCTGAAATGTTATAGGTAGTCTCTACATTTTTTTAATGGTTGAATCACAATTATTATAGAAAATAGGATGAACATAAACTAAGAAAGCATAGATTTCAACTTGTTCATGCTACAGTGAGAAACACACACAGCCAGCGGAAGCTCGCCTCAAGGACTCAGGTCTTCCACACAACAGTTTTGCTTCTACCTGTCCACAGCCCTTTGTTCACACCCTTTATTGTGTTTAGGCTTCTCTATGAGAATGTTTGACCTCGACCATACAGGAATTGGAAGAGAACTACAGAAAATATCAGATATTCATCCTCTGCTTGGATGGTGAATACCCCCCCCCATATATATTTTTTTGCATATTTTCCTTTTCGTGATTTTGATGGCTGATATATTAAACACACCATAATGTGGGTGTGTTAGAGGCAAACTCTCCATCCATTTGTGCTCAGTAAACTGCAACTAGAGTACCAGAATGCATTCAGCTGCCATTTTAGACCGGGTTCATAATGAGCATGCAGGATCATTTCTGTACTAACCACACTATTCATCTTGCCAAGTTAGACTTCCTTACTGCCAAGATGATAGGTGTTGCCAATTTCTTTCTCATCCTGGAAAATTATGGGGCTTTGTCCTTTCTGAAGAAAGAAAGGATTCATAAGCAGAATCCTAAGCACCTGCATTCCATTCTTGGCCTGCCTCTTGTCTTGAGAATCACTTTAGTAGACCCACAATGCCTGGGGGTGCTTCAAGGACTAGGGGCCCAACAGGCATTATAATATCCGCTGCTGTTTCTGGAAAAAATTAAAACTACAACCCACTTAGAGAAGAAGTAATTTCCTTTAATAATTGAACATCTGGGGATTTTAGTGGGGCCTTTGGTACCGGTAACATCTTCAGATAGAACATTTTCTTCCAACCCATTACTTGAATAATATGCACAGCAATTTATAAAGTGATAACGGAGCAGCCACTTCACTTGCAGACAGAAGCCTTGACTGGGTATACAAATAAACCCAAGTGCCGTGCCGCATCCGTCTTCTCGGTCTTTAATACTGTTAGCCATTGATCTCTTGGACATTTTTAAATTTTCATGCACTTGGACCAGGGCCATATGGTTCAGGCAGCCTTGTTAAAAAGGGATTTGCAGGTCTTTGCAGTGTTACAGCCCTGCTAAGTTAGAATAACTCAAGACAAGGTCAATGTCTAGGACTCTCTTGTATTAAATCAGCAAGTAAGCTTATATGCATTGCAGATTCCTTGCCCATGAGAGCCCCTGTCTAAGGCAATCTGCTGGAAGGTGACAGGGTTGAAGCATAGGCTGGACAACACGCATATGGCACAGAGTTTGTAATATTCTAAGTGGCATCCACTGTGTCCCTCTGGGTCGAGATGGGAGCAGTATTGGTAAATCAATAGTTTAATCCATCTGAGACAAGACTGTTTATCAAAACTCTTTCTCATTAAACAGAATTCTGTTAAACAAAAATTCTTCACTTAGTCGGCAAGAGCCATCCTGTATCAGATGGTGCACCCCACTCACACCAAATCAGCAGCTAACAGCTACACTCTCCTGTGTCTCCGCTCTGACAGACGGTTTGCTGAACAGACCAAGTGTTCTCCTTATGCTTAGGCACATGGTTATTAAGGAAACTCCGACAAAATGAATTGTAATTATGGAAAATTGGGAGAGCGGTGACATTATTCAAATATTAAGTCATAACAGAAATGACTAAATCACACACAACACTCAAAAGAGTGCAGAAATATATAATGGTACACCTGCAATCTCAATAGAAATGTCTTTCAGATAATAGATGGTCAAATAGAGGGAGAGAAAGATTTTTGTGTCTTTATATTCAAACCTACCTAGTTGCATTAAAAAATAAAAAAAAACAAAGAGTCAAGATTATCTAGTTCCTTGCCTGGCTCTAAAATATTCTGTGTGCTGCTATTAAGGGGGAGGGTGAGGGGAATATAAAACATTAACTTGAATGAATTAGAAAGTTTCCTTGAAGTTCTGTGTTCTCAAACAAATAAAAGAATGTGAGAATTAACAAAGAGACCCCTCCCTAGCACCTTGAGAACCCTAAAGAGCAAGTGCTGGATGCAGGCTTCAGTAGGATGCTTTCCTTACACCTCAGAAGTGGCCTCTTGAGGCTGCCAGGTATAATCCCGCTTTGGGGTAAAGATGTTGACACTTCTCCAAGAAGGTAAAAGAGTCACACTGATAATTCTACCTGTGGGCAATTTTTGTTTCCCACCTGGTCTTTGGAACTCTTGTGGATCAACCATTTCCAACAGACAAAGGCAAGCTCACTAGGGCCCGGTGAGACTGAGGGTATGTTTGTGCAGAGAGCAATGGCTCTGTTTCTGCCACCTGGTAAAGATACTGAGTTTCAGTTAACCATTTGGTCCACGATCAGAAGAACGTGGTTTTGCAAATTTCTAAATGACGATATTACTAATTGACATACAATCCTCAAATACTGGGCACTATTGGAGACATAAACTTGGACATTGGCTAGGGTGTGGCAGCTGAGTAGAATTTTGTTTCTTTCTCAGCTGTGGTAGGATTTTGCCTCTTTGGAGAATAACTGCCACTGAGGAATTGCTGACAGAGAAAAACCTGTTGTCTAAAGGCATGTCACATCTGATCATACACCAGGAGCTGCCACATTTAAGAAAGTTCTATGTCTTCAGCTAAACAAACCAGTTTTCTTCATCATCTGTGTTTGTGGTGGTCTGTTTTGCTTTTTTTTTTTCCATTCACAACATAAACTGCTTGCCTTGCTACAGTGAGTTAAACTAAAGAGCACACAAAGGAAAAAGCAAGCCAAAGGTTTCCCATGTCCTTAGATGACAGGTAGGAGACACAGAAGAGAGTCTGTCCTGATGAGTGTTGTGAAATGGACTGAATAGTGCCATTATGAGATTATGTTGTGGCAGTAGCTGGCACTATGTGTTGCCTCCGGAGAGCACTGCCCAGACACACTGGTATATGGGTCCTTTTGTAGAGCAGCCCTCGGACTTGGTCTGATTAATTGTGCCCTAGGGAGAGCTCTGTGCACAACAGCAGAGTCAAATTGAATTTCTCAGGCAACTATGATTGGAATCATGACCTTCAACTCCATGTATCCCAGGGGAGATTAGGAGTTCAGGAAGCATAAGAGGAGAGATCCATTGTTAAGAAATAATTTGAGGTGTTCAAGAGTTTATCCCCAGAAATGTGCAATGGTGAGGGCTCTGGGATTAAAGAAAGACATTGACTGTTTATTCAGAATCTCCACTATTAGTATCAGATACTCTGGCATCTAATAAATGTCCTTAGTTTCTTCTAGATCCTTCATCATTCTGAGGTAATCCATCAGAGTCACCAAGCAACAGTTTCTGAGTAAATCCTAGCTAGCTGGCAACAGCTTCCAAATATGGAACACACTAATGCAACCAACTTCCCTCAATTTTTAATTGTAGAAACAAAAGCATGCTGAGGAATAGGTGCTCATTACCTACATTAGCAATCAAACTCATAATTAGACACTGCATACTTTTAGCACAGGTATGGTCATGGCATTATATTATAAGTTCATTAAATTTCCATGATTAAACCCTATCTCTGAATTATAAATAACTGTACCAAGCCATGGGCTAAGACTAAAAAAAAAATTCTACAGCAACTTTTATCTTTAATTTTTAACAACTTATTTTTTTAATTTTAGTATAATGTGACTTATATTAAGCAAAGACATGATTCTATGCTAAGTTTTGTCTGATGAAGCCATGGTTGCCCTGGATTCCATAGCCTCTTTCCATTCTTAATTAGTGTGTGCTCAGGTCATGCGTGTACATGCTATGTGGCGTTAGTGCCACAAACAAAGCATAATTGTGACAGTAAAAACAATCCATTGGAAAGAAAGTGATTTGTAGGATGTCTGAAAGTTGATCCAACCTGAGCATTGGAAGCAACTTCAGACACAGTGAGATTCACTTGTGAGAACACAGGCCTGACACTTCTGCCTGGTCTCTGGGAACAACGCTAATTCATTCATAGACCATATACTGAATAACCTTTTCTCTTGTGATCAATTGTGCTAAGCACTAAGAGGTAAGAGAAAGCAAGGATGGTTTCTGCAGTCAAGAACCTGTGGCCCAATAACCAGGCCACTAGAGCAGACCGAAACAAATGCATATTCAATAGAGGCAACCTTAGTGATTACAGAGACAGAAGGAGGATCTTGTGCCAGATCCTGAGCGTCAAAGAAGAAATGTTCCTGAAAGAGATGACTGAGTTGAAAAAGAAAGGACAATGCCATGATGAAGGTGACATAGGGATGAAAGAGTGTGAACTTGGATATTTTTCAGTTTGGGCAATATTCTGTGGCCTATCTATTTCGGTTTTGGCTATGTGCTAGCTTCTACTGGCCTTGTTTTTTAAAATGCAGTTTACAAATAACAAAAGGAGTGTTCAAATAATTCAAGAAATAGATATATATATTTCACACATATAAATATATATATAAGCATTTTTACATATGGTTGCATAACTAATAAGAAATCCAAGGACTAACAAGTTTGCATGGCCACTATTGCTTCAGGACAGAAAGAATGCCAGACAGGAGTCAGGCAACCTGGATTCCATTGTCAGCAAATCCCAGTGCAACCTTCAAAGGGCCATTCAACATTATGTTCTGCTTCCCATATCTGTAAAAATAGAGACTTAAAACAGATATCCTCTGAAGCTCCTTTAGTTTCCAGGGACAAATTTAACTCTCATTTGACTCTCTCCTGCTCACGCGATTCAATCTGTAGAAAACACTGAACTTAAAGAGCAACAACTAACAAAATATACATGTATGTTTGCTTCATCAATACCTGCCCTAATCATTTCTCTAATATAGAATATAGAGGGAGCAACATTTCACTATATAAGTACTCTCTAAAGCAGAATGTAGGCTTTGAAATGATGAATGCATTGTTTTGGATTAAAGACTCATTTAAATTAACACAGATATTTGTGCCAGACCACAATTCAATACCATTCCATCACTGTCATTTGTTTTGTGGCAGCAAATAGAGCACTAGATCTACTATGGCATTTTTGTGGTTACTTCTCATACTCTATTAACTTAATTTTTCATTTTTTAATTATTGGTACCCCATGGGGAAGCTAACATTCTAAGTACAATGAATAAGGCATTCAAGTTTCCTTGAAAAATAAAAGGTTAAAAAATAGTAATTTTTTTCATGATTAAAAGCATTTCTAACAGTTTTAACTTAGATTTTCCTTAACATGGTCTGTTTTAGAGAAGTTCTTTTGGGGTGCCCCTTGGGGTTAAAGGAGATAAAGTGGGGCTAGGGAGATTGCTCAGTTGGAATACTGCTTGTCCTGCAAACCTGAAGACCTGAGTCCTATTCCTAACTCCCACATAAGAAGGTAGCCATGTGGCACTACAGTTCCTGAGCTGGGGCAGCAGGGATGAGACAAGTGCTCAAAAGCTAGTCAGTCTAGCTTAATCCATGAGCCCAGTGAGATGCCCTGACCTTAAAAAACAAAGTGGACAGATGCTAAGGAACTATGCCCAGGGTTGACCTCTGACCTCCACAGGCCAATGTCAGTGTACATACATGCAGGAACATGCATGCACACTCATGCAGCTGCACACAGTTGCATGTGCATACACAGAGACCAATAAAATTATCCATAGATATCTTTCATATAAAGTATTGGATTTGAGCCTCACAATAATTTGTTTCCTAGAGTTGATATAAGAAACTACCACAAACTAGCTAGCTTAAAACAGTATAGATGTCCATTCTCACAAGTCTCTAGACAATCCATGACAAAGTCCAGACAGTCCATGCTTCCTTTCAGGCTCTAAGTTGAACCCTTCCACACCTCTGCCTCACTGATATTTATGGCTATCCAATCCTGCTCTTCCTTAGCCTGATGATGTGTCCCCCAGACTCTTCCCACGGGTCTCCATGTCTACATTCAACCCTTCCTAAACAAATTATAGTAGGATCCATTCCCTCAATGACCTCATCTTATCTTGATTAACTCTGTAATAAACCTTTCCAAATAAGGCCATCTTCATAGTTCTAGGGAGTTAAGCTTTCAATAGTTTTGAAGGATGCAATGCAACCCATAATATGCAACCTAGAGGCAGTATTTTCCATTTTATATATAAGCAAATGGAGAGAAATACCTCAGAGGCTTCTCTAAGGTCATGCTGGTTGTTACGAGAAGACCAGAGACAGATCCATCTTGTACTTCATAAACAGGGATATCAGATCAGAGCAGTATAGAAAGTTATCAAATCAGTTAATGATTTGCCAATGATCAGAATTCGTGCCACTCAGTTGCTTAGAAAAGTGTCTTAGCTCTGGTCTAAACTGCATGAACATGTGGACATTTCACATTATCAATATCAAAATCAAATCCATTCACCTTGGAGTATAATTGTACCACATTGTGTAACTGATAGGAAAAAAAGCATACTTCCTTTCTAACACACATTTTATAGTTTCTACTCTCAGCTAACTTAGGGATAGTATAATAAGCCATTCTTTAATAGACTCCATTCATAACCTCAAACATTCTTTGGCTGATGTGAATGGTGCTGATATAAACCTGGAGAATTCTGTGGTTCGTGAGACATGCTGGAACCTTCCTCTTTGGTTCACATGCCAAGAAACACTTTACTTTTGGTCACAGGATAAAAGGGACAAAATTAAAACAAAGATCTTGTGAGTGGCAGCATAAGTGTCCTAAGGAAGCAGAGCTGTCTCTTCAGATCTCCAATTATCAGTTGGGTCCTCCAGCAACACAGCAAATCTCTACAAAAGCAATCTTCTCTCTGGGGTTTCATTTGCTTGACAACGTGTTGATCCAGCCAAGAAAAGTAACTGTGAGTCAGGGTATGAGGCCTAAACCATCCCGATGGCCTCATCTCTGTGGCTGATGATCAGATTTAACAAGGATCTGTAAGGAATTTTTTTTTCAGAACTCTTTTTGCAAATGCCTATTAACAGGATGATTTGGTTGTAAAGGGATCTACCATGACTCTTGACTGTGTTCTACAGACAGTAGCTTCAGAGAGAGATAACTGGTGAAGGACAGTAGAGCCAATGCAAAAACCTAAACCCTGAATGATTGATTTCCAATGCAATTGGTAAAGCTAGACCCATGGGCTTTTTAGGATGTCTTGTAAGCTGTACTTACCTATGATAAACAGTTTTTGGTTTGTACCGATGAAATCCTTTACCAGCACTGACCAGACATCTACCACATACCAGGCACTATTACAACACTGAGGATACGGTCAGAGGTGAGAGCTACACAGTTCCCACCTTTGCTGCTGGTAGGTCATTCCCATAACGAAGCACAATCATGTCATCCGCACTGATGGTGGGACAGAAAGATGACTTCAGGACTGTGGTTCTACACTGTATGTATGCCTTCTGCTCTCGTGAGTCCAGATAACTATTTTAAAAAACAAGATGAATGAACCAAATAAACAAACAAACAAACTCTAAGAGTTCCCTCCATTCCTCCTTTTATAGCCACACAATATTCTCAACACAGCAAACAATTGGGAATATGCAATGCACTAAAAGTTTCTTAAATGCAGAAGTTACCAGAAGACAACTGTGATCAGATAGTGGCCGCAGAGGATCAAGCATGAAGTGAAAGCATACGGAAGTGCAGCAAAGGTGTGCAAAGCATGCTACTTCAGTAGCCAGGAATGCTCCAAACCATTGAACTCTGCATCTATATTAGCTGAGACACTAGCATTGTGTAATAATAATAGTGCATAAATACTGGTTGTGTGAGTGTGTGAGTCCCTGTGAAGCTGTGTCATTTTGGGGTTTTTTTGGGGGGGGGTGTTGCTGTTGTTTTGTTTTGTTTTTTTGAGACTCATTTCTTGTGTCTCATTACATCATGCTCACTGACCTTGAACTTTCTATGTAGACCAGACTGGCATGAACTCACAAAGATCCAACTGTCTCCATCTCCCAAATTCTGGGATTAAAGTACATGCACCACATCCAACAAGAGACAGTGTTTGTGAATAAAATGTGTTTTTTAAGAAGTCAATTTTGTGTGAAATTTGTTAACTTTGTTTTAACTCATAGTTAAAACAAAGTCCTCATAGTCACTAAAATTTCCATTAGAGTTGGATCTGTCAATCACACACATCACTGGAACTCCAGCCAGAGGACAGCATCTGACATTCAGCAAATATTAGCAGAATGAAGGAACCAGTGAAGATGTGGAAGTTAATGAGGACCTTGGGGCTGACCAGAAGCAGCCTGTGTCCAAACTGAGCTGTATAATTAGGAGCCTCGAAGTCTTTAATTCTCTGTTCACCCATATAAGTTATTCATAGCAAAAACATATTTTTGAGCCCTCAATGAACCCAAAGGACAGTAAGACACAGAAATAAACTGGGTTAACATCACGTCCCCAAATGATTATGGAAAACACCAAATGGTAAAAATTCATTTTCATGAACATTCTAAAATCATGGCTATGTCCAAAAGGCATGAATACACATAAGACCCAGTGCTGGGACTACAACTCAGTGGCAAAGCGCTTGCCTAGCATATGTAAGGACATAAGTTCAATGCTGACCACCAAGACAATTAGAGATATAGTATCAAGGTATTTTTTTATTCTGACAAATGTGTCCCTGCACATTCGACCTGGCACAATGACTCCTTTAGACATCACAAGATAAGCAATGTGACAAAGCTCATTTAAAACACCATACCTGATACTGCAGTATTTTCAAGCCATGTAGTCAGAGATACTGCAGTACTTAGCATTCAAGAGCCTCCAGGGTAACTACCACTAGGAGAAGACACATTTTCTTAGCATGTATTAATTATCCATGTCATTTACACACATGTATATCAAGAACTTCATCACATTCATCCCCTTAAGTCCATCTTATTCCCTTTTCCCTCCCCTTGGTTCTTTCTTCCCTCAAATAGTGAACCTTCTACTTTCACATGATCTTATTTTTTCCCTGGACTCCACATATGAGAGAAAGTATGTGATATTTTTCTTACTCTAGGAAACTCATTCTTTAAGGCTTACGAATCATCTGGTCACAAAGCAGAACATGGTGCTGGGGAGATGGCTCAGCAACCGGCTGCTCTCCAGAGGACCCAAGTTTGATGCCCAGTATGTACGCGCTGACTCACAATCATCTATAATTCTAGCCCTATAAATCATCTATAATTCAGGGGATCTAGTGTCCTACTCTAGCCTCCTTGTGCACCAGGCAGACATAGGGTACACAGGCATATTAAACACCTGTACATATTTTGAAAAACAGAAAAGAAGGAAAGGAAGAGAGGGGAGGGGAGGGGAGGGGGGAAGAAAGAATCAAAGAAATAGACAAAGTAACAAAGAAAGAAAAGCAAAACTTCCCCAGGCAATTTGCCACTATAGGCATAGTCACACCGAGAACCTAAACTCCCCTATTCTAATTCTGTCTTTAAAGTTATCTGCTTTGCAACAAGTGTAACACAACTGAACACTGAAGATTTCATGACTGCTTGATTATACTTATAGCTAGTTGATCTCGAGAAAAATAAAAATATAGTACCGTTTGCTAAGCTAACAACTATATAACTACTTTTTTCACCAGGAAAACAATATCAAGAAAGTAAGAACTAGAGCCTAATTTGTAGTTAAAGAACACGTAAAATCAAAATAACTGAAAATAACAGTACGTGATGGACTTGTCCACTCATTCTCCATGCTTCACTGCACTGTGCCCCATTTGCAATCCTTAGCAAAATCATGTCTGGTGTACTGCTCTTAGGAGACAATTTTTGAAGCAGCCAAGTTCCCACTCAAAATTAAGTTGATTGGAAGAGCTGGCACAAAGCTTCGTGATGGGCAATTGGAAGAACGGAATGCTGTTAGCTCACAGAGATGAGAGCAGAGAAGACACACAGAGGGCAAAAGCATTCTTTCTGTTACTTAAACCTTTCAGTAAAAAATAAGTGAATCGCGCCTAGAAAAACTGTTGGGTGGTGGAAATCACTCAGACCAAAGTTCAAATACCAGTCTTTCAGGCAGCAGTTCTTTCTATGATAAATATGAAATTCAAGTCTAGTTCTTACCCATTTGTTTCTAATATGTGTGAGTTCATGGTGTGAATGTGTATATATATATATATGCATGTTTGCATGTATGTGGTTACATGAATGCATGTGTACATGCATGTACACCCCTAAAGTTCATGCTAGGTGAGTCTCTCTCTCTCAATTGCTGTCTACCTGATTGTACACAAGACTTGCTTATACAGTTAGTTTAACTAGACAGATTGCTCCAGGATCCCCTGTCTCTGAAGTTACAGATGAGCCATCATGTCTCCCTGGCATTTATGGGCTCTTAGGTTCTGAGCTCCAGTCCTCAGATTTGTATGGAAGGCAATTTAAGCATCAAGCCTTCTACTCAGCCTTCGATTCTTATTCATTATACAAGAAGTACATACCCACCTGCCCAAATTATAAGAATTAGCCATAGACAGGTGATAATATGATGCAACTATCATGTAAATCTTTGGCTTATATAGATGGTGCTAAATACAGATTACATACAGTTTCATACATTTGATTCCAAACATCATAACTAGTAGTAATAGCAGAGTCTTGTTTCCTCTCAGTGAAGAAATAATTTCCAAAAGTTCAAATTGCCTAAAGTTGAAATCTGCTAGACTGTAAGTTATGAGATGCTGAACTCCTCAACATCAAGAGCCTTCAGGGAAAACTAAATGACCTTTAACTGGGCATGGCAAGTGTGGAATTCAGCACAACCTTTAAATCCTACCAATCAAGTGCTGAGCTTTCTATCATGCCCTAGAATAACTGATAGATTCTGAAACAATGAGCACAATTTTTCTGATTAGTCTTGAAAAGCAAAGATAATGGTATCAGACAGAAGGCAGGAAATTTGTCACAAGATGTTGAATTTGCTTAAGTGGTAACTTCGCATGTCCAAAAAATTAGTATTTAGACTCATGATTTTTTTTCTAGCAGTTGACTTAGGAAAATAGAAAGGTCTAAATGTTCCCCAGCCTCTGGCTTCTAGTTGTCTGTTTAAATAGCTCTCACTGTTCCACTCCATCTCTTTCTCTCCAGCTGAGAAGCAAACCTGACAAAGGTACTTAGGCAAGTGCTGTAGAACAACCCTAGAAAAACATTCATTTATTTCTAATTCATCAGAATATGCCCTTGTGGCTTTCATCCCCAGCTGTCCTTAGCGTCTCAGTTGGATGAAGTTATTTCTTTCCTTTCTCTCCATTCCAGAAATAGAAAAGAAAATTCACTATTGTCTCATGATCAGTTCCCTTCTCTTGTCTGGAGGATCCCCCTGCCTTTGAAGGATCCTCTGACTATATGAAGAAACCTCCGACTGTATGAAGGATCCTCTAGTCTCTCAGTGAAATTTCCCAAGGCTATTCCATCATCAGATGGAATTCTCATATCACTCACATAAAAGTGGTTTCTTCATTGCATTTTCTCGCTCTCTTTCTTTCTTTATTGGTGTTTTGTTTTGTTTTACTTTGCTATGTTTTGTTTTGTTTTGAGACAGGGTCTCACAACATAGCATTGGCTGTCCTAGACTTCTTCATAACATAAAACAGGCTCTCCTCACACTCACATAGGTCCACCTGCCTCTGCCTTCCAAGAGATGGGATTTAAGATGTGCACCAAAACACCCAGCTTATTTCACTGCATTTTAATATATTTCCTTTTGAAGGAGTGTATCTGCCTGATCCTAGAAAAGCTCACAACCATGGAAATAGGAGAATGAGAAATAGACTCTGAATTGAACAGAGGATCCTTATGCAATCCATGAAAAGTAGGTACAAAATTTCAATGTACTGAGCACTTAACAAGATAACAGTTCTTGGCTTTATCAGATATTTAACTGCATATGATGCAAAAATATGTTAATAACAGGTAAGAGGTACCAATTAATGCAGCAGTAGTGGCATGACATTTATGGAGCTAACCAATCACTATCTGATTACACTTGATGCCTGCTCTACATAGCAGTTTTTATCTGTGGTACTATAAGTCTCATCAAAAGTCCATGGCTCAGGGGGGGCATAGGCCCTAGGAGTAAACATATTGCCTTGGTAAACTGACACACTGTCACACTGCCATCTAATATTTATACTCATAGATTAGTGTTCTTCCCGACCTTAGCCAGAGAAGCTTCTGATGCAGTGGGAAGCAGTTAATAGGGACACATGAGGGTCAAAGGGCTGAGAATAAATAACTTCTGAGTGCTCAAATCTAAATGGGACAACTACATAAATCTCTCAAGACTCAGAGAATAGTAGAGGGGCACAGGAAGATTATGAGACTCAGAGGATGAGGAAGAGTGCTGTGTAATGCTGTATCTTAGACATGGCATTGCCATTGCAGTCACAAACTCAGTAATAGTTTCCTGCACATGATCTACACAAGGTGAAACCGACAAAATCGGCTAATATTCAATTAGGCAGTACTGATTGGGATTCAGTGTGTTATGGCAAATGGAGAATATGAATGGGGTGGTGATATGTTGGGGTATCTAGAGGGAATGGAGGTAGAAGTTGGGTGGTAATACAATCAAAATGCAGTGTAGACATGTATGATGTTGTCAATGAATAAATAACAGGCATTCAGAAATAAACTAAGAATTGGTGTCTTATATGGTATATTAGTTACTTTTATTTATCTATAACAAAAATACCTGAAGGAACAACTCAATATTAGCTAGTGGTTTCAGGTATTGATTACATGATTGAGCATGAGACTTCTTGGCATTATGTGCTTGGGTAGAATACCATGGCAACAGAAGCATGTGTTAGATGAAGAAGCATCAAGACAGGAAGGAACAAAGGATCGGGTATAACCTCCAAGACAATGTCTCCAGTGATCTACCTCCTCCTTACAAACCCCAAATCCTAAAGTTCCCATCACCTCTCAAAAAAGAATCAGTTGGGAACCAAGACTTCAACACATGAGCCCATGGGGACCACTTTATATTCAAACCAATAACATCCCATCATTATCCCCTAAAGCCTCATGAGCATCTCATATTATCTATCAGCAAGATGACCTATAGTCTTAACAGTTCCTTTAATACTAATATATTAGACAAAGACAGAATGGAGCTAACACAGGAATAAAGCTTAGCAGGGTAAACGCTAACTCTTATAGTTCCACGCTCAGAGTTTATAGCCTGTGTTAGCAAGATGTGAACTCCAGCAGGCTTGAATAGCCATACTCTACTTGTGGTCTGCATGGCCTTTTTTTCTCAGATGGTTCTATTTGTTGCCTGTGGCTTTCTTGACTGACATTGTGCTCTCTGGTACCCCTGATATTCTGGGGTCTCCATTATAGCTTATGCTTCTCCTTTCACAGACTCATGCATTGTGCTTGGTGGCCTACAGGGACACCTAACTGGTGTCCTAACTGGTTACACACTGCCTCTCCTCTCTGACTCCAAAAGTCTACCATCCAATTGCCTGGAAAACCCACATTTTATGGACACCACCAAGGTATGCTACCAACTAAATCTATGATAGATACATGAATGCAACAACTTTCACATACATAAGTGGCTCTCTTCATGTATCTAAGAATTCTTTCTTTCTCCAGTAATCCCTTTCACATGGGTTAAAGCCTTTACAGCTTAACCTTGGGATTGACAGTTACTGGCCAGTTTCTGTAATGCCTTCCAGACATTTTTCTTGTTGTCTGAAACAAAGTTTTGATTTCTTTTTAATCACAAACATTTTTAACAGCTACATTCTCCTTGTTCATGATTTGAACACACTTCTGTTTCTGACCAAACTACACATTGCTCAAATCCTTGTACTCTGATTTTTCTTCCTAATCCTCACTCTAAATGGAACTAAATACAGTCAGCAATTTCCATATCACAGCCTGACTACTAGACTATCTTGAAAGTTCTTCCACCAAATTAATTAGTCCATTTCATTTAAATTAAGCCTCACTCAAAATATCAGGACATAGAAAAATGTAGATGAATTCTTTGCCAGAATATAACATGAAACACCTCTATCTGAATCTCCAATAGTCTTCACTCCCATCTGAGGCCTCCTTATCCTGGCCCCCACTATCTGCATTCCCCTTGACATTCTTGTCTTCTGAGCTCACATCAGAACCATCTGTGATGCCTTGTTTACAACATTCTGGGGTTTATCTAGACCATTTCTCCAAACTCCTGCCATCAAAGGACATTCCCATGGAGTAAATATAAGAATCTTCAGATATTGATCCCCAGGCAATGAATAACTATCAACCAGGTAATTTTAAATTTGCCATCATCAACACATTCTAGAGCCTTGACATTTGCTCATCTTCTCCAGGACATTGAACTAATGCTGCCTTCCTCAACAACATTGTCATAATCAGTGAATTTTCATATTTCATACAAATTTTTGACATTGGCTGAAAGATTTTCTATCATTAAAAAGCAACTCAGATTTCCTATTTACCAAAGACAGTGTTAGTTTGAATAGGTGTTTGGATGGGTTGCTAAAAGTAAAATACTGTAATATATATATATAAGATTGAGACATTGTGTTCAGAAATGCCAGGTGAGCCACTCAGTGTGAGTGTTTGGAGTGGAATACCAGTCCTCTAGAAAAGTATCCAGTGCCCTGAACTGCTGAGCCGTCTCTCCAGCCCCAACAATTTCTCTCTTAACTTAAACAACATAGGAATTGAACCAGAGTTCCAATTTGGATCCTTGTAAAGATTGTAAAAACAGAACTTCACTCAAGTTATGTAAAAAATAAAAAATAATTTAAAAAAGGAAATTAAAAACCTGCAGAGTTCTTACAGAAGAATACACCAGATTGACACTAGGCTAACAGGAACTCAAGCTTTGCCCTCCCTACAGGCCTTTTGTGGATGGCAGGAACATGTGGTCTCCCTTTCTTGGAAGCATGTATGTGCTTGCAAATCTGATTAGATTATTGCTCTAGTCCCCCCTCTAAGGAGCAGGATTTGTCTCCATGGGTCTAACTTATTTGACCTGTAGCTGAACACACTTCTTCCTTATTTCCTAATTTAAAACTCCACAGAACACCACTTCCTTCATGTTCCTGCATCCATCACCTCTTTTCACTGTATAAACTCTAGCTTCCCCAAAAGTCAGCTGCCCTTTTGGTTACACCCTTTTTCCTAATCAGTTGTATGGTTAAGGGGTAGGTAAGCTGCTGTTCAAAGTCAAGGATGACATCACTTGATACAGGTGGGGGTGGAGGGGGACCTGAAAGGCACAATGATCATGAGAGATATGAATAAATTATCTCCAAATTCATTCCAGTTCCAATGTATGGATTTTGTAAAAGTAATTTCCATTAGCTTGTGCTGTACTATAATAGTTAACTTAGCCCATAATGCCTTACAGAGTAGTTGAAGGAGAAAAAAATAAAGACAACAAGGGCTACTGAGCAGCTTCCATTCCCTAGGGAGAAAAAAGAGTGCTTCAGGGACCCAGCCTAATTTCCTGCAGCCATTCTATTATCCTAGCTGTATCTGTGGTTTCTATTAACCCCTCTGTGCTATTGATCAGCCTGGTCACAATGAAAGAGCTTTATTGAATTCCAAGTAATGGAAACTCATTACATGGCCTAGATAATTAATTACCAATTCTTTCCTTTTAGTGAAATTGAAACTGGCTGTGGAGAACAAGCCGAGTGAGCCCAGTAATACTGCCTGTTCAAAGCTTTATTTAATGCCTGTGAGGGGACTCTCCGTGCTGCCTTGGAGATGTGTGTGATGTACTGAACACCCTTGATGCAATCCAAGCACTTCCCTTCAAAATAAACTGCCTCTCCAAATGGGATCAATTGAAAGGAGGAGGCACTTCAGCCCCAACAAAGCAAAAACAGCCAAACAAAAATACAAATCATATAAGGGAATGAAAGTAAGGCATCACTTAACTGGGACTTTTCAACCAGGTCATCAGAAATGCTTTTTGCAAACCACTTCATAAATCAAAAGTAAGAAAGTGGATTTGTGCCTTCAATCTTCTTCTGTTCTCCTTGCCCTGAGTTACTGACTGGGCAGCAGTAGCTATCTAATGTAAAGAATACACAGCCTCCATTCTGGGTGGACTGAAAGCCAGAGTGGTGGTTCCTGATCATAGCTGGCAATGACTGAAACCCTGCTCTGTGCTAGACACGGAGCTAGCTCATTTGTAAACACTCTTCTCTTCCTATGCTGGGCTCCTAGGTCCATGCTTTGATTCAGCACAGACAGAAAATACTTGGGAAACATCCTAGACTAAGAAAGGACACACTTTTTTTTTTTTTTTGCTACTACTCTTTAAACAATAGACCATAGCAATTAGTTACATTGCAGTTACATTGCATTAGGTATTATAAATAATTGAGATACAGTTATAGTACACAGGAGAGCTGTGCCCTGCTATAATATTTTACATAAGGGATTTAAAATGTGTGCAATTGGTTAGCAGTAAGGAGTTGTATTAGTCACTTTTGTAACAATGCCTCAAAGAAACAGCCTTGAGAAGGAAAGGTTACAGTCTGCCACAGTAAGGAACAGAAGGCAGAGCAGCCTAGTCCCTGTCATCAGGATGGTGAGACAGAGGCTGTTTACACTGGGGTGGGTGAGGAAGCAGAGAGGGCAAGAATCACGGGTCCAGCTAGATCCTTCCAGGGCCTATCCCTAGTGTTTTACTCCCACCAACTAGGCCCCATTTCCTAAAGGTTCCACGGTTGCTCCCAACCACAGCAAGAGGCCTGGTACCAGCCCACACTGTATGCACCACTGAATTCTTACAACATGCAGCACAAGCTAGATACTGCTTGGTTACATTTTTTTTAAATACTTTATTTTTTTTTCTTCAAGTTACATCTCAGTCACAAACCCCTCCCTATTCCCCCTTCCCATCCCGCCCTTCCACCCTCTTCCCCCCAGAAGTTTCCCCTTTCAGTCCAACAGATGGTTCCTTCTCTTATAACAGTAAATACTATACAAAACAACAGATATAACTATGCCACATTTATGAGAGTTAAATGGCCCAGTATACCTTCCCAATGTCCAGTTTATACATATTTGGCCCCTGACTTTAACATTCTACTATCTAACCATCTCCATGAGTTTAAAGGTCTATATGTGACTCAACATTCATACTAACTTGCAACACACTTTTAAGAGTATCTTCTTAGATCTATAACACCCTCTTGATTGCTAAACAACTCAAAATTTAACTATGAGACTCTAGCTGTCTATTCTTCAACCACCTTTTGTACTGCTTTTCTCCTGTGATAAAAACCCACTGACAAAAAGCTATTAAAGAAGAGAGAGTATGTCTTGGCTTACTATTCCAGAAAGATAGAGTGCATGTGGTAGGGATAGCATCACATGGCAGCATGGACAAGAAGCTGCTTGATCATATTATATCTGCACACAGGAGGCAGAGACAAAGAACAGAAAGTATGACAATGGCATAAATCTTCAGTGTCCATCCCTGTGACATAATTTCACCTTCTAAAGGTTCCATAATCCTCCAAACAGCTAGGAAGCAAGTATTCACACAGTGAGCCTATCAGAGACATTTCTCATCTAAACCAACACACACATATCTTGCTCATTTTGAAGGTGAGGATAACCTCACTTAATCAAGCTGTCCAAGGTCACAGACTATACAAATTCAAGCATACATCTGCCTGCTAAGGCCTACTCAATTAAAATATCCCATGCTACCATCCTTACCACCAGTGTCATTAAAAAAATTTCATTTCAAACCAGTTACAGGAATCATAAACAAAGTCACCTCACACAAAGATGAAGCTTAACATGCAAAAGACACATATATATGATTATAGATACAACAAAAGATGAACTTGTTTTCCTAATATCTTCATCAGCACCAAGACCTGTCTTTATGACTACTGGTATTCATATGAAACATCATGGCAATTTGTATTTTGTAGAACATGGTCCTAAGATATTTGAAACCTGGACAACAAGTATAAAGCCTACATGGACAAACGCAACACAAAACAAACCTTCAGACTCAAAACCATAGTGCTGTGTGGTTCCATTTACAAACATCTCAAGGAAAGGTGTAACCTTTATACATGAATCTGTAGATCTATACACTCAATATTCATGAATTTTATTGAGCATATTGCAAACCTCAATTTATATTATATTATATTATATCATATATCCAAACAGGTATCAAATCTTAGCATTTCCAGGTCAGTGAAGTTTTCATAGACACCCAAAAAAGGAAAGCCCTGGTACAGAGTTGCTGGTTTCTTTGGTTCATATTTTTTTAAAAAAAACTACAATAGTTAATTCACAATTTTCCACAAATGCATGAAATTTTCCTTAAGCTCCTTAAGTTATTCATATGCTTTCTACTTCATGTAAATGAAATCACAAGTATGTACTATATGGGGCCAGGCTTCATGTTAGCTTCCCATGTCTATGACAAATACACAAGATAACCAATATATAAATATTAAAGGCCTTATTTTGGCTTATACTTTTGTAAGTTCTAGTTCTCAGTTAGTTGAATCTATTGCTTTGTGATGAGGCAGCAGGTTAAAATCAGCTAAGGCCTTAAGAGACCCCTAGTACTATAACTGAGAGCTGGTCCTGTATCCACACCTTTCCTGCCAAATTATGAACGAAAATAAACTACCCCTTTAAGTAGCTTCTTTTCAGGTCTTAGTTGGGGTTTCTATTGCTGCAGTGAAACACAATGACCAAAAAGCAAGCTGAAAAAGAAAGGATTTATTTTCCATATCACTCTTCAGAAACTCAAGCAAAGCAGGAATCTGGAGATAAGAGCTGATGCAGAGGCCATGGAGGGCTGCTGCTTACTGGTCTCTCCACATGACCTGTTCAGCCTGATTTATTTTTTCCCCCAACATTTATTTAATTCGTCAAGCTACATCTCAATCACAGTCCCCTCTCTCCTCACTCTCCCAGTCTCACCCTCCTACATTCTTCCCCCTCACCCTCCTATCTACTTTTATTTTTAATATAAGGTGTATCTTTTCCCCTCAAGAGCTCCCCCTTTTAATCCAATAAAAGTCTCTTTTTCTTATAATGATAAATACAATACAAAAAATAAGAACAATTAGGCCATAATTCTGAAAATTATAAGGTATAACATACATTCCCAATGTCCAGTCCACACGTATTTGGCAACTGATACTAATATTCTATTATCTATCTTTCTCCATGAGTTTAAAGTTCTATACCTAACTCAGTTTCCATCCTAACTTGCATTATCAAGTTAAGAACATCTTCTTAGACCTAGAACATCCTTTTAATTCCTAAACAACTTAAAATTTAACTGTGAGGCTATAACTATCTAGTCTTCAACCACATCAGAGACCTGAGAAGGATAAATATATCTGAATAAACAGGAATTTCAGAGCCAGCAGCTTCCAAAATTAAGAAATGACAGACAACTGGGTGCCTAGACAGTCCCCAATTTCTCTTAATGTATTGGAGCATCTATTTTCAGCCGTTTGGCCCAGTATCTCTGACAGACATTAATTGTAAAGCAGGAATTATGAAGGCCTTTCCCACCCTGTCTTGGCAGAGCTAGGCTGTCGATTTACTTGCTTCCAGGTTTTGTCCTTTTAGGACAGCATTCTGTCTACAGTTGAAGCAAAAGTTTTCTCTTGCCTAGTGACAGGCTTACCACTAATGCCATCTCCAAATGGAGATTCTTTGATGTTCATCATCTACTTGGAGTAGAATGGGGGATGCAGTCAGGAGCTTACTTGTCTCAGATCAAAAAATCTGAAGTTAAGAAAACATCTTTGAATGCCATATTCTACAGCTCTCTTGAGGTTTTTGAAGACCACTATCTACCTTCATATATTTGTATAAAGTTTCTTATAGAACCCAGAACCACCAGCCTAGGGATAGCACCACCCACAGAGGGCTGGGTCCTCCCCAATTAATCACTAATTAAGAAAATGCCTTACAGCTGGATCTTATGGAGCCATTTTCTCAATGAGGTTCCCTCCTTTCAGACAACTCTAGCTTGTATCAAGTTGACGTAAGACGAGCCCCTACAGCTAACTCCTTGTCAACTTGACATAACCACATCACGATTAAGCCACAACATTTCTTTCTTATTCATCCCCAAGATCTCACATTAAAATCATAAAAACTTTAAAAGTCCCACAGTCTTTACAAATTCAAACACATTAAAATTTTAGTCCCTTTAAAATAGCCAATCTCTTTGAAAACCCAAAGTCTTTTAAAAATTCAAAGTCAACTATGGGCTCTGGTAAAATACAAAATGAATGAAACACTTTCTTACTTCAAGAGAGAAGAACCAGGGCAGAGTCATAATCTAAACAAAACAAAACTAAACTCCCAACAGTGTAAATAACAGAATACCCAATGTGTAGTACCTACTCACCATCTTCTGGGCCCCTCCATAGGGATTGGGTCACTTCTCCAGCCCTGCCCTCTGTGGCACACACAGCTCGCCTTCCAGGCTTAGCTGCCTCCATTCTACAGCTGCTGCTGTTCTTGGTGGTCATCCCATGGTGCTGGCCTCTCCAAAAACGCTGGGGTCTTCTGGCTGCAACTGGGCTGTACTTTCACCAATAGCCTCTCCTAGGCTCTCTTCGCGGTGCCTAACCTCAGTTTCTCTGCATGACCCCTGCAGTCCTGAGTCTTCAACTGCCACTGAGGCTGCACCTTCGCCAGTGGCCTCTTCTAGCCTCTCACAGAGCCAAGCCTCAGTTGCTCTCTGTGCCCCATTCATGCCTTCAAAACCAGTACCACCTGGGGGACTCTTACACTACCAAGTTCAGCTGCCAGCACAAGGTATATATAACCTCGGCCGCCTCTGGAACACAGCTTCTGTGTGTGCTCAGGAGAGCACCTCCCAGAATATTTCCCCTCAGTGCTTCTGATCTCAATCATCACAGCTGATTCTTCAACACAAAAAGCCTGGAAGAACCTTTGCTTCCCTCTGAAGTTTCCCAAGCCAGGTATCCATCATCTGCACTGTTCTCAACAGTCCAATGACTTTTCTAGTCCAAAGTTACAAAGTCATTCCACAATCCTCCCAAGAACGACATAGTCAGATCTGTCACAGCAATATCCCACAATCCTGATACCGACTTGTCATAGGGTTTCTATTGCTTCTATGAAACACCATGACCAAAAAGCAAGTTATGGAGAAAAGGGTTTATTTGGCTTTATAATTCCACATCATTGTTCATCATCAAAGAAAGTCAGGACAGGAACTCAAACAGGGCAGGAACCTGGAGGCAGGAGCTGAAACAAAGGCCATGGAGGGTGCTGCTTACTGACTTTCTCCCCATGGCTTGCTAGCCTGCTTTCCTTTTTTTAATATTTATTTATTACTTCAGGTTATATCTCCATCACAGTGTCATCTTTCTGCCCCTCCCAGACACACCCTTCCACCCTCTACCCCCTATCCCTTCCATCCCACTCCTCTGGAGTGGAGTGTCCCTATATAACAGTCCCTCATCCCAGTTCAGCAGTCATATGAGAGCCAAGAGCCTCCTCATACACTGGGGGCCTACAAGGCAGCACCACTAGGGCAAAGTGTCTCATTGATAGGAAAAAGTCTATGTTCCTGTTCCTCTTAGTGCATTGGTTGTAGTATAGTTATCCTGCACTATATGGCTTAAATCCGATTATAAGTGAATAGATGCCATGTGCATCCTTCTGGGTCTGGGTTAGCTCACTCAGGATGAGCTTCTGTAGTTCCATCCATTTGTCAGCATGCTTTCTTGTAGAACCCAGGATCACAACAGTTTGGGCCCTCCCCTATCCATCACTAATTAAAGAAAATGCCTTACAGCTGAATCTTATGGAGGCATTTTCTCAAGTGAGGCTCGCTCCTTTCAGATGACTCTAGCTTGTGAGGATTTGATGTAAGACTAGCCAGCACAAGTCACAATAGTGAGAAATTACACTGAAACAGTTTCTGTGTATGCTGGGTATACACAGAATTCTGTGTATTCTGTTGACATCAGTATCATGGGAAGGGCATGCAGCAAACCAAGGCTGTGCATCTTGTGGTCAGAAAGACAAAGAAAGAAGACAACACGAGCATCTCACAGCTCCGGTCAGGACATGCCTCTAATAACCTTCTCCTAACTCCACCTCATAAGAGCTCCACAAGCTCTCAGTAGTGACAAGCTAAGGACTGACCCCTTACCACACTGGCTTTGAGCAGGCTTCTTTTACTGAACCCAATGATCTTGAAGAACACAGAATGGCATTCTACATCAAAACATTGGGTTAACACACAAACATACTGTTGATGTGTTTACAGCTACATGGTTCAGATGTAAATCACAATGGCCTACAGAATTTTTTTTCCAGGACAAAACTTTCTTTTTTAAGTGCTGGGTTTCTCCATAGGAACTCCTACTCTTATGAACACTGGAGCTGCTCAAACTAAAAATATAACTATTTTCCACTTGCTGAAATTTAAAGGTAAAATTTGTATTCACTCATTCCTCAACATTCATTCATTTTCTTCTTTATTTTTAATTCTCTGTGTGTTTGCACATGTGTGCAGGTGCCTACAGAGGCCAGGAGGGGGCGTCTGATCTCTGGAAACTAGAGTTAAAGGCAGATGGGAGTGGCCTGATGAATTTGGGTCCTCTGCAAGAGATATCCCTGCTCTTAACCTCTGGGCCATCTCTCCAAGCCCAACTGCTCATTGATTTTTTTCGTTCTTCTTATTTTCTCTATTTTTCCAATTCTGTCATTTCTTATTCCTCTTCTTCCTCACCAAATGTTTGCCATACATATTAGGAATAAGTGTTACCACAATAAGAAGTGGCATAGGAAAGAACCTATCATTAATTTCTTCCCTGTGGGCAAGTGTCAGCTGCTGGAGCAATCAGAAATTCCTTACACTGCCTCCTAACTTAAGTAAGATCCAGATAACCTATTTTAAAAATCTGAGGAAAATATTAATTTCAAATTCTTTGAAGTTATCATTAAATTACTATAAAGAATAACAAAGAAATAAAAATAGGAAACCAAGAGATTTTTTAGATTTGTGTGTGTGTATGTAACAAGACATTAAAACATCGCTCAGTGCCTAGAAGGCAGAGAAATATAGTTATCATCTAAATACTTTTATAGATGAGTTTTTTATTGCTAAACTTTTAGGTATAAATTTTTTGTCAATGTTCCTGTTGCAGTTGGGTATGTTTTGTGATTTTTTTTCCTTTGACAACAGAATAAAATTCTTAAGTTTGCAATTTTAAAAGAACACTAAATCATCAAAACTCTTGCCCGTCTGTATTTGTAATACAATTTGTTTTCTCTCTTAATAACACTAGACCATCCTCAGGCTGGGGATGTAACTTTACGATAGTGCACTTGTCTATATGGACAAATCTTTGGGTTCAATGTCTAGTCCCATAGGAAAAAAAATGATGATAGTTGTTTTTGAATGACACAAAACTGTTTTAAAGTTTCTATCTTATTTTCTGTTAATTCCTTGGGAATTCTATATGTTGTATTTTGATCAGATTCATCTACCTCTTTATCTCCTCCATACCCACCCAACCTTGTGTCCTCATGTATTTAAGACCCACTGAGTCCAACTATATGCTCTTGGGTGTGTGGCCATTCACCACACTGTTAGACCTCCCAAGAACCACATCCTGAAGAAACTAACTCTTCCTCTTCCAGGCCACTGTCAATTACCAATGAGGCTATTTGACAGTTGGACTACTCCCACACCATCAGTGTCATTTCTCCAATGACATGAGATACCATTCTATGACCAGTAAGTGGATGTTAGGAGAATGGCAATTTGGTTGCATTTCAAAAGCAAACACCACAAGAGCGAATTGTTCTGCATTTTCAAACCTATCGAGATGTTCTACAACTCTCTCTGTCCCTCATCTCCTTATATGGCAGTTTGAAGCTATAAGAATTAAGTCCTGATGCTGTAACCAAGTGAGTGACAATATTGTAAATGTGAATGTAACTTGCAACACCAGTACTGTCAGAAAAGCATACACATATACTTCTTCTCTTGATGAGAAAATGGTATATGCCAACCTGTACTTAGATCAAACAAAATCTCACAGAATCAGCAAGATGAGGCAGCTAATACTTGATTTACCTGGATAAATGGAGAAGGTCAGGGCACTTGTAGTCAGTTTTTATTCCTTATTTCAACTGGGTCTTCAGCTTGTTTCATTCTTTAATTTAACAAAAATACCCTCAGGAAACTTCAACTTTGCTTGGATAGATTCCAATCATCATAAAACCCAACAAGCCAACTTATGAATATTTACCTTCTCCTCTTTACAAAAGCATCCTAACACAGTTGAGAAGTCACAGAAATTGCTCCTAACAGATATGATTATCAACTCAAGGAAACATCAGCATCTATGGAATTGAGATGTGAAATGTATTTAATATTTAAAAGACTCTAACAAGGTATGAACTTTCCTCTTCAATTAATTATTGATCCAGGCTCTCTTCTCCTTTTCACCTAATAGTTTAAAACAAAGTATCTCAAGCATTTTGATTTTGGTACTGGAACATAAGGCAAGCATTGGCTTAAGGTGTTTGTCAATGTAAAAAGACAGGAGTTTTTAACAATATGGGAAGAAAGAACAATCAACCTTCGTTTCTCTACATTTGATGTCGTGGGCATCATCAAGCAAACTCTAAATAACAACAAGCAAATTCTGTTGAAATGTTTGGCTAAATGGAACCAAAACAGTCACAGTTGACAATTTCATAAATACATTAATTAGAAGTGTCTCCAAATAGCATGTGAATTTGAATTATTAACAGAAAACACTGCATTATAAATGACTGCAAATTGCATTCCTAGTGTTCTCCATGCTTAATTTATTATGCTGTAGGAAAATGTGCAAATTCCTTCACGGTTTTAAACTCAGTGGTAAGTTCTATATGTATATTGTTCCTTTAAAAGTAAATCACAATATGCACACATGTTGTCCAGCATGACATATGCATTGGTGGTACTTCCTCTGTCCTACAGATGCAACCCATCTACCATGTTCATGGTTTTACTAACTTTCCAAACCCTGGTCTTTTATCATTGAGTCCTTCTTGGTCCCCTATTTATAATACAGTAGACATGGACTGAAGATCTGGGAGTGGGGGAAGTTCATACCTATGTTTAAAATCTTACCAGGCTGGCTAACTGATTAGAATGTCTGCAGTTGTAGAGAGTTAAACTATCATAGATCCAGAGCCAAATTATCTCGGGCTATCTCTACCCCCTTATCAGTCCAGTTGGTCATTGTCCACTTCTGCATTTGCACTAACAACCTGTGACTGTCAGGCAAATCCCTTTGGAATAGATCAATGGACCAAACAAAAACTAAGACGGTTGTCATACAGCACCTGCAACTTGCAGCAGAGAGCTTCCTGCTTTGATGTACATCTACCTAGTGCTCTTAGCAGTGCGATTTAAAGGGTCCTTGGCTTATGCCTTTCCTTTGTTCTGTAACTCTAAGTCTACGTTAGACCATTGTGTTTGGGGTAACCCAAGTCTGTGTTCCTGGGTCACGATCACTCACGTCTGGTCATTATTACTCCCTTGGAGATAAAAACTGTGGTCTTATATCAACACGGAGATTAAACCTTCTAAATGTGCAAGAGCTGAGTATTGGGCTAAGAATAACCTGACCGCTTGCTGTCACTCCCACTCCAAAGACAAGTTTTGAATATTCTTAAAATTTAAAAAATTCACATATCTCAGTTTAAGTGTATATCCTCATTTGAACTCTCTTCCTTTCTTGTGGTCTTATCTTTTCCACACATTTATTGTTTATCACTTTCTTTTTTTTTTTTTTTTTTTGGTTTTTCGAGACAGGGTTTCTCTGTGTGTAGCCCTGGCTGTCCTGGACTCGCTTTGTAGACCAGGCTGGCCTTGAACTTACAGAGATCTGCCTGCCTTTGCCTCCCGAGTGCTGGGATTAAAGGCGTGCGCCACTACGCCCGGTTTGTTTAGATAAACACTTTCCTGTGAGTTTTGCTGGTGTGTTTTTTTATTTGTTTTTAGCTGTAGAATCTTATGGAGAAATAAAATTCATATGCCAACAGACCCAAACTATGTAGGGTAAGACTTACGACATTTGGAAAGCTAATGCCCTGCATGATTTGCTTTTGTTTTACATGTAGTCATCCAAGGACTTGAGTGGCTCTAGGTTCTACCCCCTATTCCATGGAATACAGAGAAATAGATTTGCCCATATTTTCTATCAATATGGGTCATTGTCATTAAAATGTTGTGCACCAGTACAGAAAGAGACAAACAGAAAAAGGCAGGACAACAGGGTGGCTTACAGGTGTTATAAGCTCCCAATTCAGAAGAATTATGTTGTTCCTTTGTTAAAAACTGACAGAACCACATTTAAAATGATTTTGAGACAAAAGTTCATGCATTCCAGACCAGCTCCCCTCTGAAGCTGAGGGTTATCTTGAACTTATTTCTTGGTTTTACCTCCTGAGTGCTGAATTACAGGTGTATAATACTACACCCAGTTTATGTAGTACAAGGGATTGAAACCCAGGATTTCCTGTGTCAGGAGGACACTCGCCAACCGAGCTGTGTCTCCAGCTCTGCACAAGTTGAATCACATTAAAAAAAAAAAAAAAAAAAGAACACCAGGTCTCACAAAGAACTGTAATAGGTCACTCAAGAAAGCTGGGAATGTGAAAGGTAATCTTCCCCAAGGCAGAGCCCCAAACTGCCAGCCCCAAAACCATACATCCAGGTAGCATTATATGGACTGAACGGGTTATATTTAGGAGTATATAAATATATATACATTAAATATATTTATTTATAAATATAATGTAAATATAAGTATATATTACATAAATACCTGAAATAACAATGAGAAATAAAGAGTCCATGAATTAGAAAGAGAGTGGGGAGAGGTATATGGAAGGTTTTGGAGGGAGGAAAGAGAAGGGATAAATGTTGTAATTAAATCATAAATTCAAAAATAAAATAAGAAAAAATATCATATCAAAAAATATGATATTCACCACACTTGACTCTGTTTGTCTCCATAGTGTCTGTGTTATCAGAAACCTGTTTTGGTTTTTGGATCCATTTCCTATAGGTTGTCACTGTTCACCTTTTGCTTGAGGGTAAGAAGAGGCCCTTGAACCTGGTCTGCCATAGGCTGCATGCTCCAGCCCAGCTCACTGGTGCTATGCCGATGGGGCTCATATACAACTAACAATAGGACACTTTTTTTAATCATTGATTCCCAAGCAATAGGTCTTTCATCACCTTTGTATAATAACCATTAGATCATGAATTTAAAATAATCATGAATTATACCTTAAAATAAATGGTACAAAAATGAATAAACAACACATAAATATAGGAGTATATAAACTAATAAAGTGCTTCAGGAGAATAAGGAAACATTCCACTTAAAAATAATCATATGGGAGTCTAGAGAGATAACTAAGTGGCTAAGAGTATTTGCTGTTCTTTTCAGAAGACTGGAGTTCAGTTCCTAAGACCCACATTAGATGTCTGTTCATCACCACTTACAATTCCAGTCCCAGGGGATACAATGCCCTTATCTATTCTCCATGGGTACCTGGGTACCTGTACACACGCACACACACACACACACACACACACACACACACACACACACACACACCAGGCAGAAAGAACAAGAACAAGAGGCAGGGAGAGATATGAAAATAAAATAAATCTTTTTTGTAATGAGAATTATACATGGGGCTGGAGACATGTCTCAGTGGTTGGGAGCACTGGTTGCTCTTCCAAATGACCCGGATTCAATTCCCAGCACCCACACTGCTGCTCACAACTGTCTGTAACTCCAGTTCTAGGGGATCCAACACTCTCATAGATATACATACAAGCAAAACATTGTTGCACATAAAACAAATAAATAAATCTTTCAAAAAAAGAAAAAAGAAGAATTATACAAAATAGAAAGGATTCTACAGCCTACACAATGGATATTGCTGGGAGGGGGAATAAACTTGGAAAAGATCTCTAAAAATCACCCAAACAAAAACAGAGGGTTTGAACCTAGTGTTACTGTATCTTGTTATGCCATGTTCAGTGGATATCCCTGGAGGTCTGCTCTTTTCTGAAGGGAAACCAAGGAGGAGTAGATCTGAGAGAGGTGGGGGGATGTGGGGGCTCTGGGGAGAGAAAGGGAGGGAAAACCATATATATATGGAAGCTCAAATGCCTAAGACACAGAGTACAGAATATAATATCTCTCTCAACTGGTCATGGCATGGGGTTTGCAAATTAGTAAAATAAAATCATAATTCAAAAACATGTATGTGAATAAAAAATCTGAAAATATTATTGAATCTTTAAGAGTGAGTTAAAAAGGACTTCAAAAAAAACTAAAATTGAAGATAATTCATTTCCACTAGATACACAAGATAAAACATCAATATTTGCTCAAGCAGAAGGAATCTAATTCTGAGTGGAAATGTAGACCTACACAAACTGAAGAATACCACAAATTCCTAAAATGGGGATAAATAAAAGTTGCTAAATCTCAGTAGTTTCTATTGTCCCATTATCACCTATAAGTCCAAATCAGACATTACTTTTGAGCAACTGGCAAAAATCAAACAGTTATTGATTGTGTTATAGAAAACAGGCGGGTCAACAGACTTGCCTATGTAACTTAATTTCATAGTTTTAGATTTGACAGTATTATCAAACTGTTGATTCTGAACATTGGTTCCATCTTAGCATTCAAGCAATCATAAAAGGAAGTAATCTATCACAATCAAACATCTTTGTCCTCCATATACCGCCCGGCACTAAACACTAAAATCAATTGTAATCAGTTCTAGTTTCAGCCGCTTGCAGTGCTGTTTCCAATCCCATTGCTACATTAACATCTAGAAAGACAGCTCTGTATATCTCTTCTGTACAAAAGGTACTGATTATGTATGCTGCTTTTACGTTCTGCTACTTTTCTAAAAGCATTCAGCAATTTATTATTTCTGGAAGAGACTTTAAGAACTGTTAAATATAAAATCAAACCATCTGCAAAAAGGGATCAGTTTTCCTCCTTTCCTCTTTGTATCTCTTTTATTTTTCTCTGATCTTACCATTCTAGCAAGACTTCAAGAAGCAAACTGAATAAGAATGGGCACTCTCATCTCTCCCCAGGTTTTAGAAGAAATTCTTTCAGTTTTTCCCCATTAGTACAATGTTGATTATGAGTTTGCCATGTATACTCTTTACTGTAAGATGTGTTCCTTCTATTCCTAGTTTCCTCAGGAATTTTATTATGAAGGGAGATTGAATTTTTTCAAATATCTTTTCTCTACTGATATGATCATGCAATTTCTATCCTTATGTTAGTTTATATGCTGTATTCGTCTGCCTATATTGAAACAGCCTTACATGCCTGACATGAAACCAACTTCCTATAATTATAATCATCTGAATGTATTCTTGAGTTCAGTTTGAAAGAGTTTTATTGTGAAATTTTGCATCTATGTTTATCAAAGAAACTTGTTTATAGTTCTCTATTTTCATTTTATTCTTATCCGGCTGTGATATCAGGGTAATACTGGATTTGGAGAGTGAGCTTGGCAGTATCCCCCTTTCTCTCCTATGTGGAGCACTTTGAAAAGTATTCGTGTTATCTCGTCCTTAAAGGTTTGGTAGACTTCAGTAGTGAATTTCTCCAGATCTAGGGGCTTTTTTATTTTGGAAAGATTTTCAATTATTGCTTTAATGTACTCCTTATCAGGGGTCTAAGTTATTTATATTCTCTTGATTTAATTTCAGAGATTTATCAACCTCTAGATTTCCCAGGGTTTTTCAATACAAGCTTTCAAAAATATTCCTTAACGATTCTATAGATTTCCTTGGAGTCTGTTGTAATATTTATTTGTAACTTTCTTCAGTTCAGTCTTCTGTCTTTCCTTCAGTTTGTTTGATTAAAATTTTTTTAAATTAATTTTGTTTATTAAAATTAAATAATCAAAAGATTATTTTTTCCTTTATTTTTTATTTCTTCAAGTTATATCTCAATCGCAGTCCCCTCCTTATTCCCCCTCCAGTCCCACCCTCCCACCCTCAACCCCCCATCCTCTTCCCTTTTTTTTTTCTTTTAAGTTTAAGGTATATCTTATTTCCCCATACAGTTTCCCCTTTCAGTCCAACAAATGGCTCTTTCTCTTATAATAATAAATACAATACAGTACAACAGAGGTAATTAGGCCACAATTATGAGGGTTATACGGCTTAGCGTACATTCCCAATGACCAGTCCATATGTATTTGGTACCTGACTTTAACATTCTACTATCTAACCATCTCCATGAGTTTAAAGTTCTATATCTGACTCAACATTCATACTAATTGTAACACAATTTTAAAAGTATCTTCTTAGATGTATAACACTCTCTTGACTCCTAAACAACTCAAAATTTAATTATGAGACTCTATCTATCTGTTCTTCAACCACCTCAGAGACCTGAGAGGGATAAATATATCTGATTTTATAGGAAGTACAGGGCCTGCAGCTTCCCAAACTAAGAAATGACATACCTGTGGCTGCCTGAACAGTTCCCATTTTCTCTCCATACATTACAGCATCGATCTTCAGTCATTTGGCCCCGTTTCTCTGACAGACATTGATTGTAGAGCAGGGGTTATGAAGGACTTACCTACCCTGTCTTGGCAGAGATAGGCTGTCGACTTACCTGCTTCCAGGTTTTGTCCTTTTTGGACAGCATTCTGTCTACAGTTGAGGCAAGGGGCTTTTCCTACCAAGAGATAGGCTTGCGACTAATTCAATCATCTCCCACTGGAGATTCTTCAATGCTCATCTTCTACTTGGAGGAGAATAGGGGGTGCTGTCAGGAGTTGATATGTCTTGATATAAAAAAATCTAAAGTTACGAAAACATCTTTGAATGCCATATTCTGCAGACCTCTTGAGGTTTTTGAAGAGGCCCTATCTATCTCTTCTATTAGGGTAAGCAGATGTTGCTTGTCTCTTAGCAGCTTTATTTCTGATTAGCGTAGCAAGTAACTATAATAGGCTGTCATAGTACCTAACAGAATGACCAGCTTGCATAACCATTAGTTTGCATTTCTTAATTATCCTAAACAGTTTATGACAGTTAGTAGTAAAAGGCCGAAACATCACATTTCATTTTTTTTTCTTTACCTCCTAACCCTTCCATCCCATTTCTCTGGGGTGGGGTGTCCTTATATAACAGTCCCTCATCTCAGTTGAGAGGTCGTATGAGGGCCAAGAGCCTCTTCATTCATTGGGGATCTACGAAGCAGTACCATCAGTGAAAAGTGTCTCGTTGCCTGGGAGAGAGAACTACTAAACAAACAAACAAATCAATAAGCATACAATAGATAAAAAAGACTAAAAAATAGAAAAAATATAACTAATATATAAAAAATAAATAAAAAATTAAAATTAAAAATAAGAAGTCTATGTCCAAGTTCCCTTTGGTGTGTTAGTTGTAGTGTTGATACCTTCTACTATATAGCTAAAATCCTACTATAAGTGAATAGATGCCATATGTGTCCTTCTGAGTCTGGGTTAGTTCACTCAGGATGAGCTTTTCTAGTTCCATCCATTTGGCTGCAAATTGCATAATTTCATTGTTCCTGATAGCTGAATAATATTCCATTGTGTAGATGTACCACAGTTTTTTAACCCCTTCTTCGGTTGAGGGACATCTGGGTTGTTTCCAGTTTCTAGCTATTACAAATAAGGCTGCTATAAACATAGATGAGGAAACTTCCTTATGATTCCATGAAGAGGCATTTGGGTGTATACCCAGAAGTGGTATGGCTGGGTCCTGGGGCAGAGCTATTCCAAGTTTTCTAAGATATCGCCAGACTGACCTCCATAGTGGTTGCACAAGCCTGCACTCCCACCAGCAATGGAGTAGGGTTCCCCTTTCTCCACACTCTCGCCAGCATGTGCTGTCATTTGAGTTTTTGATCCTAGCCATTCTGACAGGTGTGAGATGGAATCTTGAGAATTTTGTCAAACGTATATATCTTTTCAAAACATTGACTCTTTGTGTGGTCCCATGCTGCTCCTTAGTCTCTGTGTCCTTCATTTCCTCCCTAATCTCTGTTACTTGTTTAGTTTTGCCTTGCTATTTTCTTTCTTTGACCTATCATTTGGATTTTTTATTTATGATCATTTTAGCTTTTTAAGTACACACATTTAGTTTTTTAAGTTTCTTATTCAATAACCCACACTACTCAACAAAGCTTGCTGTTCATTTTCCAAGTATTTGTGTAGCTTCTAAGGTTTCTCCTGATACTGATATTACTCCTCTATTATCACATAAGATACAAGGAATTATTTTGAATCTTTAATGTTTGTTAAGGCTTGTGATGATGTGATCAGTTTTAGAGATGGTCCCATGGGTGTCTGAGAAGTAATTGTTTTTTATATCTACCAGATAAAATTTGATAGAATATCAGCTAAACCCAGCTCATCTATTGTGTAGCAGAAGACAGTGCCAACTCAACTTTAGTTTCCATTTGCTTTATATATTGACTTTCAAACTTTGTCTCTGGGTGTGTACTGATTTTGCTAGTAAGGTGTACTCTTTGAAAACAATAGCAGCACTTCAATTTTTTAAATTCAGTCCACTAGCCTGGGACATTCAAATGGTGAGTCAAACCATTAAGTTTATTTTAGAGGAGTATTAATTACTATAGTTTTCTTATTTCTTGCCGTGGTTGACTGGCTTGCTATTAGTTCTTTTCTTCCTCTCCCCTCAGTACTAGAGGTTTGGGGGCAGTTAGATGGCTTAGTGGGCTAAGAGACTAGCCACAAAGCCTTATGCCCTGAGCTCAATCTCAGGGATACCCATGATGGAAGGAAAGAACTGACTCCTGAAAGTTGTCCTCGAATCTCTCCAAGAGTGCTATGTTACACACAGGTAAATAAATGTCATAGTATGTAGGGTTTCTGGTTAACTGTGCTGGACATGCATTACTTCCCGTTTCTCCTTTATTCAGCTCTTCTTGGTACTCCCATGATTGAAACTCTTTCTCCTCTGTGTAGAGTATACTTTGAAGCATCTTCAGCAGTGCTGGCTAGGGTTGTGACTGTCTTAGCTTTTACTTCTCTTGAGATGTCTTCACTTCTCCATTAGTTTCTAAAGATGGCTTAGCTCTATGTAATGATCTTAATTGACAGTTGCTTTACCTTCAGGACTTAATGTATCGTTCCATACTTTCCCGACTTATAGGTGGCTGCTGAGCGATCTACTACTCTGACATGCTTGTCTTTAAAGGTAGGAGCATTTTCCCATCAGGGCTTTTAATATTTTTTCTTTGCATTGTATTTGTGACATTCAATTACGGTATGTGACAAATGTCATGTCTGCTAAGGGTTCTAAACCCCTGTTTTGTTTAAATGTCAATTATACTCTGTTAAAATTTGGAAATTTTTCTGTTATAATTATCTCTGCCTATGTTTATTTCAGATCCTTCCTCCATTCCAAAGGTTTTTTTTTTTAAGTTTACTTATTACTTGAGGTTACATCTCCATCACAGTGCCCTCTTTCCACCCCTCCCAGTCCTGCCCTCCCACCATCTATCCTCTATCCCTTCCATCCCACTCCTCCAGAGTGGAGCGTCCCTACATAACAGTCCCCTGCCCCAGTTCAGCAGTCATATGAGGGCCAAGAGCCTCCTCATACACTGGGGGCCTACAAGGCAGCACCACTAGGGCAAAGTGTTTCATTGACAGGTCATAAAGACTATGTTCCTGTTCCCTTTGGTGCATTAGCTGTAGTATAGTTATCCTGAACTATATGGCTAAAATCCAACTCTAAGTGAATAGATGCCATGTGCATCCTTCTGAGTCTGGGTTAGCTCACTCAGGATGAGCTTCTCTAGTTCCATCCATTTGGCTTCAAATTGCATGATTTCGTTGTTTCTGGTGGCTTAGTAGTATTCCATTGTGTAGATGTACCACAGGTTTTTTTTTTTTTTCATTCATCCCTCTGTTGAGGGACATCTGGGTTGTTTCCAGTTTCTAGCTATTAGAAATAAGGCTGCTCTACAATCAATGTCTGTCAAAGAAATGGGGCCAAACGGCTGAAGATTGATGCCGTAATGTACGTAGAGAAAATGGGAACTGTCCAGGCAGCCACTGGTATGTCATATCTTAGTTTTGGAAGCTGCAGGCCCTGCACTTCCTATAAAATCAGATATATTTATCCCTCTCAGGTCTCTGAGGTGGTTGAAGAACAGATAGATAGAGTCTCATAATTAACTTTTGAGTTGTTTAGGAGTCAAGAGAGTGTTATAGATCTAAGAAGATACTTTTAAAATTGTGTTGCAAGTTAGTATGAATGTTGAGTTAGATGTAGAACTTTAAACTCATGGAGATGGTTAGATAGTAGAATGTTAAAGTCAGGTACCAAATACATATGGAGTGGACATTGGGAATGTACGCTAAGCCATATAACCCTCATAACTGTGGCCTAATTACCTCTGTTGTTTTGTATTGTATTTATTATTATAAGAGAAAGAGCCATTTGTTGGACTGAAAGGGGAAACTGTAGGGGGAAATAAGATATACCTTAAACTTAAAAGAAAAAAAAAGGGAAGAGGATGGGGGGCTCAGGAGGAGGAGGGTGGAAGGGTGGGACTGGAGGGGGGAGTAGGGAGGGGATTGTGATTGAGATGTAACTTGAAGAAATAAAAAATAAATTATTTTTTTAAAAAAGAAAGAAAGAAGGCTGCTATGAACATAGATGAGGAAATGTCCTTGTGGTTTGGTGAGGAATCATTTGGATGCAAGTGGTATGGCTGGGTCTTGAGGCAGAGCTATTCCAAGTTTTCCAAGATATCACACCAGACTGACCTCCATAGTGGTTGTACAAGCTTGCACTCCCACCAGCAATGGAGGAGTCTTCCCCTTTCTCCACAAGCTTGCCAGCATGTGCTGTCATTTGAGTTTTCGATCTTGGCCATTCTGACAGGTGTGAGATGGAATCTCAGACCTAGAAAAAACAATTCTCAACTTCATATGGAATAACATTCCAAGGGTTTTTAAGTTTGGTCTCTTGAACACACGCTGGAATTCTTCAAAGTCTTACTCATGTTTATCTCTGTGTGAACCTGGTCCTGGTCCTCCATATCTATATTCTTTCTTCTTCTTGGTCTTGTCTGATAATGCTTTCTGTTGTGGTTTTTATTTGATTGATTGGCTGTCTCATTTCTAACATTTGTTTTGGTTTTCCATTGTCCTTCCTGAATTTTCTATGTGTTTCTAAAAATACAATTTTTTTCTCCAACTGTCACAACTTGATTTGGCAGATCCTACTTATTTATATTTTTTTCATATTTCCAGTGCTTTCCTTTATGGTAATGGAGTCTGTTTACTTTTCTGAATATCTCCTTCATGGGTCACATAGGTCACAGCTTCTGATCTCTATCTTACCAGAGGTCCTAACTTCTTTTTAATAATTATTTAACATTTATAATGTTCTGTTTCTAGGGTAGACATATGATGGGTAGAGTTAAAATTCACGAGACTTTCCTCCATTACTCATTTACAATCAGTGCAGCAATCATGTCTTCTTCCATGTGCTTACCTTTGCTGCAGGGACTTAAGTACCTTCCCTCTCACTCTTCTACTTGGGACATCCCTTTTCCACCATTTCTTCTCAATAGCCAGCTCTCCTCTGTCTTTTTGCACCATAGATCTTTTTCCTCACTAAGTACACATTCTCCAATTTCACATATGGGAAGAAAAAGCTAAACCAGAAGTTCTGACTTTCTGTCTTCATAATCTCTCCCCCTTCCTCTCTGAGTAGGTCTGTAAAGAGTCATTAACATTCATCTCCCTTACTCTCTCCAATCCTGTGTTTTTCTCACCCATTTCATTTTAATTTCCATCTCCTCACTCCACTGAAGTTCTTAACAAGATGACCAATGAGCCCTTGATTGCCAAATCTAATAAATTTATCATTGCTTTTACATTTTGCTCCTGTAAGTTTCCTCTGTGAGTTCCACATTTTGGCTGCTCCTGATTATTTCTTGATATTTTCTACTTGAATGACCTCTGTAGGTCTTTCAGGGTTCCTTTTTCCTTCCTGGCCAATCTTCCCCAGGTTCAGACATGGTCTCTTCCCCCCTCCCTGCTCCGTTGGTGGTTTAGATACTGGCAGCCATCCAAGTCTGACCTCCTCACTTCTCCACACCTTAGTGTCCGCTGTTACTCCCCACCCCAGTACCTTTACTGCCATTTTTGCACTTAAACTCCAAGTATTATTTAACGGCTTGCTATAAATCTAAATTTGAAAGCATACACACATGCTTAAAAATCAACAAAGTCAGAAATAAATATATTTTGAATCCAAGGTTCTAATAAGAAATGTTATTTTCCCTTTATTCATTGATGGGCTTATCAGTTATTGTTTTGTATATTCCAAATCATCTTTGCGCCCCAGGGCCAAATCTCAAGATAAATTATTCTTTTAACTATATTCTTAAATTTCATCATTTATACATAAAAATTGGAATGTATTTTTGAATTAACATATTTTCCATAAACATGTAAAATTAGAAAATGTTTAGTTCTTCATCAACTTGTAAATTCCTTCTAAATTCAATTAAATCTAACTTGTGGTATATCTGCACTATATAGTAACATCAGCAAAGGAAAGTAACAAATTCTCAGCATGTACACCATGTAGAAGACTAAATCTGGACAAAACGCATTAGGGAAGGTAAAAGAAACCAAATTCATAATGTGTTATTCCATGTCTGTGGCATTCTCAAGAGGACAAAGCTATAGGAACAAAGATAGGTCAATGATAGGTACAGGAGTGAAAGAGGAGTTAATTACCAAGTTCAAGACCACTTTTCTTAATGGATATTTTGATTAAAATGGTATTTATATTACTGTGTATGTTTATCCATGTTTATAGAACTATATACTAAAAAATAAAACTTACTGCATAAAAATTATACCTCAGGAAAACTGACCTTAAAGGTTTACCCGAGACTAAAGGACAAGATTAAGACCTTCCCTAGAAAAGAAAATTAAAATAATCAAGAGATCAAAATTAGAAATTGCAAAGACTAGGAGAGATAAAATGATCTTTATGATTTAAAATGGTCTGAGAAATCCAAATCTTGAATTTTCAAATATGAAGAATAAAACAAGATGCACTTCAGCATGTCATTATGACTTCAGAGAGTCAGGGAACTAGAAAGAACATTGCTCCCATGGTTATAACAAAAAATAGCTGTGTAAACTACAAATTAATAACTTTTTTATTGGATTCATTAAGTAACTGGGTTTAGCATAAGCAACAAAACTGTAGAAAGAGAGACAGGGCACTACAGGGAGCAACAGGGCTTAAGTATTTGCTAACCTAGGGATAGCAAGTGAGCTAATAGAAGGTACATCTATGACTTTTTTTCTATGATGTTTAATGAATCACTGTAATCTGGGAATGAGCCAGAATCTGCAGCTGAGAGCCACAGCCATGTGCATCTTTAACCTTTTGAAAGCTTTTCTTCCACAAACTTTGCCAGATCCTTATAGGAAAGACTGGATAATGGCGTAAAACTTTCCTCCGTGTTGACTAAAGACAGAAGTAAGCAATCACATCCCACACTCGGGTTAGCTCATCCCCTCTACCTCCCTATACGAGGGCCTGAATGTGCTCTGTGTTCTTGACCCTTCCTTCCAGAAGTTCTGGCCTCAGACAAAGATGAAAATGGAAAATTAGTTTGAAAAGTAGCTAAAAAGAAGCATTTTTAAAATTATACATTAGAATGCTCTTGTAAATGAAATGATCTAGAAGAAAAAAATCATGTAAAAGCTAAAAGGGATGATGTTGGAATGATCATCAAAGTAGAAAAACATTAGATTCATTTCATAATAGAAAGCAAAAAGTCAAGAGACACTGTCTGAAAGAAATGGACACAAAGTGTCTTTGAAACAATGATGGCATCAGTATAGAAATGATAAAAACCTAACTGAAAAAAAAAAGTGGGAAACAAACTGGGATGCTAACCAGGAGTTAAAGCTCCATCTGTTACATCATCAATAAATACTATCAACAATCAATAAATCAAGGGCTGGCTACATGGCTCAGTATATAAAGACACTTGCCTCTAGGCTTGAAGTCATGATTTTAATCCCTGGGACCCACATGACAGGAAAGAATCAATTCTTGCAAGTCTTCCTATGATATCCACACATGTGTCATGACATGTGCATACAAATATACACATCAGCATAATTAGGAGTAAATAATCTAAGAAGACACGCTCACCATCTTGGACAAAATATTTAAGTATCTAAAACCAGCATTTGCTTCACAAGAGAAAAATTAATGGAAAAGGTATGTCTATTAATTAAGGGTAAAGTAACATCACTTTTTTTTTTTTTTTTTTGGTTTTTCGAGACAGCGTTTCTCTGTGTAACAGCTCTGGCTGTCCTGGACTCGCTTTGTAGACCAAGTTGGCTTCAAACTCACAGTGATCCACCTGACTCTGCCTCCCGAGTGCTGGGATTAAAGGTGTGCGCCACCACGCCCAGCCCAGTAACATCACTATTAATGAAGAGAGTTTCTATCATATTTGAATTTTAGCCACATTAAAGTATTATCAAAGCCACTGCTATGATAAACAATATTTTAGTTCACAGGCATGTAATATTAATAAAATGAAATCTTGCCAGATGAATTTCTTCTTTTATATTGTTTTTAAATGTCATATAATATATTTTGAGAATCTTTCCTCCTTTGCTCCTACCTATCCAACTTTATATTTGCTCTCTTGCACATGTTCTCTCTCTAAAAACAAAACCCACAAAAATGAAAATCAAAGTAAAAAAAACAACACAGTAAGATAAAAAATGGAAAATCAAAATACACACACAAAAAAAAAAATGGACCCCATTTTCTGTTGCCTAAATGTCATAAATGTCGCCTTGGGCACAGGGCCTTCCCTGGAGTGTGGTTGATATATCCAGTGACATTCCATTGAAGAAAAATGATTTTTCTTTCTTGCCAGTAGGTATCAATTGCAAATAGCTTCTGACCCCATGTCCACTTCTCCCTCTTACTGCTGGGACCCCATCTGACCTGTGTAGGTCTTCAGGGTACTGCCACAGTCTCCATGAGCTCATATGTGCCCCAGTTCCATTGTGTTCGGAAGATACTGTCTCATTAGAATCATCCCATTACCTTGGGTTGTTATAATCTCCCTGCCTGATCTTCTGCATAGATATTTGAACCTTGAAGGGAGGAGTTTGATGGGGACATCCCACTTAGGGCTAAGTACTCTAAGGTCTTCCAACTTTCACCCTCTGCACACCATCCAGCTTTGGGCCTCTGTGTTGACTTCCATCTTCTGCAAGAAGAAGCTTCTCTGATGAGGCTTGAGTATGGCACTGATCTATGAATCACATAATTGAAAGTATGACATTTGCAGGCTAATTTCAAATAGCAATCTTCAGAGAATTGAAAGTTAGGAAAGATAAGGAAGGGCATTGTCGGATAAAGAAATTGGTTCCCCAAGTTGATATAACAATGTTCAATGGGTATGTAAAAGAATCCAAATACAAAGGCAAAAACTGACAACCCTCCAAAGAGAAATAGAGGAGCCCATTATTATAACTAGAGACTTCAGCCTACTCTATCAGAAAGGAACAGATATAAGGAAGAGAAAAATCAGTAACTCAACACTATTCACAGTTAGATATGACTGGCTACATGCATTACTTCATTCATCTACAGAATATATTTAACTCCCCAAGTTCACATGGGACATTCACAAAACCAAAACACCATGCTCTAGGCCACAAAATACAACTGAGCAAATCTATTGGGGAAAAAGTCCTGAATGTGTGGTGGTGGGCTGTTAACCAACCCAAGATCAAAAGAAGAAATCTCAATGAAAATTTTAAGATATTTTGGAGTAAAGGAAAATGAGAAGATGGCTTAAAAGATACTGTAAGAGTTTTTTTTTTTAATGCCTCCAAGATTTCTCTTTAAGAAACTAGAAAAAGGGAAAAATCAAGAGAAGTTACTCAGAAGAAAAGAAATTTAAAGATTAGGCAATAAATAAATAAATAAATAAATAAATAAATAAATAAATAAATAAATAA
>CAJQZJ010004381.1:9714530-9744890 GCA_907164525.1 Lophiomys imhausi
TAAATAAATAAATAAATAAATAAATAAATAAATAAATAAATAAATAAGACCCACTCTACCTTACTAGAGAACCCAGATGAGTCATTGCAAGAAAACCACAGGCCAGTATCTCTCAAGAGCAGATGCAAAGGCCCTCAGCAAAGAAAGTATTGTCATAGTAAATCTGAATGTATATGAAAAACAGTTACACCACAGAACCAAGTGTAAAAGGAATTACATAACACACTCGAGTCCATTGCTATGTGGAACAAACAGTGTCGAAGTGGTGCATGCTGTATGAATGTGGCTAGATGATATTCTAGGGAAGGAAAAATTATGCAAATTATAAAAATGATCAGTGCTTGCCCGTAGCAGGAAAGATCAGTAGGAAGAGAAGTAAGAGGTGGTCTTAGAGCAGATAAATCATTCTATGTTATTTAACACGGAATATGTACACTATGTATATTTATATGTATATTTATACATAGTGTATATTTAAAATTATATATATTCAGATATACATGTATATACATATATTTATATATTCTGAAAACTATACAGTACCAAGAGTGAGCCTTGATGCAAAGCACAGTCTTGAGATGTATTTTTCTTTTCTTTTTTTTTTTAATAATTTACTTTTTATTTCTTCAAGTTACATCTCAATCACAATCCCCTCCCTACTCCCCCCCTCCAGTCCCACCCTTCCACCCTCCTCCTCCTCAACCCCCCATCCTCTTCCCTTCTTTTTTTTTTTTTTAGTTTAAGGTATTTATTTTTCCCCCCAACAGCTCTCCCTTTCAGTCCAAATAATGGTTCTTTTTCTTATAACTATAAATACAATACAAAACAACAGAAAACTATACAGTACCAAGAGTGAGCCTTGATGCAAAGCACAGTCTTGAGATGTATTTTTATGGTGAGGTGGTGAGAGAGGGTATAGGAAAGCTCTGAACTTTCTGGCCACTTTTACCTGACTCCAGAAATGCTGTAAAATCTAAGGCCTATAAAAACCCATGGCCATATAAGTACATGGTCAGCGCTAGTGATTATGCTAAGCCTTTTTTCAAATGTAGGGGTAAAGAAAAACATGCATCTTCTGATATGTGAATAAAATTGCTATTCTACATTGCAACTGAAATGATGAAATTGATGAGTCTTGTAACCTTCTCTTTTTTTTAAATGATTTTTTTAATTTATTACTTCAGGTTACATCTCCATCATAGTACCTTAAAGAACCCAAAGTAAAAGAGTTGCAATCTGAAGTCTTTCTGATTTATTTGGATTCAAAAGAAAAAGTTTGGGAAGGTTTTTAGTTTAGTTCTGTTTTGTTTTTCTTAAAAGAAAGATTTCCTAGCAAATGTATTTTGTCCATAAACACTTTGATGAGTCCCATAAACATTTTGATGAGTCCAGTGGAAACACACCAAAAATAGCCTTCCAAAAAAATGTAGTGTGCAGGAGAAAGTACTAGAAAACACATCTTGCTTTTCCTTATCACAAAATGTTTGAAAACTAATCCGTGACTTTGTTGATTGTGAGGAGCAGATACGATTCCCACCTCCAGTTTCTGGTTCCTTTTCTCTGTGCCAGAATTTTGGAAAGAACATGAGTTTCGCTGGCACAAGGAACACAAGACTGTCATCATCCTTCAGGCTCACCAGATCTCTCACAACAAAAATGTGATTAATTTTTTTAGTTCTTTATTTTTATATTTCCAAACATACCACTAGATCCCTTGATACATCCTAAGTACTTATTTCCTGGCCTCTGCAGTTATCAATACGTGGCCAATCTTTCCTCATCTAAGCTACTACTTTACTATCATTGCTATTTTAAAACAAATACCAGGCTGTATATTAAATGCATGCCTTATTTATAGTTATTATACAAATGTTTCATTATTCATTGCTGGAGACTAAATACTGTTTTCAATGTAATTCTATTAGACCATGTAAATTTTAATAATAATTCCTTAGTCTCATCAAATATCCGGCTAGTGTTCATATTTCTTAACTCTCATCATTTTCTTTAATATGCTTATAAAAGAAGTGCATATGTTACAATAAGCTGATATGTCTCCTCAGACTTTTGCTTAGTTAAGACTCTGCCTAAATATTTTCCTCTTGCAATCACTAATCACTCAGTGATTAGTGCCAGCAGGATTTCTCGTGGTTTCCTTGGGGGTTTTCCAATGATATCACTTAAGATGCTACCTTGTTTTAAAATGATAGAGTTTTAACCTAGATACTTAATCAGATTCAGGATCAAAATTCCTAACATTTTTTTCACAGGTGTTGTGTGGTCCAGAAAGAGAAAAACAGTGAAGGACTGTGTCTCTCCCTGTCATGTTGACAGCTGCAAATAGCTATTACAAAGACCCATTAGTCTACGATGATATTCTAAGCCTGACATTCATTTTGATTTATCGATTGAAGTACTTCAATCCACAGAAGCTTTCCTTTCTCAACTCTTGATGACTCTGAGATTCAGTTGTGTAAGTGTGGCAGGATAAACGCTTGGGTTTTATTTCCCTTGTTTATTTTTTCAGTTTTCAACATCATGAGTTGGTTCCTTACATCCTCCATAGGTAATAGAAACAGCTCTTTTTTTCATCATAGACTCATAAATTTAAATGTAATGTATGTACTCTGTTGCTTTAACATGGATATCTCTACAGAAGTTCAGAGTGGCCCCCTTCCTTGGCCAGTGGAAGCCCTTTCAAGGTGACTCCAGAGTCTTGTGAGGAAATCCAGCTCATCTTTGCTTTCTTGCCCTCTGTTATGGTAAGACACCTTGAGCTTATTTTATGTTTCTTAATCCAAACCCAGACTCAGTTATTTCACTACAGATCCTTGGATTCTTTTATTGTTAAAAGGCAACTTGGTCTTCAAACAGATCCCTTAACAAGTGGGGTAGGGGAGGGGATGTCTTTATCATGGACTCTGGTGCCTGTTAGTGGAACACATTACCCTAGCTGGGCTGCCATGTCAGGCCCCAGTGCAAGAGGAAGCTCTTAGCCCTCATGTTACTGATGAACTGAGGGGGGTTGATATGTGGGGCCCCTTCCCTGGAGGAGTAGGAGAGGAGGGAAAGGAGGCAGAAGATGGGAGGATGGGACAAGGAGGGGAGAAGGGAGGGGCCTTGATCGAGATGTAACTTGAATAAATTAAAAAAAGAAAAGAAAAGAAATGATAGAAAGTCAGCCACAATGCCAGATAGAATCCCTAGTAAGGGTCATTATGTCTGGCTACTTAAGCATCAAAGATCAGACTATTGTTCAACTCTTTTGCTTTTTAATTTTAATGTATTATCAGATTTTATTATATAGCAAAACCAGCATAGAGTTTCTATCTTTCATTCAATTTCCCCCAATGTCAATCACACAACTATAGTAAAATCATTGAAAAGAAGAAATTTTTTTAAAAAAAAGGAAGAAATTCATACTGCCATGGTGACATTAAATTAGCTGTAGACCTTGTTAGAATTCTCCAATTTTCCCAATAAGGCCTTTGTTCTAGCCCAAATTCCAAGTAAGAACTTAATGTTTTTTGTTTTGTTTTGTTTTGTTTTTAATTCTCCTCCAGTCTGTGTGTGACAGTCATTCAGTATCTTTTAAAGATTATTCACTTTCAGATTTTTTTATGATCTTTGGCACTCTTGGAGAGTACTAGTGAGACATCATGTAAACTTTCTCTTAATTGTGATCTGATATTTTCTCATGATTAAGTAGAGAGGGAGAGAAGGGAAGGGGGAGGGGGGAAGAAGTAGAGAGGGGTTAGGGAGAGAGAAGGAGGAAGTGAGAGGGAGAAAGGGAAAGATAGAGAGGGAGAGAGGGGGAGAAGGAGGGAAAGAGAGAGGGTAAGAGGAGGGGGAGAGAGAGAACACACCTTTTCATAAGAAAACATAGTCACACTCTCTCTCCCTCCCTCCCTCTTCCTTTCCCTCTCTTCTCTTATTTCTTCTCTTTCTTCTCTGTGGCTCCCCCCTCCCTCTCTCCTTCTCTGTTTTAGAAAGAAAAAGAAAGACAGACAGACAGAAAGAAGCTGCGGTCACAATGGTGCATCCCATTTTGCATAGCATACCACAATGTACATAGTATCAATATGTTCTTGAAGCCATTAGCTTTAATCATTCAGTGATACCTGCCAGGCTTACCACTATAATTAACTGTTTCTTCTTTTGTAACTAATAAGATTTTAAAAGTAGACGCTTCAAAATTATTCAGTTATCCTTTCCCTTGCTATATTCGTTCTCTTGCTAATTTTAACATTTACTGAAGATTGTGTTATTGTGACATTTGCCTGGTGATGACTTTCTACTTCTATTATCCTTTCTCTAATTGTTAATTAGAATTCTATAGTGAGGAAATAGCATCTCCTTTCCTTCACTTACTTGTTTACTAAACTATATGAGTGAGAAATCGTGGATATTTATCAGCTCCTTGGGTCAAAGCTATTTTTATATTGTTTATTTTGTATCTTAAATAACTTCAGATTTACCCTTTGCACATGGATCTCATTTGTAAGTCCACTTTCAAAATTATGTTAGTTAAGAAAATAAGAGCACCAACCTGGTACTGAATAACTAAGAAATGATTACTACGCTTTAATTGGTGTAATGCAATTTGGATAGGTTTAAATTTTACTACTTAGCATCACTAGTACTTGTGAGTCCTTTCAACCTGCTTTACACTCTCTGCATGGTCCCATGTTTTGTGGGATCACAAGATATTCCAGGATTATATTATATTACATTTGTTCTGTATCTAAACTGTTACGTGCCACACACTAAGCTAAATATTTTATACATTATCAGTTTTATTTCTGTATCACAATCTATGAACTATACATTGCTTTATTGATTCAACTTTTTAAATGAAGAAACTGGGCACAGTGAGTTAAATGAATTGTCCTAGTCAATACAACTTTTCAGTACAAGAGTTACTTTATCAACTCGCCCCTCATTCAGCAGAATTCTTATTGTAAACATCGTGGGAGGTTGCTCAGTGTGCAAAGTGCTCTCCACACAAGCCCAACAACCTGAGTTAGGACCCCAGAACCCACGTAGACAGCCTGAGAAAGAAGTGCCTCTAAAGAAAGATGTGAATTGGGGCCAATAGAATCACCACTCTGCTGGCCACCTGCCATGTGTTCACATCAGTGAAAAAGAAGAAAGAATGCCCCTGTCTCAAGCAAGCTGAAGGGTAAAACCAATACTTGAGGTAGTCCTCTAACACACCACACATAAGTGGTAGAATGATACAGAGAGAGAAACAGAGACAGACAGACAGAGAGAGAGAGAGAGAGAGAGAGACAGAGACAGAGACAGAGATGGAGAAGCAGATATCATAGATAAGTTTTAAAAAATGCAATCCATATTCTTAGTCATTAGACTTAAGTTTGAACAGCAAAATAAACATGTTTGAATTAGTGGGAAATGTGCATAGCTCCTTGCACAGAATGAGATGAAGACTGTATTATATAATTATTCTCTCAGGACCCAGCGTCTTGAGAGGATGGTTCATCTCCTGTAATTTTGTCCCCTCTGCCTGTTGAGCCATATGAAGGAGTCTCTTCTCCCTTCACCACTCAGACCCCTGTTTCCTCTCACCCCATCAGCATGACATCATCTCTCCCAGCTTTCACCTACATCACAACCCATTGTCCTTTAACCCAGTCCATTCTGTTCCCTAAATCCCTAATTTCACTCCTAATCACAAACCTTTTCAGTTTGCCCTACCAATTTTTCATTAATGCCGTGAATTGAGCCCAGGGCCTGGTGCGAGGCCAGCCCTTTACCAGTGAGTCACACCCTCCCAGCCTTCTCTAATATTGTTATTTTTCTATGTCAATGATCCTTTCTCCTCTCCCTCTCTCACGCCTTCACTTGTATTTTGTTTTTTCATAAGAAAAAGAGAGATCAACATATCGAAAGCATGGACAAAGAAGCACCTGGCATCAGCTCTATGTGCCCCACCCACCTAAGGCCCAAGACAACAGTAGCTCACATCCAGGTGGACCAGATTGGAGATGTGTCCCTCCCACATGAACTCTGGGGAACACTAAAGGGACCCAGTTCATGATAAGAAGGAAGGAGGAGCCAGCTTGACCTCATTGCTGTGGCTGCAATTCCAAAGGTTCCCCCCTCTTGCTCTTCTTCATCAGTAACAGTGTCTACTGCTTGCTCTCTCCTCTTCTCAAGACACAGTGGCCAAAGAGAGCGGACTCCTACACAGTTTCTCCACTTCCCAGAGCCACTGATTTGCTTTGTTAAGCAATACAAAAGTTTGAAGGAAAAGATTTTATAGCCAAACCTTACAGAGCAGTGTGAAATTCTGCCTTAAAAAGGACAGGTAAAGCCTGGGTGAGTTAATGGTTCTCACGTTTTCTTTTCTCAAAATGGTCAGTGACTTTTAAGAAAATTACATACACACACACACACACACACACACACACACACACACATACACACACACACACACATATCCCATGATTTTTCTAACTTCCTTTTAGAAACCAGTAATAAATCCAGGTAGTTAGTCCCCAGTGGGAAGCCAATAAGCCTATATGCAACTACCTTTATTTGTGTAGACCATTCCTTGATCAGTAGCACATTAAATTATGAGATTTCTTTCTATATCCAAAGATTTTTGGTAAAACTACTTAAAATTAGAACATGCATAAATAGATTGTTAAAGAGAATAGAAGATTCACAATAATTGCTGAGATAAAATATTAGAGTCTAAAAATATTTTTTTCTCTCTGAGGCAGCTGGTATCTGACTAGAACTTCCAGCCTCCCAAGCACACGCTCGTTGTGCCTTTCTCTACCCTTGAGAATGTCTTATTACTTCAGTTGAAAAACTTGAGAAGTGCTGTGTATAAAACACCATCTTAGAGAGAACATGGTTTTACCTTGTAGCCTAACACATATGTGTGGAAGACACCAAAGCCAGAAGACAGAAGAATTTCATAATGGTTTTCTCTTCTCAGCCATTGGCTAGTCCTGTTTGGGGTTGCTGGGAATCTCACATTTTAATTTCTGTACACTAATCTTAGTTGAAAATTCTTGCTTAATCTGGCCACTCTTCCTGTACACTGGAACAAATGTAAACCTCTCCAGTGAAAAGAGAAAGAGAGAAAGATCTTAGTTACTATGTTTGTATCAATGTGGCAGATAAGAGAGGAGATGGTAAAAGAAAGAGGAGAAAGAAAGAAATCATTAGAACAGCAAGGACAGGAGAAAATAATAGATTTTAGGCACTGAGTCCCATAAACCACTGAGTTAAAGATGAGGACTACTCTGTCAGAGGCCTGTTTGATCCCATTATCTGAGATACTCCATGACAAGCCATTCCTTGATCTTTCTCCGTCCAAAGCATGAAAGCATCAGTGCTCAACAGAGGGCACCAAACGTAGTGTCGTCCCTGACTCCAGTGGTCTTTCACTTTCTAATCATTGTCTCAGAGTAAAATATGCTCATTGGAGTTGGATCTGTCGATGTAGGCCTGGAAATCTAGGTAGTCAGGATGCCTGAGACAGCAAGACAGCAGTTTCAAGGCCACCCTGGGCTACTTGGTAAGACTCTGCCTCAAATTTTAAAATGTACAGAAAGGGGCAGTGGTGTAGCTCAGGAACACCGTACTTACATAGAACACACAAAGTCCTAGGTGGAACTCCAGAATCACACATGTGCACATGCACACATGACTATGTATGTGCATGTGAGCGTGCGTGTGCGCACACACACACACACACAAACACACACAATACACTAAATCGAGACCTTAAGACCTTACTCTATCCATGCATAGGAATATTTGTATTATCTGTTTATTTTTAAAATATCAAAATGCTGAGATCACTGCCACACGTCACACCTCCCATCCATTCTATGTGCCTACTATAAGCAGCAGAGAGATAGGTCAAAGTCCCCATCATGATGTTAAAGGTAGAGGTGGTGACACAATTTTCTTAAAGGGACCACACACTATTGTGTTGAGAACAGGGAGACTCTAAATCACCACAGTATGAAATATTTCGCCCATTCTCCATTTCTATCCTTTAGTGAGGAACAGAAGACTGAGATTACCCACAATGTTTACTCACAGCCATGGGGAAGAGCTGAAAGTAAAGGTTGTGAATGGAGCTTAGAAAATATTTACTGTATTAGTTACTTTTCTGTTGTCATGATCAAATCCCATGACCAAAAGCAACTTAAGGAAGAAAGTGTTCATTTTGGCACACAGTTTCAATAGACTTTAGCCCATAATGGTGGGAAAATTGCAATAGCTGGAGCAGGAAGCAGAGAGATTCCATTTCATCTGCACACAGGAAACACAGAGAGAGAGGAGTGGGGCTGAGCTATAAAACCTCAAAGCTTGCCCCCAGAGACTGGCTTTCTCCAGAAAGGCTTTATCTCTAAGAGTTTCCATGACCTTCCCAAATGGTGCCCCTAACTGAAGACAAAGTGATCAGATACATGAGCCTATGAGGGACATCTCACATTCCAACCACACATTGACCATTTCAGACACTAATTTATCCATTTCTTATACTTGACTTCAAGTTACTAACACCAGGCATTTAGACATTGCCCAATATATATTAGGTAGACTCATCTAGAGTTATATAGAATTTAATCTGTATGACTTACTACTATTATACATTGCTCTGTAAACAAAATCAGCAAATCTGGTATAGTAAGCAGTAAAAGCAAAAACTAAGTCAACATTTAATTCAAAATAAAGGTATTATTACGGGTGACAGTGGTCCCCACGAAGCACAGCATGTCACTCAATCTGAGACAAGGAAGAAGACAGTTAAGGAGTCAAACAGAAATAGAATTAAAGGAAATTGAGTGGATGAGTTATATATGGGTCTGATTGACTTGGAGAACAGGCTGTGTTCCAAGAATTAGAATCCAAATTGTTCAGAAAATTTTCTGAGTCTGTGTATGGTCTGTTTTTATCAACCACCTTCTCTTGCCCTGGTACCTAGACAAGCAGAACTAGAAGTCATTGTCAAGGATAAAGGCCATCCCTTCTGACTCCAGAGCAGAAGTGTGGACTTATAAGTGGTGGCCACACCCAGTCTCTAACACACTTGCTAGAATGCTGCCTCTGTGCAGACAGACTCATTGGGGTGTATTTTAAGGCCATGACAACACTATTCTGAGTTTTGTTTCATTTTGTTTTAAATCATTGTACTTAGATTTGAGATTCACTAAATGGGAGAATATTTTGTATAATGATCAGTGTTTACTGAGCAGTGTTATTGTAGTGAGTTATCCACATACCCAGAGAATGTGGACTCATCCCACGAAGGCCCCCATAAAAATCGATCACTAACACAATATGTTAAACAATACTGAAGTGGCTTTATGAAATTCCTAAGCTCTCACACACAGTAATTTATGTCCTAGGAGAATCTGTCTTATTGAGAATATCATGTGATATACATTATACCCACACTAGAACCATGTAGTTTCATATGCCTGTGTCATGTTAAACTATCATAAACCAATTAAATTAAAATTTTCAACACAGACAGGTGCATACATATGGAACACATCACTGGCCCCCTTTCCTATTTCTTCTGATGTTATCTTTATGTAGAAACAACACAGGACCTCCATCATTAGAAACAACACAAAGTTTCAAACATTTTCTCAGCCTCTTTTTCTTGTATCTAGGCACCTTCTTCACTCAAAAGTCTTTGTTTCCCTCTTCAGTACACTGGAGACTGTATTTTCATGGAAGTAACCACACCTGCGGCCTGAGCGCTTCTCTTCTCACTGGCTTTGCAGTCTTCATGGAAGCCCTCCCACCATTTCCTCATGATAGTCTACATATATCTATACCTGAGGATAATGGGTTCCCAGAGACAACCGAGTGCAATAGAGGTCCTCCATGCTCACCTGTCCTTGTTAGTCACCAACTTGCTCCCTGCCTGGCACAGCCCAGCATACACATTCATGGATGCTTGCTTACTCCACACAGCTTTTGTAGAATGAATTTTGTCTCTATATCCTCGCCCTTGACTTTTCCATTCCCAGATGAATTAGTCTTTTTATAATATCCCCCTTTCCATCTTTCCACTCTCTGTCACTCAAAAAAATGTGGATTTTTAAAAAAAATTTTGCTGTGAAATATAGCAAATAGCATACAAATATACAGCCATGTATGATCTAAGGAACAGCTGCAAAATTGCTAATATTAGGTCTAATTTAGCTACAATAAATTAGCAAATGTGTGGAAGCACAATGATGACAGCATAATTTTAACGAAAGTCAATGCATTGAAGTATACCATGACAATACATACTAATTTTAGATAGAGAAAAAGAACCCACACCAACTGAAATGCAGGAGATGAACAGACAGGACTAATAGCTCACACACATATACTTAATGTGGCTAGTCACTGTAAAAAACAAAAAGATAGATGAAGCTGTTCAAAAAAGTCTAGCGGTAACAAGCAAAGCAGGCTAAAGCCATTAACTGCCAGGGTAATAACACTCCACGTGCTGAAGTGCAGTGAAGCAGAGGTGCCTTTCCAGGATGGTGGCTGTTGTGCTGATGCACACCTGTGAGGAGGGCCCTAAGTCTATCCTTGCATTCATTATGACAGAGAGGGAAAACAACACTAATAATGTAACATATAAATGGAAATAGCAGACAGCACAGAGTGACATTTGCACGGTCCCAGTCAGCTTGTTAGCCGAAGTGGGTTTTAATTAGCTATTTTCCAGCAAGTACACGAGCGAATTAGTGGCAGCTATAAACAAGAAGAGACAATCAGGCCCAAAGAGAAGGAGAAATGATCGGGGTGCCTTTGCTGAGGTGGAGATGGGGAGGGCAAGGAGAGACAAAGCTGTTCCCGACACTTGTCTCAGTCACACATTTAAAGAGCATCTCGTCCTGAGAGCACCTGAACAATCGAACAATCCTCCCTTCTTTTACAGTAAAGAAACTGAGGTCTACAAAAGCTTGTGCAGTCATCCAAGTTTACACCTCTGTAGTCTTCTGTGAGAGACATCCTCCAAATCTACATTTTCCAGATCAGAATGTGCTCTGAACTGTTCTGCGTGGATAAAGCCCTTGAGAATACAGCCATGTTCACACTCTGGTGGGTTAGAATATAACTGGTTGTATGCTATGACCAGCTCTGCTCTGGGGTAATACTCAAGCAGCAAGAATATTGGAAACAGTTGGGAATGCTGGCTCATGCCTATAACAGCAGCCTTCAGGAGGCTGGGGTAGGGGTCATATAGGAAAGTTTGAGGCCCATTTGAGCTACATGATGAATTCCAGGCCGTTTGAGTTGCAGTGTGAGGCTCTTACCTTGAAAAAAACAAAAACAGAAAAGGTCTGAGCAGCTATTACTCTGAATTAATACCCAACATGTGGCCCACCAATGAGGACCGTGGATTGCACACAACATTACGTCCTAGAGGGGGCAACGTCAACTGGCTAGAAAGACGTGCTCGCACGCAATGAGATCATACAAAGCAAAGGCATTCGAGCTCCAGTGTCCTGACACCTCTCCCCAAGAAAGACTGCTACTTTGTTCCATCTGTGGGAAGGACAAGGTGCATGGACTAGGAAAAGCTGTCGGTCCCAGTCTGAGACTGAGAGAGAGGTTCCAGGCTCTTTATTTTGTCCCTTGGTAAGCATTAACACACAACCATCTCTGCAAAAAGAAAATTCCAACACTAACATCTCTGATGTAGTTTGTAAACTGTCCCCAGAGGCTTTTGGGCTCCAACACTTGGTTCCCACCTGGGCATAGGCCTTGAGGTAGTCTTTCTGGAGGAAGTGGGCAGCTGAGAATGGGTCTTGGGATTTTGTGGGCCCATTCCACTTCTTGTCCCCTCTCTGCTTCCTGGCTGTCAACACAATATGACCAGCTGTCTCAGGCTCCTGCTGCCATATCTTCCTACCATGATGGACTGTATCCATTTCTAAACTGTGAAGCAACATCAACCCTTCCTGTCTTCAGATGCTTCTTATTGGGTACTGAGTCACAGAAACCAGAAAAGTAACTCAGCCTCCCACTAGGTTAGATAAGATGATTAACCAACCACAAAAGGAGCTATGTGCTTTTCATTATACAAATTAATCTGATTTACAATCCGAAATATGTTCTTTAAAAAAAAAATGATCTGGGAACTAGAGAAATTCTTGTGCCAGGAAATAACACAGCTCCCCTGACTTCTCTGTATCATGAATTTGAACAGCACACTAGGTGGTTTAAAGGTATTGAAGTTTGAAACAAGCCAAGAACAATGCAGAGGGGAAAACAGCAGCCAGGACAGAAGACAAAGGTAGATATTGACAGAGATATTGCCTCATCTATAGATAATGAACTCGGGAACAGTTCATATGAAATTAAGAGCCCGGTGGCTGTGCTTACCCAGAGTTATCACCCTCATAATCATAGTTTGTATTTAAAAATAGCAATTATGTATATGAAAGGCATTGCATAGGACAGAAAATTAGTCCTGCTTAATGCCTTCCCATCTAGAAGTGAGGTAGAGAAAATGAATGTGCACTTAAGTTTTAAAAGGTGTGTGTCTACTCAGCTGCACAATTATGTAAGACAACGATGCATTGTCCTTGACTTTTTTCCATGTATCCAGCAAGCGTTTACTGAGTTCCTATCATATGAAGGCCTTGGTTCAGATACCAATGGCACTAGGTAATTTAGACAGGTCTAAGTCCTCCCCTACAGGACAGGCCTTTCCAAACAGAAGCTAATTACCTCTTCTGGTTGTCTTAGTTATGTTTCCATTCCTGTGATTAGACACCATTGGTAATGCAACTTAAAAAAGAAAGGGTTTGTTTGGGGCTTGTGGTTTCAGAAGATGAGAGTTGCAGCAGGAGCCTGACAGGCATGGTGCCTGGAGCTTTGACTGAGGGCTGACATCCGGATCCACAAGCACAAGAAAGAGAGATCACTCTGAGTCCTTTGAAACCTCAAAGCCTGTCCCCAGTGACACACCTCCTTCAACAAGGCCACACCTCCTAATCCTTCACAAATGGTTTTATCAACTAGGAAGCAAGTGTTCAAATGTGAACCTATGGTGGCCATTAAACTGCCACTCTGCCTTGTCTTAGCCTGATGTTCCACAGCCAGATTTTGTTAACTCTTTCCTCTCTAATATCTCCAAGTGCCCACAATCTCCTTCTCTAGTGCTCAGAAGATTGTTTTTTTCTGCCCTATCAAAAGGTTGACATTCAGGTACCATTACTCATTTATTGAAAAAAAAAAAAAAGCATAATGGTCACTTCATCCGTTCTATAAATTACTTCACTAATTCAGCCCCGAATCACAATTGCTTTTGTAATTGTCACAGAGTTAACTCTCAGTTTATTGTGGAACAGTCCCTGTGAGGTTTTATAAGGTAATGATAAAATCTCACACTTGAGTTGACTCTTGTCAGATCTCTTTTTTTATATATTTATTTATTACTTCAAGTTACATCTCCATCGCGTTCTCCTCCCTCCACCCCTCCTGGTCCCACCCTCTCATCCTCTCCCCCTTCTCCCAGAACTCATAATTCTTTTTTGAATAATTAGGCCACAATTATGAAAATTATAAGGTATAACATACATTCCCAATGTCCAGTCTGTACATACTTGGCCACTGATATTAATATTCTATTATCTATCTATTTTCATGAGTTTAAAGTTCTATACCTAACTAATTTCCATCCTAACTTGCATTACCAACTTAAAAACATCTTCGTAGACATACAATATCCTTTTAACTCCTAAACAACTTAAAATTTAATTGTGAGACTATAACTATCTAGTCTTCAACCACATCAGAGACTTCAGAAGGATAAATATATCTGATTATATAGGAAGTACAGGGCCAACAGCTTCTAAAACTAAGAAATGACCAGTTGCCTTGTCATATTTTAATTTGTTAATAAGATTTTGTTAGTTACCTATTTTATACTCCTAAGAAATTCTCACTGATTCTGATTCTATCACATAAAACATTTCCTTCATTACCTCTGCACTAACACCACTCCATCGCAAAGTTCAAGGAGAATGTTTTTATTCAAGTGAATAATTTTTATTACATATTTTATATGGTTTTTTCAAATTAAAATTTATAAAATTTAGACAAAACAATAATCTCTACTGTGTTTACTCAAAACATCCATTCTGACTGATATTAATTAGCAACAATTGGCTTATGAAAATATTTGTTCATCTTAGGATCTCATCCACACTTTTCCATTTTTAGGTTGTGTTCCCCCAAGAACCAGGTTCTAAGAAAGATTGATGGTTGTAAAAAGAGAGTTTATTTGGGAGGTTTTTCTCAGAAGCACAGTGGAGGGATATGAAGCCTGCAGAGAACAGAAGCTGACCCCAGACCCAAATGCCTTGCACAGGAAGACCTGTGTTATAGACCTACTGTCCCTTGTCTCTTGCTGACTGATTATGTTCTCAACCTTGTCAAACTTCTGTCCTGTACCTGACCAGGGTGCTGCAGGTCGGTAGTGAGGTACAGCCTCAGAGCACAGGAGTGTATGTCTAAGCAAAGTTACTCATGACATAAAGAAAACAAAGGTGTGCCCCAGGGACCACCTCCTCCATCCGTTTCTGATCTTTCACAGTCCCCATATCTCCCAGTAATCTGCTCACACTTTGAGCCCACCACTGAATTGGTTCCAGCTCTCACAGACACACCCAGAAGTATGCCTTATGGGTTTCATTCAATCTGTCACATTGACAGGAAGATCAGCCAGCACAGAGGGGGTCTACAGTAGGGAAGGGTGGAATGCAGAAAATGTATGAACCTTTCACTCGAATTTTCAATGAATCTTTAACTGCTCTGAAACCTATTATTTCAAAATACAATGATTACTAAATACATTAAGAAGTCAAAAGTCTGCCTATAACAAAAATAACTAAAAATTGAACTCTATATGATTATTATGTAGTTTCAGTCAATCAAAGATAGATTAAGTTCTAATTTTACATACAATGTTCCCAGATTTAAAAAAAAAAAAAAAAAACACGACAGGGATCCAAGATGGCGACTGCCTGCGCAGACATATTTTGATTTCGGGGTTAACAGTCACAAGGCGGCAAGTGTTGAAGGGTGCTGTACAAAGGGCACGACCCCTTCTAAATCTCACCCAGCTACCCAAGGACCACAGAGGATCCCTGGGCAGGACGCTCCTTCCCACTCTCGGACACACAAGGAAGCTGCTGGACCCGGGAATCGGGATCACCCATCCCCCACCACGAGAGACTCCCGGTAAATTCTAACCTAATACCCAGCGGGCAGATTCAGATCCCATGCAGAGATAATCCCCACCCTGCTGGGCACTCCCAGGTCTCACACAGATGATCCAACTATCTGGCGAAAGGTTGCAGCCCTTGGAAGTGAGTGCAGCTCTGCTGCAAAGTGCCTTCAGACTGTAAATCGCAGTCTGTGATGAAACTGACCAGTTTACAAGCTGCGGGAGCAGCAAGGCTATTGGAGCTGAACTGCAGATTTACCCACTACAGGAACCAACCCCAGGCAAACTGCGAGATATTTGAAACTGTCCTATATCGGACATTTGTTCTAGTACTGGCCCTTCCGGCAGGGAACCAGAGCTTACTTGTACACAGCTCCACCACCTGGATTAGTTAGGTCTCCACCTGGGAGGCGGGGCTGAATGACTCACCTTATAGAGGTGGAGTAAGGCAACTCTACTCCTACAACAAAGCGCCCCCTTTGGACACAAGTCCAGAAGACAGCAAAAAAAATTCCACATGGCCAGAGGCCTCACACACAAAAAAAAAAAAAAAAACCACAGCAAAATGTCTCCAACAAATGAAACCAACGATATTCTGACCAGCCCGAACCACCTCACCACAACTGAAACACATGAAAACGATGACAATTCTACATTACGGAAAGTGATAGACTCCCTTCAAGAAGAACTTAAAACTATGAAGGAAATCAAAGAAGCCACAATTTTATAAGTCAAAACAATGAATAACACCATTAAAGAGCTCCAAGCCAATGTGACTCAGCTTGAACAGGAACAGGACAAAACAATGAAAGATCACCAGGCAAAACCAAGCAAACTGGAGAAGGAAATGTACAAAACGAACAATACCATTCAAGACATGAAAATAGAAATGGAAACAATAAAGAAAACACAGTCAGAGTTAAAAGAGGAAATGGAGAATCAAGAGAAGAGAACAGGAACTACGGATGTGAGTATGAAAAATAGGATGCAAGAGATGGAAGACAGGATCTCAGGCATGGAAGATTCGATGGAAGAAATCAGTACAACATCCAAAGAAAATAAGAAAGCTAAAAAATATCTCATCCACAACATCCAAGAAATCAAGGACTCAATGAAAAGATGGAACCTAAGAATTATAGGCATAGAGGAAAGAGAAGACTCCCGACATCATGGTCCAGGAAATATCTTCAACAAAATCATAGAAGAAAACTTCCCAAACTTAAAGAAAGAGATGCCAGTAAAAATCCAAGAGCCTTACAGAAAACCAAACAGATTAGATCAGAAAAGAAACTCTTCTCGCCACATAATAATAGAAACTCCAAATGTAGAGAACAAAGAAAGGATATTAAAAGCTGTAAGAGAAAAAGGCCAAGTCACATACAATGGCAGACCCATCAGAATCACACCTGACTTCTCCTCAGAAACTTTAAAAGCTAGAAGGGCCTGGACAGATGTCCTACAAGCCCTGAGAGAACATAGGTGCCCAGCCAGACTACTATACCCAGCAAAACTCTCTATCAACATAGAAGGAGAAAACAAGATATTCCATGACAAAATCAAATTCAAACAATATCTCCTCACAAACCCAGCCCTACAGAAGATCTTAGAAGGAAAATTCCAACACAGTGAAGATAACTACACCCAAGAAAACAGAGGAAATAGAAACCTCCACAGCAACTAAACAAAAAGAAACACAAGACAGCCAGCTATACCAACATAATGGGAAATAACAACCCCTGGTCACTAATATCCATCTACATCAATGGACTCAACTCGCCAATAAAAAGACACAGACTCACAGACTGGATCCGTAAACAAGACCCATCTTTTTGCTGTATACAAGAAACACACCTCACTATTGAAGATAAACACTATCTCAGAGTAAAAGGCTGGGAAAAGGTTTTCCAAGCAAATGGACCCAGGAAACAAGCTGGAGTAGCCACCCTAATATCAAACAGAATAGACCTCCAATTGAAGTTAATAAAAAAAGACAGAGAAGGGCATAACATACTCATTAAAGGAAATAACCACCAAGAGGACATCTCAATATTGAACATCTATGCCCCAAATACAAAGGCACCTACATTTATAAAGGAAACGCTTCTAAAACTTAAATCGCACATCGATCCAAACACTTTAATAGTGGGAGACTTCAACACCCCACTCACAACTATGGACAGATCATCAAGACAGAAGCCAAACAGAGAAATAATGAGTCTAACAGAGATCATGAACCAAATGGACCTAACAGATCTCTACAGAACGTTTTGCCCAAACACAAAAAAATACACCTTCTTCTCAGCACCTCACGGAACCTTCTCCAAAATCGACCATATAGTTGGACACAAAGATAGCCTCAACAGATACCAGAAAATTGAAATAACCCCTTGTATCTTATCAGACCACCATGGAATAAAGCTGGACTTCAATAGCAAAAGAATCAACAGAAAGTCTACACTCACATGGAAATTGAACAACTCTTTACTAGAGGACCACTGGGTCAGGGAAGTAATAAAGAAGGAAATCAAAGACTTCTTAAAATACAACGAAAATGAAGACACAACATACCCAAACCTATGGGACACAATGAAAGCTGTGCTACGAGGAAAGTTCATAGCACTAAGTGCCTTCAAAAAGAAAATTGTGACAGCTCATATTAGTGAATTAACAGCTAAACTGGGTGAATTGGAAAAAAAAAAGAAGCAAACACTCACAAGAGGAGCAGAAGGCAGGAGATCATCAAACTTAGGGCTGAAATCAATAACTTAGAAATTAAAAGAACTATACAAAGAATCAATGAAACCAAGAGTTGGTTCTTCAAGAAAATCAACAAAATAGACAGATCCTTAGCCAAATTAACTAAAAGACAGAGGGAAAAAACACAAATCAACAAAATCATAAATGAAAAGGGAGAAATAACAACAGACATTGAGGAAATCAAGAGAATATTTGGATCCTACTTAAAAAATCCTATAGATTTTTAATCTATATTCCACCAAATTTGAAAACTTAAGTGAAATGGACAATTTTCTTGATAGATTCCACTTACCAAAGCTAAATCAAGATCAAATAAACAGACTAAACAGCCCTATAACTCCTAAGGAAATAGAAACAGTCATTAAAAATCTCCCAACCAAAAAAAGCCCAGGGCCAGATGGCTTTAGCACGGAATTCTACCGGACCTTCAAAGAGGAGCTAACACCAATACTTTTCAAACTCTTTCACAAAATAGAATCTGAAAGAACATTGCCAAACTGATTCTATGAGGCCACAGTCACCCTGATTCCTAAACCACACAAAGACCCAACAAAGAAAGAGAACTTCAGACCAATCTCCCTCATGAACATAGATGCAAAAATACTTAATAAAATACTAGCAAACTGAATTCAAGAACACATCAAAAGTATCATAAACCATGATCAAGTAGGCTTCATCCCAGGAATGCAGGGATGGTTCAACATACGAAAGTCTATCAACGTCATTCACCATATAAACAAGATGAAAGAGAAAAACCACATGATAATCTCGCTAGATGCAGAAAAAGAATTTTGACAAAATCCAACACCCCTTCATGCTAAAAGTTCTGGAGAGAATGGGCATACAAGGACTGTACCTAGAAATAATAAAGGCAATATACAGCAGGCCAGTGGCCAACATCAAAATAATTGGAGAGAAACTTGAAGCATTTCCTCTAAACTCAGGGACAAGACAAGGATGTCCACTTTCACCATATCTCTTCAATATAGTATTTGAAGTTCTTGCTAGAGCAATAAGACAACTAAAGGACATCAAGGGGATAAACATCGGAAACGAAGAAGTCAAATTATCCCTATTTGCAGATGATATGATAGTATACATAAGCGACCCCAAAAATTCCACCAGAGAACTCTTACAGCTGATAAACACCTTCAGCAAAGTGGCTGGATACAAAATTAATTCAAAAAAATCAGAAGTCCTTCTTTATACAACAAACAAATGGGCTGAGAAAGAAATAAGGGAAACAACCCCCTTCACAATAGCCACAAACAACATAAAATACCTAGGGGTAACTCTAACCAAGCAAGTAAAGGACCTATACAACAAAAACTTCAAGCCCTTGAAGAAAGAAATGGAAGAGGCCTTTAGAAGATGGAAAGATGTCCCATGCTCATGGATAGGAAGTATAAACATAATAAAAATGGTCATCCTACCAAAAGCAATATATAGATTCAATGCAATTCCTATCAAAATGCCAACACAATTTTTTATGGACTTGGAAAGAGCTATTCTCAACTTCATATGGAACAACAAAGAGCCCAGAATAGCTAAATCAATCCTGTACAATGAAAAAACATCTGGAGGTATTACCATCCCAGATTTCAAGCTGTACTACAGAGCAATAGTTGTAAAAACAGCATGGTACTGGTATAGAAACAGACCAGTAGATCAATGGAATCGCATTGAAGATCCAGAAATAGACCCACACACTTACGGCCACCTAATTTTTGACAAAGAAGCCAAAACGGCACAATGGAACAAGGACAGCATCTTCAACAAATGGTGCTGGTCCAACTGGATGTCCACTTGTAAATTAGAAACTTAGAAATTAGACCCATACTTATCACCTTGTACAAAACTTAAGTCCAAGTGGATCAAAGACCTTAACATAAGGCCGGTCACACTAAATCTACTAGAAGAAAAAGTGGGAGAAACCTGCGAACTAATTGGCACAGGTGACAACTTCCTGAACAGAACACCAACAGCTCAGGACTTGAGATCAACAATCAATAAATGGGACCTCATGAAACTGAAAAGCTTCTGTAAGGCAAAGGACACTGTCATTCGAACAAAACGACAGCCTACAGACTGGGAGAAAATCTTCACCAACCGCACATCTGACAGAGGGCTAATATCCAAAATCTACAAAGAACTCAAGAAATTAAATGCCAAGAAACCAAATAATCCAATCAAAAAATGGGGGACAGAGATAAATAGAGAATTCACAAAGGAGGAATCCCTAATGGCTGAGAGACACTTGAAGAAATGCTCAACATCCTTAATCATCAGAGAAATGCAACTCAAGATGACTCTGAGATTCCATCTCACACCTGTCAGAATGGCTAAGATCAAAAATTCAAATGACAGCACATGCTGGTGAGGGTGTGGAGAAAGGGGTACCCTACTCCATTGCTGGTGGGAATGCAGGCTTGTGCAATCACTATGAAGGTCAGTCTGGCGATATCTTAGAAAACTTGGAATAGCTTTGCCTCAGGACCCAGCCATACCACTTCTGGGTATACACCCAAATGCCTCTTCACGGAATCATAAGGAAGTTTCCTCATCTATGTTTATAGCAGCCTTATTTGTAATAGCTAGAAACAGGAAACAACCCAGATGTCCCTCAACCAAAGAATGGGTTAAAAAACTGTGGTACATCTACGCAATGGAATACTATTCAGCTATCAGGAACAATGAAATTATGCAATTTGCAGCCAAATGGATGGATCTAGAAAAGCTCATCCTGAGTGAGCTAACCTAGACTCAGAAGGACTCATGTGACATCTATTCACTTATAGTAGGATTTTAGCTATATAGTAGAAGGTATTGATACTACAACTAACACACCAAAGGGAACTTGGACACAGACTTTTTATTTTTAATTTTAATTTTTTATTTATTTTATATGTTTTTTATATTTTTTTATATTTTTTAGCCTTTTTTATCTAATTGTCTGCTTATTGGTTTGTTTGTTTAGTAGTTCTCTCTCCCGGGCAATGAGACACTTTTCACTGATGGTACTGCTTCGTAGATCCCCAATGAATGAGGAGGTTCTTGGCCCTCATACGACCTCTCAACTGAGATGAGGGACTGTTATATAAGGACACCCCACCCCAGAGAAATGGGATGGAAGGGTTAGGAGGTAAAGAAAAAAAAAACGAAATGTGGTGTTTTGGCCTTTTACTACTAATTGTCATAAACTGTTTAGGATAATTAAGAAATGCAAACTAATGGTTATGCAAGCCGGTCATTCTGTTAGGTACTATGACAGCCTATTATAGTTATTTTCTAAGCTAATCAGAAATAAAGCTGCAAAGAGACAAGCAACATCTGCTTACCCTAATATAAGAGATAGATAGGGCCTCTTCAAAAACCTCAAGAGATCTGCAGAATATGGCATTCAAAGATGTTTTCATAACTTTAGATTTTTTTTATATCAAGACATATCAACTCCTGACAGCACCCCCTATTCTCCTCCAAGTAGAAGATGAGCATCGAAGAATCTCCAGTGGGAGATGATTGAATTAGTCGCAAGCCTATCTCTTGGTAGGAAAAGCTCCTTGCTCCAACTGTAGACAGAATGCTGTCCAAAAGGTCAAAACCTGGAAGCAGGTAAGCCGACAGCCTAGCTCTGCCAAGACAGGGTAGGTAAGTCCTTCATAACCCCTGCTCTACAACCAATGTCTGTCAGAGAAATGGGGCCAAACGACTAAAGATTGATGCTGTAATGTATGGAGAGAAAATGGGAACTGTCCAGGCAGCCACTGGTATGTCATTTCTTAGTTTGGGAAGCTGCAGGCCCTGTACTTCCTATAAAATCAGATATATTTATCCCTCTCAGGTCTCTGAGGTGGTTGAAGAACAGATAGATAGAGTCTCATAATTAAATTTTGAGTTGTTTAGGAGTCAAGAGAGTGTTATAGATCTAAGAAGATACTTTTAAAATTGTGTTGCAAGTTAGTATGAATGTTGAGTCAGATATAGAACTTTAATCTCATGGAGATGGTTAGATAGTAGAATGTTAAAGTTAGGTACCAAATACATATGGAGTGGACATTGGGAATGTACGCTAAGCCATATAACCCTCATAACTGTGGCCTAATTACCTCTGTTGTACTGTATTATATTTATTATATAAGAGAAAGAGCCATTTGTTGGACTGAAAGGGGAAACTGTAGGGGGAAATAAGATATACCTTAAACTTAAAAGAAAAAAAAAAGGGAAGAGGATGGGGAGTTGAGGGTGGGGGGGGGTGGGACTGGAGGGGATATAGGGAGGGGACTGTGATTGAGATGTAACTTGAAGAAATAAAAAATAAAAGAAAAAACACACACACACTTAAATACACTTTAATTCATTGGATGAGAATGTTAGTCTCCTGGTGCCAAAACAAAAAAGACCCACACAAGTAAAGAAAATTACAAGCTGATGTTACTTTTGAATATGAATAGAAAAATCTTTAATGACATAACCACACAATGGGCTAAAAGAAACTGAAACATTGTGGCCCAGTTGGGTTTATGCCAAGAATGTGGAAATTCATTGAAATGAGAGTATTTATTAATCTTTACTAAATGAAAAACAAGAATGCTGTTTTAATAGATACAGAAAAAGTAAACCTAACAACCAAAGCCTAACTGTGTTCAAAAGTCAAGTCTTAAAAAGCTCAAAATGGGAAAATCATCTCTATTAAGTGTATGTAACCAAAAATGGCAATACTTAAAACTGTATGAAGGTTAGAAATTAAGTTAAAAAAAGTAATATTCAGCATCCTACACATCTCAGAACTCTCTTAAATTGTAATGATTTCAAAGAAGCAATAAAGAAGTGGTTCGAGCGGACAAAATAATGAATAGGTTAAAAAAAATCAAATGCTTTTAAAAATTCTTGAGTGAATAAGGGTTTAGCAATGACTTGGGGCTCATAGTCGACATATTGGTCACATTTGTATTCACCAGCAAGAAAGAGGAAAGTATAAGTTATCAGTGGCCGGTCAACATGTGCTGTCTGAGGCCTGGCGTGCTGTGTTTTCTGAGCCAGGCCACGCATATTTATTTTGCAGTTAAGCACTACTCTCTCCTAGTACCCTTTAATAGGACACCCTCAACTTAGGTCTCTGGAAGTGTATATGTCCATAAATGACAAACCGGGCTCAGCTCAAGTTGGACTTCAGATGGATGGCTGAAAGCCTGCAACCAGCATTGCTGCCTTTAAGAAAGGGGCACATGACTCTGCTGACAAGCACCTGTGGTTACACATAAGGACCACACACTGGCATCCAGGCTCCTGAAGTGACTAGTCACCACTCTGCTTCTCTTTCTCTCTGCCCCAGACTCTCCTAGTAGCCTGTGGATCTTCTTTATTCTTCCTTATTCACAATAAAAATCCTTCTTAAGGGGAATCCTTCTTAATGGCCCAGAGTGGCCATTTCAGTGGTTTCTTTACTGGGTTCTCACTTACAAACTTCAAGTACAAAATCTATTATTTCCTTGCTTGGTTTCTTGCTACCCAGGACTTTTGATTGCCCTCAGCTTCTTTTTAAGTTTTATGTGGTGTTTTAGCCCTGAAGCCTCAGAGAAGTTAAACTCTATTTAAAAAAAAAAAAAAAAAAAAAAAAGAAGGCAGCATGGATCCCAGACATCAGCATGCTCTCTGCTGGCAATATGGACCACAGACGTCAACATAGCCTGTGGTAGCACAGACTGTGGAAATCTTTTGAGGAAATTTAATCCAGAAAATGAACCATTCTTCATCTCTGATATCATTTTGTTGCTCAGAGTTAGGGTGACTGTACCACTGGGTGGCGTGTCTGGGGTCAGGAATTAAGATACCTCCAGGCCAGCCCCTGCCCTTGGTGCTGGCTGCCGTGCAGCGTGGCAAAGCCTCATGCTCTCCTACCTCCAGCAGCTTCTCTGATTTGCCATTTTTTTTCCCAATTCCATGAAGTCACTTTTAAAAAGCATCTTCCCATGAGACCTGCCTTTTTTCAGTTGTTCCATTGATAATGCATACTCTGCAGGTTCTCCCTCCACCACAAGTTTCCCTTTAAAGCCTCCATGGGTCTCTCAGGTCCTTCTGTCCCTTGGGTGCTGGCAGCTGAAGCCATCTTTAAACCAAGTTGCTGTCCATGATTTCTGCTCTGTGTGGTAAATGAGAACAGTCATTCATCTTGCTTCAGAATCAGGGGAGAAAAATCTTGTGCTGTCTATCATATATCTGAGAACCAAGAATTCACCTATATTTAGAGTCGTCATCTATTAAACTGAAAGACTAAATAACGTCCATCTTACTCCTTCATGACCACGCTTAGACACTGCTTATCTTGTATCTTAAAAAAGAATTACTTTGAACAGAAGACATTTGTGGCTGTGGTTGTGTGGCTGTTTGAGGAGAGTGATAGAGAGAAGGACATTACACTCTCACAATGTGGAGTTAGCACGTGTAAAGTGTAGTACATGTCTGGGTCCATCTGAAGAATGGAGTGACATGTGAGAAAATATTTTCAAGCTTCCCAAAACAAGAGACCATATTTACTGAGATATAGAGATAATAAATATGAATAATCCCGAGCACGAAACTCATTTCACATTGTGGTTTCTGAATGGCATTCAACTTCTGTTCAGAAGGAAAAGATGTGTCAGGATAAGCAGCTGATTCATCTCAAGCACAGTTTGACTTTTTATAAGATATATTACAAAGCATGGAAATGTTTCAACCATATTATCATATCTATCCCTAGATGAAAAAAATGTATTATTTAAATGTGCATTGTTTGAATATGTGTCGTGACTACAACTTGCATAATTTTGGCATAAAATCGCCTTGAGAACATCTTCTCTCTAAAGCTGTAGGCTCTGCAATGTGACTCACTTGAACGATTCACCCATGAATGCTAACTGCTTCCCTGCATATCAGTGATCTCAGATAATATAAGCTTAGGCCCATGGCAGGTTCCACTGGAATGTTACCCACTGTGTATATTTACAGCCAAAGGAAACAAAGGAAAAGCACAGCGGATATTTACCAGGACCTGTTGCCAGGAATACCACAGTTTTTTTTTTTTCTTTGTCTGATTTGCTGGTTTGTCACCAGACATGAACTTTGGTATGAAACATTTTAATGGAAATAAATATCCATGATATGATCTGCTTATGGGCTCTGGGCTTTTTTGCAAAGTGTATCCTTGGTAGTACTCAATAAAAAGTCTCTTACTGACAGAACCAAATGTACTTGTATGAATTTTATAAAATATAGAGAAAGTTTTCATGTTCACATAGATATTTCTCAATAGATATTTAAAAATTATCGACATGGAAATACAAGAAATGGGCCCTGAAAATCACTTACACTCTGGATGAACTGCTCAGATTTGCAAGGACCTCTCATCACTCAGCATGCAGGAAAAACTGTCGTAATGTACAATGTGATTTCCAATATGTTTTAGTTATTTGCACCTTTTTTTGTTTTTTGTTTTGAGGCATGGCCTCACTATGAAGCCCTGGCTGGCCTGGCATTCACAGAGATCCACCTTCCTCTGCTTCCCAAATGTCTAACGATGAGATTAAAGGTATGTACCACCATGCCTGGTGAGTTTATTCTTAATATTTTTCACTTTACTCAGAAGACAGTGTACCAGATGCAAATATATAAGCATAATATTCTGAATTTGATATCTTAACTGTGCTTTTGTAATTCAGTCATTAATGTGCATGCTATGGTAGTTAAGTTGATGTGTTCTGAGGTTCTTTTTCATTTTTGCATCCAAAGTCAAAGACAGATATTCCACAACTAAAACACCATCATTTTCTTCTGTCTCCCAGAATAAAGACTTTCTCTTCTGCATATTCTGAAAATTAAAGAGTCATTAGTGGTGAAAGAGACAAAATGCACTCCTTTGCCACTGTGAGTTGTGACATAATGACATAATGGTGAGGTTATTTGTATGACGACAATTTCATATCCCAATGGCCACAGGCTTCTCTTATGGTTCCACAGACTCTGCTGCTACCTGTTATTCTGGTCTATTAGGCATTGTAATTATACACTTGGGTGTTCTTTAAGGACCATCTTAGGTGCCTCGTAGATTACAATGGTCCCTCTGAAGCAGTTATCAGATCTGTTATGTAATTATATAATTAAGTCCAGGTATTAAAACCTTAACAAAAACTCTTTAAAAAAAATAAACAGCTTGCACTTGGGAGACTGATGACTTTGATTGCAAATTAGAAGTAGTAAAAAAAAATGTATATATCTAAAGTCAAGAGCAAAGCCTTCTCCACACTGATCTCTATGTTGGGATTTCACTCTTCAAGGCCTTTGCAAGTAAGTGGGATCTAGCCACATAGGCATCTTTGATTTGGGCTTGACATGATTTTATCAAATGGCAGTTCAAGAGACATTCCTCCTCTTCCTCTTCCCTCAGAGCAATTCATAGAATCTTTGTGATATAGAACCCATAAAGAGAGAGAAAGGGTAACTGGGCTACTCAAGCAAACGAAAGTTCTCCATATCACAAGTTTTTTTTTTTTAATTTTAATTACATTGATTTTCCACCATGCTATGTGACTCAAATACGTCATGTCAGCTGCCAATTATATTTATTGAATCGACAGGGTAGAAAACAACCAAAATAAGTAAGAAAGATTTGGAATTAATTCTACCACAAAACTAAGACACGATACTTTTAAAATATTTATGTGTGTGTGTGCATGTGTTGTATTGTGTATGTAGTAGGAGGTGTGTGTGTGTGTGTGTGTGTGTGCTTGTCACTGTGGATGCACACATCTGTGAGGGTATACATGTAAGTGTATGTGGGTGAGTATAAGGCCAAATGTCTTTCCTCAATTGGCCTCTACCTTATGAAGTATCTCTCATTGAAGCAAAAGCTCATCAATCCAGCTGGGCTGGCTGGCCAATGAGCATCAGGTGTCTGCCTGTCCCTTTCTCTCCACACACACACCTAGTCTTGGGGTTCCAGTGTATGCAATCATGCCCAGCTTTATATATGGCTCTAGGAATCCAAACTTAGGTCCTCATGCTTCCAAGACAGGCACTTTATCAACTAAGATATCACCCCAGGCCTAACAATACTTTTAATGTTAATTTTTAACTAACATAGAAATAGTGACCATACACATTTATAATATACATGGAATATTTGTCTGGCTTACATGAGGTTAAATGAATGGAGGCATGCTAAATGTCTAAACATAGGAGTAGAGATAATTGAAGCATACCATATGCCAAAGATAACATTGTATTTACCTGTATAAAACTGCGTTCCTAAATATTTTATATTCAGAAGAGGAATGTAATCGTCATTTAAAGATTTATTACATGTAGTGCATGTGAATGCTTCACATATTACCACATTTTATTTTCCAGCAGATCCTTGAATTGCATTGTTATTATATTCACTTTATAGGTTGAAATGAGGGGTTTTTCTCTTAAATTACTGAGTAATTAACAAAGATTAAGTATTTCCAATGTGTACAGCACATATGGTGCAATGATAATCAATGAGATTTGAAGAGGCTGAGTCATTTTCCCAAGTCTGCCCAAGCAGGGAACTAGGATCTGAATGCACACACCACAAGCTGGTTTCAGAGATCTTCTGACATTCACGGCCGGCCGTCTCATTGTAGTGCTCTGATGAAACACACCAGGTAAAACAGCACAGGCTGCCCTTCAGAAAAGATGCAAATGCAACTAGTGCACAGAATAAAATGTGTAGCAAACTAAACTAAAAGATTGGAAGGAGGATACACATCGAAGTGCTGATAGGAGTTGCCCTTGAGTGGTGATAATTCACCGGGGTGTTCTCCCTCCTTCCTCTCTGTTTTTGAGATATGTTAGAATAATCAAGGTTGTTTCTTTCCTCTTTTTTTTTTTCAGTCCTAAAGGAGATCAGAATTTGTTCTCAGTTTTAAGCAGATATCCCTTTTTTTTTTTCTTTAAAGATAAGGTGGCCATTGGATATGAATATCTATCACAAATATCCTGGGGATGTAGAATCTTAACAGGAGCTATTGAAATAGAAGTTAAAAGAAAAAAAAACTGGAGAAGTACTAAAAAGCTAGAAAGACAAAGTCCAACTTTTCTTTGATAAGGGGCAAGCAAGGAATACAACTTTTGAGGCAGGAAAGTAGTTTTAAAAGTGGTTTCCTTTAATATCAAATATGATGATCTTTGGCTCTATTAGATAAGTTCCCTGAATCTCTCATATAAGGAATCTGTAGTGTGTGTGTGTGTGGGTGTGTGTGTGTGTGTGTGTGTGTGTGTGTGTGTGTTGCAGAGAGAGAGAGAGAGAGAGAGAAGAAACTAAAAAGAAGAAAAGTATCTAAAAAGAGGATGAGGGGAACAAGAGACAGTGATAGAATATATTCCACATGAAAGCAGTGGAAACTGTTGGCGGAGGAAGGGGGCCAAGCAAGAGGGAAGGGAGTTTGAGGGTTGGGAAAGGGCAGTAAGTATGAGATACAAATAAGAACAAAATACAATGACAGTTAGTTGCTTTTCTTGTTACTATGACCAAACATCTGACATAGCAACTTAAAGAAGAAAGGGTTATGCTGAGAACGGTGGCACTCTCCTTTACTCTAAGCTCCTGGGAGGTAGAGGCAGGCAGATCTCTGAGTCTGGGGCCAGCCTGGCCTACATAGTGTATTCTGGGGTTAAGGCTACATAGAGAAACCTTGTCTTGAAAAACAAAGCAAAAAGAAGAAAGAAAGAAAGAAAGAAAGAAAGAAAGAAAGAAAGAAAGAAAGAAAGAAAGAAAGAAGAAAAGAAGGAAGGATGTATTCTAACTTACATTTAAGGGAATTATTCCACCAAAAGTAGTAGTAGTAATAGTAGTACTGGTAGTAGAAGGCACCAGGAGGGGGAGCAAAGATGGCGGCGACCTACACTGACGCATTCTGAACGCGGGGAAAAAAGAGCCATAAAAAACACAGAGTTATTGGGCACTGTGCAAAAACCGGAGGGGCTAGACCCCCCCCCCCCGGAACACTCACAGCTCCCAAGGGACTGTTAAAAGTCCCGGGGCAAGGCTCTCCCCATCTCTCACAGACACGGAGGCCACTAAACCGGGGATTCGGGAACTCCCATTTGGTGAGGCGCCTGGTAAGATCGATCCCAACTTACAGCAGGCAGAATCAGGGTCCACTTGGCCATAGATCACTGTCCTATTGGGCTCCCCACACATCAGGTTGAACTTATACCCACTTAGAAAAGGTTGCGAGATAGTGGAAGCCTTAGCAAGGAACAAACAGGGGGCTCAGCGGGTGGTCCGCAGCCGCTCGTGAAGCGGAGGGCGGGAGGTTCCGAGAGAGCGCAGGAAGCTGGGAACACAAAGGCAGGCGGTCACGGTAGCGCAGCTGGTGAGGGAGCACGGCTGGCAGGGCCAAATCCCCGCCAGTCCACGGCAGGTCATCTGGGGAGAGAGACAGGCGTGGGTGGGGCCAGGGGTCCGTGCACCAACGGCAGAGCTGCTGGGACGAGAGGTGCACTCAGGCAGCCGGAGGATCCGGGGCTTGGGGTACCCACGGGACCCGTGGCAGCGCAGACAGGAAGGGAATCAGGCACAGGGTCCAGCCCTGTGGCGAGAAGACTAGAGAGAAACCAGAAATCGGGACCATAGCTGTATCCTAGAAAATCCAGACATATCAGGTGTGGAGCCAGACCCTGTCAGCCTCCGGGACGACAAACAAAGGCCACAGAATCTGTGCCTGGGCAAACAGGCCCATACCATCAGAACCATTACAGGCTGATAACTCAGAGTGCAACACAGAGAAGTCTGAATTGGGAGCAGTGAAACAATCCTGGTCCATTACTCACAACCTGGGAATAGGCTGCACCAGATCACAGTGCCTCTGGCCATTAAAATCACAGTGACCTTGAAATCCCCCTGTAAGCAACGACAGATAGCCAAGTAACTCGTCCCCTGCACCAAATCATCCAATGTGGTTCCAAGCACAGAAAACAGACAGCTAAATGCATCCAATGGCGAAAAGTCAAAAAAAAATAGAAATCAAGGAATTATGACTCCAACAAAGCAGAACCACCCTAGCTCATCCAATTCGGATGACCACACACCAACAGAAACACATGAAAACATTGACAATTCTGCAGTATGGAAAGTGATAGAGTCCCTGCAAGAAGAACTTAAATCTATGAAGGAATTCAAGGAAACCACAATTCTACAAATCAAAACAAGGAACAACACCATTAAAGAGCTCCAAGCCAAGGTGATAGAGCTTGAACAGGAAAAGGAAAAAGCAATGAAAGATTTTCATACAAAAACAAGCAAGCTGGAGAAGGAAATGTACAAAACGAACAAAACCATACAAGACATGAAAATA
>CAJQZJ010004381.1:9754890-9777149 GCA_907164525.1 Lophiomys imhausi
TGTTGGACTGAAAGGGGAAACTTCTGGAGGGAAGAGGGTGGAAGGGCGGGATAGGAAGGGGGAATAGGGAGGGGTTTGTGACTGAGATGTAACTTGAAGAAAAAAAAATAAAGTATTTAATTAAAAAAAATAAAATAAAATAAAATAAAAGAAGGCACCAGGAGACTGGCAGGTCACAGGCATTGGCAGTCACACAGCAGAAAGTGAACAAGAAGTAGGGCTGAGTTATCAAACCTCAAAACTCGTCACTAGTAACCCATTCACTCCAACAAGATTCCACCTGCTAAGCATTCCACAACATTCTCAAACAGAACCCCCATATGAGTCTATTGGGGACATTTCCACATTTAAACCCATTAATATATGAAAACGTCACAGTGAAACCCATTATTTCACATGATAGATGATGATGATGATGATGATGATGATGATGATGATGATGATGATAAACAAACAGTTTCTGGTGTCAGGAAAGCACAGAGATCTTGCCAACATGTGAAATGCATTGGGAGCCCTAGAGAGTGGGCCCAAGCAGGATGCGCCATCGTCTATGAAGAGCCAGCACAGCAGAAGCCTTCCTGATGGCCACGGCAGAGCACAGAGTTATATGACTCATCCCAGCATTCAGCTTGATTGCCTGCCTAACTCTTGCACTGAGCTGTATGTAAATTTCATCAGGGATAAGAACTAACATGTTGCTGCTCATCTTTAATAAAAGCCCTCCTCCTAAGGAAATACATATTGGGTGGGAAGCAAGGAAACCTTCACTTTCTCACGGAGTAAATCCAGCACAAGCCCCAGCCTTAAGGCAGCTTCCCTGAATCTGGAAGAATCTGGGAAGAAAGCCATGGTTCCGTGGATGGGATCCTAACTCCATGTCTCCTAGCAGCAAATTAAAGAACTGTAAGAAGTGTGAAAAGGGTCTGAGGAGATGGCTCAGTCAGCAAAATGCATTTGTCTCATGAATGAGGAATTGAGTTCATATTCCTAGTACCCGTTTTGGGGAGGAGAGATAGATACTGGAAGATACCCAGGGAGGAGAGATAGATGCTAGAAGATACCCAGCAGCTTTCTGGCCAGCCAGCCTAGCCTAACCAATGAGTTTTAGCTTCAGGGAAAGAGTCCATCTCAAAAACTAAAGGTGGAAAGCTATCAGCTGGGTGGTGGTGGCACAGATCTTGAATCCTAGCACTCAAGAGGCAGAGGCAGGCAGATCTCTATGAGTTACAGGTCAGCCTTGTCTAAGAAGTAAGTCCGAGGGCAGTCAGGGCTACACAGAGAAACCTTGTCTTGCTTGAATAATCAAAAAAAAAAAAAAGTGGGAAGGAATCTAGGTCAACCTCTGTCCTCCATATGTGTATACATACATGTGCATAAGAACATACACATCACGTACAAGTACATACACCATACAGCACACACAATATGGAATGAAATGAGTTCATCTCTCCACTGCCCTCCTCTGGGTTTTCACCCTTTGTTCAATGTCAATCTTTGGGCAACAGTTGGGGACAATGGTAGTTTGATAAAATTTTAGTCAGTTTTCTTCCACTACAATGATGTACCTTAGATTATCAGCTTTAAAGGAGGTTTATTTGGCTCATAATGTTAGCCTAGGAATAGCCAGAGCCAGCAACCCATGCTCAATTGACCACTTAGAAAGACAAATAAATAGTGAAAAGCAAAAAAAAAAAGAAATTCATTCGATGTGACTGGCCATATTAGGAAGAGGGACAATGGGGTCTAGTGACAAGCAGACTCGCCCACCCCGAGCTCAACCTCATAGCCAGGATGGGGTAGGTTGAAATGAAAAGCAAGAATCACGCAGAGCCAAGTGAAGCAGTTACAGAGCAGGCGTGGGTCTGCCCAGCATCATTGTCTGGGCTTCCGTGTGCTCTATAAGGCAGTCGATGAGCTGTCAGAACTGTCTGATTCCTTCCAGGAGGTAAGCGCCTGTCTTATAGACACCAGCTTTTTCCTTCTCTCAGAATGAGACTCCTAAAGAAATTCCAATTCCTTTGGGTGTATTGTGGAAATAGTCTGGTAGCCAAAGGGAAGGATAGAAGTATCGCATTAGAGTATTTTTATCACTCCCAGAACATTTAGAGTAATTTCGGAGGTTTCATCCTATGATAGGGTAGTCCCTTTGCTGTAAGGCTTGTGTCGAGCATCATGCAAGGTGGAAGCAAGCTGCTTACCTCCTGGAAACCAGGAAGCACGAGAGAAGGATGGGAAAGGGCTGTGTCTCAATATACGCTTCAAGAGCCTAACTTGGTCTCCCTAAGCCTTAACAGTTCTGCTACCTCAAGATAATGCCATGGACTGAAGACCAACCCTTTCAACTGATGGACTTTTGAAAACTATCCAAGACCCAAAACACAGGAATAACAATTCACTGAGAGATCATCCCCGCCATTAGTTCTGCCCTTTCTTTCAATATAATGTTGACTTAGCTAACTAGTTATAGAGGAAATGTGAGAGATTATACTCTATTAAGAGAAGCCATATTAGCAGTGGAGGGGGGAGGACGAAATGGTCAGGTCTACTGCCTGCCCTTCCAGGGCTTGACTTTGGAATTTTAAATGCCACGAACTGCTATTTCAATTGAATTTTATTTGGTTCCTTGAGGACGTTGGACTAAAAGCATTTGTCCTCACAAACATTTGTCCCTCACTGGGACAACTCAGCATGAGTCACACCCAGTTTAGCATGGCTTCCATGCTGGCTTCTCACACAATAAACAAAACTTAGCATGTTCTTCTGTTTTGTGTTTCCTTCAGCCCAACTCTGTGAAATAGTCACTTCCTAAAGATGAGTGTTGTCTCTATTGAGTGGATAACATCTTCACTGTGGTGACTGTGCCTGACAGTTTCCTAGAATGTTTGGTTTTAATGATAACATCCAACTTTGGTTCTATGAGAGTAGAGCAGGACCCTAGGAATGTAGAAGTCAGCCATGGTAGGTTCCTGTCTTAGTTAGGGTGATAGATAGCTGCTGTGATAAAACACCATGATTAAGGTAACTTATAAAAGGAAGCATTTAATTGGGGACTTGCTTACAATTCCCAAGGGTTACAGGTTCATGATGATCATAGCAGGAAGGAGGAGACCCTGGCAGCAGGCAGGCAAATAAAATGCTGAAGCAGTAGGTGAAAGATCATATCTAATCTGTAAGTTAGAGCCAAAGAGGGTGTGAGTCTGGACCAGGTGTGGGCTTTTACACCCCCAGTGACACAGCACCTCCTGCAAGGCCACACTGCCTGCAGCAAAGCCACACCTCCTAATCTTTCCTAAACAGTCCACCTACTGAAAACCAAACAGTCAAATATATGAGCCTACAGAGGCCTCATTAAAACTATCAAGATTCCTAAGCCTGTCTTTCCCTTCTAGGTCTTGTGTAAATTACCACAAGCAACCTGGGTTTTAGAGATGAAAGGAAATTTGGACACTAATTAACTCTTCCTGGTGACAACACCATCGCTTTCCTGAGGTAAATATAGTTAACTGATATCATTTTCTTTGCAGCATGGTTGCTACTGTCCTGAGTACATTTTAGCCAATCTCTTCAATCCATAGAAGATAAATTTTCTTCTGTGTCTTATTAATTGTCCAATTTAAGCCCTTTCCCCTTCTCCAATAAGGTCTACACACCCTTCAAAGTCCAGATTAACCACGCATTGTCATGGCTGTAAGGCCTTTCCATCATGAAGCCAATGTCGTCTCTCCCATGAGCCCTATGACATTCAATCCTCTTATGGGACTACTGCAGAAGGACATGTTTTTCTGGTGCCTGGAATCTTTGAATGAGCTCTCCATGGAACACAGGTTTTACAATTGTAATCAAGTGAAAAGGAATACATTACAGTGGGCACTCACCTCATATGACCAGCATTCTTATAAGAAGCACACGGAAGGAAGGCTGTGTGAGAACAGATGCCGAACCAGAACCTAAAGTGGGTGCCTGCAAGCCAAGAGTGACTGGCCAACATCACAACCTTGGCACAGACTCTCCTTCAGAGACCCACTCTGTCTACACTTTGACTTCAGATTTCTGACATCCATAATTATGAAAGAATAAATTTGTGGGGGGGTGTTGTCACAGCAACTGTGGGAATGTGTTATGTCGTCACCTGTAGCTCTCTTTTCTATCTGTTGCACTGTGGATCTCCCACACCATGACTGTGTCCTTCACTTGCATGGAAAACTCCCTTGGAGAAGAAGCTGCACTTATTTTTTTTTTTTTTTCTGTTGAAGACAGGAGATCATCACTTCCCTGTGTCCGAGCTGCCAAATGAAATGCAGTGGGCAAATGCAGCATCTTATTTGTTAAGTCTGCAGACTCCATCTATGTAAAATAGGCAATCAATAAAAAACAAATGGATGAACCCTCACTGTGGCAGTTTTATGAAAATTTCCTTCTTGCTATTTATAGCAATGAACTCTCAGCAAAAAAAAAAAAAAAAAAAAAAAAAAAAAAAAAAAACTTTGAGATGCTTAACCTGCCTCCTATTAAATTTTGATTAAATATTGGTGGGTCACACCTGGAATGCTGAGTAAGCTAGCATAAGGGTACTTCAGAAATTAATAAGCTCCAAATGAAAATAATTCTAATAGTCAGAAATGAAAGGCCAAACGCCAACTGTCAATATGTGTCCCCAGCCCTGATGTTCAGAAAGGTTGAGCTGAAAGAATAATGATCAAAATCTAGAATCACAGCAGACACATCACTGAATCAATGTGTACCCCAAGTCCTCGGTCATCTGAACTGTTCCTGGGGAGAGACGAGTAATGGCTACTCACCCCAATAGGCCTCCAAGAACAGATTAAAAGCACAGTTCCACCAAAGTCCAACTTGCCAAACCAATGAGTTTATTACCCTTATTTACAGAGCCTGACTAAAAAGTTACTTACAGGCGAGTGTGTGACTCCAAAGCAGATCACCAACAAAAATTCTCACTTAGACATGTGACTTCATCTTAGTTCTACAGACGGAGTCCCCCTTTTCAGCTAAGCTTCAGCTTTTATATGCTCTAGTACCTCTGAGCCCACAAAAGCAAGTGCAACTTTGGCAGAATTACACACTGATGGGAGGGAAATGTGGCAAGGGGTGGTGGAGATCTCGGGTGAGGGTCTGATGTCTCCCCATCCCTTTCTAAGAGGGAATGTCAACAGGCCTGAGCTAGAGGTTCACTCACAAGTTATCACAGTGGAGCTGGTAATGACTGTTATGCTCAGAGGACACTGTTCTACATCCACGCGTAGTAAGCTAGAAAGTCCTGATATGGTCATTCAGGCATTTCCTCTCATAGCAGTTAGGTTAGAAGATAGAGGTTGTGATTTGAAAGTGAAATATTAATTATAGATTCAGTGTTTAAACCTTAACCCAAAACAAGTGGTAATAGTTTTAGAAGGTTGTAGAAACCTTAGGAGGTGGATCCTGGCTGGAGAAAATAGGCCATTAGGAGCAGACCTTGGGGTCTGATAGCCAGGCATCACTTCCTATCTGCCCCCTGGTTGGGAACACAATGTGACAAGGTATCTCATGCTGCTCCTGTGCCTTCCCTGCTATGAGAGCGATATCCTCTGAGTCAAAATAAGCCCTTCTTCCATTAAGTTTCTTCTTGTCAGGTTATTTGGCTACAACAATGAAAAAATCAACTAATAAGATATTTATACCATTTCAAGTCAGAGATAAAAGTACTGAGGTTTGGAGAGGTTTGGTATGCTAACCCAGGATCCAAGATCTGTGCTCATTCTACATGCCTTCGACTGCCTCTTCATGTCTTTATTTTTTGAGTAAATGCAAGTTAGAAATAATGAAAGCAGCCCTGACTCACTCAGAAGAAAATAGGTATTTACACATCTGATGCTTCAAAGAGCATCCTGGCAACAGACACGAACAGATGAAAAACTCGTGGGAAAACTGAGCAAGAAAGATATTAGTAGAAGCAGATTTACAGAGAAGCTACCTTTGAAATTAGACTAGAAAGTGCTGGGGCTCCCAGAACACACAGTTAAACTGACAAGATGTCTGCTTTAGGATGACCACCTCCATGTTCCTGTGGAAACAAAGAATGGAACACAACATTCAGTTATTCCATGGCCATTTAGCACCCTGAGGAGCTGCAAGAACTGATCATGTTGTGAAGAATACAAAATCACACCAAGCTCCTGCCTCACCCTTCCAAATGATAGTATTATAGATGTAAGCCACCATAACCCAGTTCTTACTGTTCTAAGGATGAATTATACAGTTCTGAAAAACTAGATAGTAGCTTGAAGTCTCTAGGGTCAAGGAAAAGTTTCCTGTAGAAATTAGCAAGTAAACTTAAATGTGAGGGAGAGGAGAATGTGAGAGAAGGGTTGGGAAAGGGCATCCCTGGGAGAATTTTATCATAAAGTTCAGGAGGGAACTTGTCAGTGGAGCAAACAAAAGGTCAGCACAGATGGAGGTCAGTCTGTGACAGCTTGAGGTATAGTTTGGCCATCACAGGGAAATCTTGGCAGATGACAGAGCTGAAACACAAAGCATGCATCTTCAAGTGCACTCTTGATGTTGCTAGGGCCAGATCACAGAGTCAGCAGGGAACAAGAGGAACATGGCCTGGAGGCCTACATAGTGTTCACCTTGAGGGAAACTCAACTTGAGTTGAGACAATGGCTGTAGTACTGGAGACAGTGGCTGGAGTTCATCCTTATGTAGGAGCTAGAATGCCAGCAGCTAGGGCAGACAGAAGGAGAATCAGTAATGACTCAGACTTCTGACTGAACAACCAGGAGTGACAGGACCATAGATGGGCACAAATGAAGGAGGAGATGGGTACTAATGAAGGAGGAGATGGTACATATGGGAGACCTAACAGAAGACTGTACACTGAGTCATTGTTAGGTTCCTGTGATACCTGCTTGTGAAACCAGACAGCAAGTATATGGTTCGGTGGATGTAGACCACAACTGGCACTTTTAGAGCTCCCTGTACTTGATCACACTCCATCAATCCAATATTTGCTGATGTGTAATTGATGATAAATAAGAAGGAAAGCCAGAGTACACAGGAAAGGAGCGAGAGGACCAATTCCTTTAAGCCAGTGTGATCACTTCACTGTAAAGTAATTCGGTCACTCAGTTCATAAACCCAACCTTTCCGCCTACCAGTCTCAATAAACTTATGACGTTTATTAATGTTGAACGTGTTGAACTAGCAAAGTCTCCACTGAGCTTTTGTCTACAGAATATCTTTACTAAAAAGTCCCAAATTACCCAAAAGATGTTTCCCGCCTCCTCCACCTGTAGCACAGCTGCGTAAGTGAGTGAGCGAGCCACGTAAAACAAGCAAATGTAGTTACAAGTATCCATGTAGGAAGGCTCAGTCCCTCCCGCCTGTGTACACTGAGCTAGCACAGACAACGAAAGAACAGTAGGCCCTGCAGTCAGCCAGTTAAGGCAGAAGAACCCAATTGCAAGGGCACATGAAAATGCTTAACAACCAGCTGCTCGCAGGTTTATAGCGCTTGTTGATTTCCCTGTTGTAAATGTTAGACTGTAACAAACTTAAGCTGTTTTTAATAACTGGCGTGCAGCATTCCAGAAAATTTGGCACTCTACTCCCTTAAGTGTGTAGGGCAGGTTTCAACACCCCAGTGTGTGAATGAAGTTAGCTTACTGGAACACTGAAAAAAAAAAATCCACCTTGTTTCCCAAGCTTTTACAGCTTTTTTTCCCAATGGAATTTTATACTTTAAATGAGAAAAATGAACTGGAGGGAGAAGAAAAGTCATATGAACAGCACCACTTTCTCAGCCTTGAGATGAATTCAGCTGCAGAATCTACAGTCTATTAATTCTATCAATTAGCAACACATTCACTTAACCCTGCCAAGTCCCATTCTACCCACTGCATTCAGACCCTCACTGAAGGAAAGTATGCAACCGTAAATGTAAAGTTGTGACTGTAACTTTTATTCGCCAGATTGTGATTGTCATCTTAGGGGCTTACTGCTGAATAAGCTCACCCTTCCTAGTTCTTTCTGAACTCTTTCTGGCTGGTTCAACTCAGTTTTTCTGGTTCCAAACTCCTCTCAGAGCTGACTGATTCAATCTGGCTTCTCTCAGTTTTTCACTGAATTGCTCTGCTTGGTCTCAAATTAACTCTGGCAATCTTCTGGCTCTTTCTTATTCTGTGGTTTTTACTGCCTCTGCAGAAACTCACAAACAAACTCAACTCCACTGGACTGCAACTCGCTGCACGAACTCAGCTGAACTCAGCTGCATTTCTCTGAACTGTGCCCTACTGACTCCAGTACATTCATTCCCAACTGACTATTCAACCAGATGACCTCAACTCTACTCTACTGCACTGTCTTCTCTACCGAACTCTCTACTGTATACACTCAAATCTATTCCTTTCTCTACTGCACTGTCTTCTCTACTGAACTCTCTACTGCATACACTCAAATCTATTCCTTTCTCTACTATACTGTCTTCTTTACTGAACTCTCTACTGTATACACCCAAGTCTATTCCTTTCTCTACTGCACTGTTTTCTCTATTGAAATCTCTACCGTGTTCTACTGTATTATTCTCTCTCTCTCTCTCTCTCTCTCTCTCTCTCTCTCTCTCTACTGTACCCTACTCTACTGTCTCAACTCTACTGCACTGCTCTTAAGTAGCTTATCTTTCCTATGTCTTCTTATGAGAGCTGGGTGTATCCTACCTCTGTTTATTCTGTCAAAACTTTTTCTGATTCATCACTTTGTCTGTCCCTCAATTAGACATCACTTTCAAACATGGTTGCTTCCGTCTACAAACTAACTTTACCTTCATTGTTTGTGAATAAAGGTGTGTGCTATGGGTGTGTCTGTATTCCAGCTGAATCACACAGTCCTAGAAAGTCTTGGATGAGATCAGAGCAGCCATGTTGCTGGATTGAAATTCCTCTACATAAGGTGGCATTTAACACTCCTGGGAAGTCCACAATAGCTTTCTAGAAATTTATCCTACACCATCCTAAACATTTAGTTCATGCCTTGTCTCTCTGAACGTCCATCATGTTGCCTACAATATGAGTTCAGCTTGTATGTTCATTTCCTACATCACTGAAGAAATCAGAGGCATGCAGAGAGAGTTCTGAAAACACTCACTGGTACATTTACTGTACATAGAATCCTCATCCTTCATCCTTTCAGCCCGCATCAGCAGCAGTGGCAGTGGGAATTAGGTCAGGGACACAGATATATGTTGCCACCTGCATTGTCCTCAGGAGTTCTTTTTAGGAACCTCCACACAGGTGAAGCCAGGATTTCTGAATGCGCCTTAAGGACTAGCTATTATGAAAGAGCTGGACTTTATCAAGAAGAGGTTTCAGCATAGATTCAAGCACAAGGTTCATAGAAAGAATGAGTCAAGGAAAGAATAAGACACAAGGAAGCCCAGAAGCAGATTTCACTAGGGGTTGTTGCACTGCAGTGTCTTGGTCACATTCTATTTCAGAGGCTCTCAAGTTGAATTTCTAAGTATTGCTAAGAAACTTAAATTTTCCTTTTTTCTCACTCTTACAATCAATGAAATTAGAAGATAGCACTGGACATGACCAATATAAAACCTTGCATCACAAAGGTTTCACAAGGGGACTAAAGAGAGTTTAACAGAGTTTTTTGATAGTTCAAAATATAGTTTATAGCTGAGAAAGGAGAAAGAACACATACACTAAGTCTCACAGCATGATTCATTGCTATTTTAACAGTCTTACTTGAAACACCTCTCTACAGAAGGGGTACTGTCTCTGTCAGCAGCTTTCAAGGTAAACATTAATGTGCTGGCAAGACATTTCAACCAGGTTCCTGTCTCTCCCACCATGTCTGGTCTGTTCAAGGGTGACACTTGGTTTTCTCCTTTTCCTCCTGCCACTTTGAATCTCCCTCCCCACCACACTTCCCCTCTCATGAACTTACCATGCTACCCACCTAAAACCTAAAAAAAAAAAAAAAAAAAAAAAAAACTCAAACTTCTGTGATGTCCTTTTCACTGCAAAGACTTCCCTATTTATTCTAAACTCACATCTCAATGCAATGTAAGGCAATCATCTTACGTCTATGCACAAAATCCATCTTCACACAAAAAGCCTAGGTTTCCATAACCTACTCAGACCTTGTAACCTCAATCATTACAATTCTATTGTCTTCAGACTAACCAGCCAAAGTGCCACTTCCTGCCACCACCCTACCCCTTCCCTTTGGCCCCTTGGCAGCTTTGATTACCTACACTGAGCCTCACAGGACTGGGCCTGTCAACATCAATCACGGATTTGGGAGGGGCTCACAGCTCCTTTCCCACTGAAGGATTTACTACTGATGGATTTCAGGGAAGGACAATCATTGTCTTTAGTTCTGCACCCACTGGTGAGCCCACCAGGCTCCAGTAGAGCGCTCCAGACCCATGGTCACACATCCAGCTTTTGGTAAAACTCTGCGGGTCAAAGAGAAAAACGAAAGGTATAAATGTGGAATAGAGTTGGTGGGGAGAGTTAGCAGGGGAAGACAGAGTGAAGACGCATAAAGAGTACTCAGAATTCATGATACACATGTGTAAAAATGGTCTAAAGACAAATTTAATAAAAGTTATAAATAATTTCAGGGCTTTCATTTTGTTTTGTTTCCAAGTTCCTTGAAATGTGCCTTTACCTTCTTTAATGCTTTTGGATGTGACAAGGAAAAAGTTTTATCTTCCCTGAGTACTTATGCATTCAGATTTAGGGACCTCTGAGGGCACTATGCTCCCACTGTTTGTTTATTTTGGAATTATTTTATTATCAGCTTTACATAGTTATAAACCATTGCCAAGATGGAAAAGCCCTCTGAGGACCATTACTGCCTTTCCTCAAGACGCTCTCTGACCTGACCTTCAACAATAACTGTAGCTTCTTCCACAAAATGGAGACCAGAAAAGCCTCCTTTCTTGCTCTGGGCCAAAGAGATTTCTACCCAGCACCAAGAGCAGGGTGCTGTCAGCCATGAGCACTGTGGTGCTCAAGAGTCAGCTCCCCTGGCTTCATCACATATATTTATATAACCCACCCCTGGGAAAACAAATGGAATCACCACAGCCATCTTTGGAGGTGGTAGTTTTTTCCTCTGAGAACTTCATGTATGCATGCCATACTGACAATAAGAGACTGTATGTGCCCAGACCCAATTACAATCTCCACTACCACCATGCTCCATGTTCACCAGGGTTCAGGGAACATCACAAAAAGGAGGTAAAAAGTCATGGGAGGAAGAACAGCATTGTGAAATGTCTTCAGAGGTTTTATCCATGTGTATACTTTGCTGTTCCCACAGAAAACAAATACACAAGCTATTGGCTTGTTTTGTGTTGTTGCAACAGGATACTGTGGCTGGTAAGAACCAACAGCATGGCCCTGACTCTGGTGAGGGCTTATGGCTACATCACATTATGGTGGATATGTAAGGAAAAGGTTACAGGCTGCATGAGAGAAGGGATATGAAACAAGAGGCAAGAAAGTGGGGAGCAGTCAGGTGGCCTCTTCCACAACAACTCTCCAGGAGGAGCTAGCTGCTCCCCTAAGAGTTTGCTTGCTTTCTAATGCCAACATTAATCCCTTTGTGAAAGTGGATCCCAGCTCCCATGTGCTAGTTTTCCTTAAATTCCACCTCATAAAGGATCCAACGCTTCAGTACTGCCAGACAGGAGACAAAGCTTTTATCACATGAACCTTGCAGAGAGAGACTATATCCAAGCTGGAGTAAAAGCCAATAAAATAAAATGCCATAATCCCTGCTTTTATCCTTTGACAAAGAAAAGAAATAAATGCCCTTTAAATGTTGAGAAAGGTGGAGAGATGACTCAATAGGGAAATCACTGGCTGCAGAAGCTAGAAGACTTGAGTTTAATCCTAGTTACGTCATACAGAGGGGTGCACATTCTAGGGGAACAGGTCAGCCATGCCCCCTAGCTAGATGAATGAGCTCCAGGCTCAAGGGAAGATCCCATTTCCAAAAATAAAGTGGGGAGTGATCAAGGAAGATACCTGAGATCAATGTCTGGCCTCCAGACACACGCTCATATATGTATGTGCACAAGAATCTTTATGCGTATGTGCACACACCCACACAAAAGGTGGGGGAATTTATTCTAAAGAAAGAAAATTTGAAAAATAGAGTAAGTTATCTATAATCATGTCCTTCAAAGACAATCGGTAACTTCAACTTCATCTGTCAACTGTCTTTGTATGTGAAGATTTTGCAGTGCAAGCTAACTATCCGTGCAATTACGCGCCTTTTGAAAGTAGAAGCTATAATCATCATTGATCAGACAGCAAAAATGTAATGATCTCATGCCCTGGTACATTTAAGACATTTAGTTCATTTGACACCTAAGAATTCAACACTGTCTTCATTGTCTAGACCAGTGTTTAAAAAAAAAAAAGAAGAAGAAGAATACAGGCTACATCTACACTTCAAATTTTTATATAAATGAGTAGAGTTAATTTTATTATTGTATATTTCACTTAACCAATATGGTAAAAGTATTAGTAGTTTAGCATATAGCCAATATAAAATTGATAACAAAGTATTTTATCTTTCTTTCATTCTCTTTGAAATATGGTGTCATTTTCACTCTCTCTCTGCACATCAGAATTTGGATGAACTCCCTCACCAGGGCTGGAAATCCTCAGACACTCCCCTGTCCTACCGGCACATCCAAATGCCTGCTCTTCCCTAGCTGATGGCCACTGCACACTGAACCCCACCCAGAGCCATTCAGCCTCCTCACTCCACTCCACCTTTGACACACATGCCAAAATTGTGAAGGGATTCTACCAGGCCTGGGCATGGCAAACACAGCTCTGGCAGGCCTTGTCCTTCTCCCATTCCCTCTTCCTTGATAAAACCGTTAGATTACACTCCTAAGTCTAGCCACCAAGGTCTGTTCCCTTACCTGACTTCTTCCTCCTCCTGAGGCTGACCACCAAGTTCCAACTATCAAAGTACTGAGGTCCAGCAATCAAAATCCCACTTTGGCTCATCTAATTACATGCTAATTAAAATTAAATACCTCATCCTAACATGGGTTTTCCCCTTTACTTTATAAACCATCATTTGCCTATGGACCATGTCTGTCTCCTCTCTATCCAGAGGCAGTCCTTTGTTCCTCTGGGGCAAAATTCCCTTCCCCCTCTCTCTTGTTCCTATCCCCTTCTCTTCCATCTTCTGTCTCCTGTCTTTGTTTCCTATTCCTTCCCCTTTGTCCCTCTAGGACAAATAAATCTCCTTTGTGCTGAGAACCTGGTCTTAGGTATCTTGTAGTGATACAAATCCTTTTATTGCCTCTTCCCCCCAGACATGGATTCCTCCCTTGCTTGGCCTCACCTAATTGTTAGGATTTCAGACCTAAGCTCAGGAGAGACAAAAACATGGACACCATAGGAATATTATTTTTTAAGAGTCATATTACTGTAGAGTTACAGTTTGTCATGATACCATGCAGTAAAGTTGCTATAAATGATAAACTTGTCTTACTAAAACAACTGAATCTACCTTGAAAGAATAAAGTTCACAGAAGAAAATCAAAATAATACTATCAAGTTCTGTAGCTATTTATTAGGGTGAGTAGCTGTCAAATGCAAAAACAGAAAAACTAAAGTCCTAGCAAGGATGTGGAAAAACTGGAACCCTGGAGCCTGGCTAACTTAAATGCAAAATAAGCACCCACCATAAAAAACAATAGGGAGTTCCTTTGAAAATAGAACGGAGTTGCCACATGGTCTCCAAATCTTACTTCCCCTTCTGGGTGGAATTTTCACAAAGAATGGAAAGCAGGAGGCCATGTTTACAGCCCAGTTTTCACAACAGCCAAAAACTTGGGAGAATCTTCTGTTTTTCAGTAAATGATCAAAAAAATCATAGTATGTACATAGGATGGAATACTATTCAGTCTTAAAGGGGAGGGAAACTCCAGTACAAGCTTCAACGTGGATACGAGTGGTAAGGTACAACCATCTGGAGGATACTACCTGAGTGAAATCAGCCAGTCCCAAGAGGAACACTACATGATTCCACTTCAGATGTGCATAGAATAGTGAACTTATTAGCTCATTAATGTAAGAAAGCAGATTAGAGGCTCTCTTGGGTTGAGGGGAGGAGGGACTAGAAAGTTATTGCTTAAGAGGTTTTGAGTTTGGGGTTTGAAAGATGGAGAAATTACGGATATGGACAGTGGTGGCTGTGGCAGATACTGTGAATGTGTTCACTGCTGCTAAACAGTACACTTAGAATGGTCACATAATTTACATAAATTTCACAACTTCCTTGTGGTTGTATATACAGAATACTGGTATTTCTCTATTTTCTCATAGCAATATTTCTATGTTGGCATTAAAACACAAAATCTATCTTATTTTAAATATAAGTTTATTTACTTATTCATTTTACATCCCTATCATAGCCCCCTCTCTCCCCTACTCTGCATCCCTCCCTCCCACCCTCTTCTCCATATCCCCTGTCCCCTTTTCCTCAGGAAAGAGGCACCTCCCCACCCTGTACCATCCTACCCTAACACATCGAGTTGCATCAGGACTGAGCGCATCCTCTTCCACTGAGGCCAGGCCAGGCAGCTCCATTCATGGAAAGTGATGGAACAGCAGGCATCAGAGTCCAGCCCCTGCTCTACTTGCTAGGGGACCTACATGAAGACCAAGCTACCCATAGATTACATTTGTGTAGGGGGCCTAGGTCCAGTTCATGCATGCTCTTTGGTTGGTGCTTCAGTCTCTGTTGGTTAGTTGACTCTGTTGGTCTTCTTGTGGAGTTCTTGTCCCTTCTGGGACCATCTATCCTTTCCCCCCACCCTTCCACAAGGCACCCTGCCCTCTACCTAATGTTTGGAAGTAAGCCTCAACATCTATTTCAATCTTCTGCTGCATGGAGCTATACCACTCCTGGGCATATACCCAAAGGATGCCCCAACACAACGCAAGGACATTTTCTTAACTATGTTCATAGCAGTTTTGTTCATAATAGCCAGAAACTAGAAACACCGTAAATGTCATTCAACCAAAGAATGGATAAAGAAAATGTGGTACATTTATAAAATGGAATACTACTTAGTTATTCAAAACAAGTAAATCATGAATTTCACAGGGAAATGGAGGGAACTAGAAAATATCATTCTGAGTGAGGTAACCCAGACCCAAAAATAATCTATCTTTAAAGATGTTTTTAATTTGTATTTATGTGCATGTGTGTTTACCTGATTGCATGGGCAATGTGTGCATGCAGTGCCTACAGGAGGCCAGAAGAGGGCATCAGACCACTCAAACTTGAGTTACAGGCAGTCAGGAGCCACCTAAAAACGGAAGTTCTCTTAAATACTTGAGTCATCTCTCCAGCCCCTACAACTACTATCATTAAATATAAGAATAGAAACTAAAGAGTAGGTATTATTTTTGGCTTCAGACAAATTAATACAAAACCATTTACTCATGATTTTTAAGAAGCAAGTAGTTTGGGGCTGATTTTTGGCTAACCCCAAGTATGAGATATCAACAAAAACTACCTCAACCACACATACAGGAAACACAGAGCAGATAATACAGAGAGTAAATGCTTCCAAGCCCATGAAATAAATTGGAGTCAATTTGAATAATGCAATCAGTACTGTGAATATTTCGGGTGGCTTTATTTAATTCAACAAACTTTCATTAAGCACCTGCTGAGGGCAGCTGCCACACTGAGTGATGAAGCAGTAGCGAAGAGTAAGGCACAATTTCTATTCTTTTGTTTTGTTGGTTCTATTTTTGTTTGCTTTACAGTTTCTATTGTCTAGGTTGAAAACATTCTAACTGAAGAAAGATGGGTGCTGAGAACGGGACTGACATTCACAGAAAATGTGGACACTTCATCTAGTGTGATCCTCACAATCTTCCTATAGGTTACAAGATGTTATCTGTAGCTTTCAGATGAGAGAACTGAGTCGTAGAGAGATTAAGTAAACCACCCAGGACAAAGAATTATCAAAAGGCAGAGTTCTAATTTGTACCCCCAATCCTGCAGATTCCCAAGATCCAAGCTTACTGTTGTTTGTTGAATTCATACAGGCTAAATCCCACAAGAGAGACAGACATGAGAATAATTACACTCTCTTCAAAGGTAGTGACAGTAAAAGTTCCCACAGCCTTTTAAAGTGACCAGAAAGAAGTGTTGATTTAGTGCTTGGAGCTGTTTTAGCAAATATAAACAGGAATTTAATTCTTCCATGGGTTTTGAAAGAGTTAGGAATTTAGCAAGTGGTCAAAGCAAGAAAGCATGCCATGGCAGCAGGAGCCCTTGGAAAGGTGCCCTTCCTGGTCAACATCAGCTTTCTCCATCTGATAGGAAAGTTCCTCCCCTGTCTGTGCCCTTTAATTCTTGAGAAACTGGATTAAACCCTTTGCAATGCACTGTCCTTTCTCTAATAAAGATGTCTTTCTGCTAATTCACCCACTCCCCTGGTCTGCAGCTCTCCCACAAGAAGGCATTTTGTTTAAAGGGGTTGCTTATGAATGTTCTCAGATCTCGGCCAAATGAGATGTTGTATTTCCCCATTCCCTTTGCATAAAGGGATGCTAACAGGCATCTCTGAATGCATTGTTTGTTTTGTGAAACCTTTATGCTTGGCAGATCATGGTGTGGACCATACATTGCTGCCCGTATGCTCTGATTCTGACACTTCTGCATCTCCACATAGTGTCCTTACTCATCAGCACACAGGGGATGCTCGAGAGATGTTGCTAATTGATTTTTAAGCTTTGTCAAAGAAGATTTATCATCATTATTGTGAAGCCCACACAGGAAGTGTCAGATGTCAATGTCTACTTGGTAGGGAAAAAAAGTATGACTTGTGATTGTGAATACCTTGGTGCAATATTTTTCTATAGGTAACTTTTTTTAAGGTAAATATCCCTCTGGTGTGATAACTATGCACAGACTCATTCTTTCCCTGTGAGGGTATAATAAAAGCGCTCCTTCCACACATATCTTTAGTCTGTGCTAGAGATGGGATAAACAAATATCCAGAGCTACATCCCCTGCCCAGAGCTGATGGTGTGTTTTTCTCCATCATACTTTCAGCCTCAGATCACTAATTCATGTACAGGATAAGACAACTGCCAAATGATTAGACTACAGAGAGATGCTCCTCAGACACCTGTCATGTGGATGAAGGCAGCAACATCCTCTGACCTTTGCCAGCTCAAGGTCGATAATGAGACAAGTCAGGCAGGAAGAGCAGCCTGAGCTGATTCCATTAATGTGCGATGTGTGTGCACTCAGGGGCCCTACATCTCCTGTCAATTAGTGTAGGGAAGCAGGGACTGCTGATTACGGGAGACATGGCATCACCAGCCATGGTTACCTCTGCTTCTGCACCCTGCTGCATTTTAATTAGCCCCAGTCTCTTGACTGTTTTTCAGGGCTTCATTATTGCCAGCTCCCAGAAACTCAGGGAAGGCTTTTTATATTTCACATCATTAATTGGAAGAAGTGTTCAATGCTCTAGTCTTGGAGTTGATGACACAGGTCTCCAGCTAAATGTTTTTATAGGGCTTCTTAGGAAAAATGAACTCTTGACTTGCTCAAAACTGTGAGTTGGCAGAACTGGTCAGAAAATGAGAAGAAGAGATGACAGTTTCAGGTGGGGATGGAGCCAGGAGAACTGGAGTATCTGCAAGGACTGTGTATTCATATAGGCAACCTCAATAGAGATGCAATAAAGAAACAATATAAGAAAGGAATAGACACAACTACAAAGTTAACAGTCTCTATGCTTCTTATCTTTATCAGTATATGGTATACATGTGTGTACTTTCATGTTGGGTACACTTGTGGGCAGGGCAAAGACGACATCAACATCTTCCTCTGTCTCTTTCCACCTTATTTTTTTTTCAGTCTCTTAATGAACCTGGAGTTTACTAATTCAACTAGACTGGCTAGGCAGAGATTCCCCCTGTCCTCACCTCCCCAGCCTGAGAATTACAGGTATGGACCACCATGACCAGTCTGTCACTCACTTCCTTGCTGGGAAGCTGAACACATGTCCTCATGCTTACGCAGCAAGCACTTTATTGACTGACCATCTCCCCAGCCACCCACACTTCCTTCTTACAAGACCCACACTTCCTTCTTACAAAGAGAAATGATGTAAAGCATTTCAAGGTCATTCACCACAGAGGAAACTAGAAGCAAAGAGTCTCCTTAATGTAACTCCCTTATCCAAAGAAGTTCTATCTTCATATAGAATAAAGAATAACTAGCAATAGACAAAGCTGTAAAAAATGGGCTGATAAGTGTTTAAAGTGCCCTTGCATGCATGTGAGGCTTTATTGCTGATTAGTTGAGTATATTCCCTTTTGCTATATCTAAACTTTTTCAGACCAAACATTACAAACACGAAGCCCCTGTGGCTCTTAAGCAACTCGCGTTAATCTGTGTAGGCTTCAGTTACTTATCTATGAGATGTGGAGATGTACTTAAAATCTGGGTTCCTTCAAGCTTTAAAATTTCATGACATGGATTCCTGTTTTCTACTTGAGTCAACATGTTTAGCACCTGGTATGATGGCACTCAGAAAGAGACTTTTAAAATTCCGAGCTCAGTCCCTTTAGCAAGTTTCAAAATCTGAATCAGCACCAAGTTGAAACTACCTCTCAACTTTCGTCAACTCAGACTTTCCGAGAGAGAAGCTCAGACCCACACTGCATATCCAAAAGTACCTACTCCCCTAGGCACTTCTAAGGTCACTCCTATGTTAAAACATCATATTCTTTCCCAAAGACAGATCAATTCTACAAGGCAATCATTCTTAGGGCAGAAATTGTCCATCTGTTGAGCTCCGAGGAAAGAGGACTCTGAAGTCATTGAACTCAAATTCAGCTGAAAATTATGTTCATGAATCCATTCTCCATTTGTTTTATTTTACATAATAAGAATTCTAGGTTTACTGAGCTAACAATCTAGTCTGTTGAGAATAGTAAATTCCAAGTCCTCTCCATATCACTGATTTCAAAGTTCAGGCTGGTCAAACCCTCACTTTGCCACATACATTTCAGTAGCATGGCAGCAGAGTATTTCTCTAGTAACACGACTTGAGTAAGACGTGGCAAAGCAGGGCATGGGAGGAAGGGGCTCTACTCACTTCCTTTAGGACCAGTGCTGCTTCTAATGACGTTTATTTGGAGGTAGTAGGGGTTTCTCCCAACATATTTGCAGGCAAAGCCCCAATACCACACAAAGTCAAACATAGGCAAGGCCTCACTCATGCTGACTGACTCCCTCAGTCCATGTTTTCCTAATCATTCCATCCTTCTGGAGGACAGAGACACAACTTCAACTGACCTGTGAGAAGAAACTAACCACTTGCTGAATTGGTAGGGAAAAAATATTGATGGGCTGGTCAACATTTAAGCCCACTCACCTGGGCAATTTAGTGTTGGTTCTTAGATATATAAGGTACAGCCAAGGTCTTGGGAAACTAACAGAAAATTCCACTCACAGCCTCTCAGCATCCCAATGGACCCAGGTTGCCTTCTGTCAGAGAATTCATGGAGCCCTGGGTTTTGTCTCCATGACTTTAGGTAATAGAATTAAAAGAAACATCTCTGAGACCTAACAGAAAAACTTACCCAGTTTCTGTGTAGAGATTTCTTGTTTATCTAGATATTTTTGAGATCTGGAAAGACTATTTCTTATTAGGTAGTCGAGTACATTTAGTGTGAGGGGGAAAAATGAAACACAAGCCCTTTTGTTAACATATGATCTCATTATGTAGCCTGAGCTAGCTCATGAATTCACTGTGACGTTGGACTAGGCCCACACTCACAGAATTCCTCCTGCCTCAGCTTCCCATGTGTTGGAACTACAGCCAGGAACCACTTGACTGTTCAAGCTCCCTATTTTGACATTAACTTAACACAACAAACAGAACATGCAGAGTGACTATCAAGAACTTAGTCAAAAGCACCTTCACAAGTCATATGTATTCCCTCGAAGGCTCGGAGAACATTGAGGGAGAGGAGACAAAAAGAATTTAAGAGTTAAGAGGGAAAGCCTGGGAAATGTCATGAAGTGGGCAAGACACACCCATTATGATCGGGAGCTCTCAGCAGCTGCAGATGCCTGCACTGGGTCTACACAAGAATGGACTCATCAACAGTCAGGCACGGACGAAGGAGGGGCTCAGGGGCTCTGCCCCTCCCTGCTATTTGTTATTGGGAGTTTCAGGGAAAGGAGGACCCATGGCCTTCAGTCATGTACCCACAGACACTCCACCAAGCTCCAAAAGTCAGTTCCTACCCAACGGTCACACAGATGGCCCTGGTTAAACTAAATGGGACACAAAACAAAACCAAGTGTTATCAATGTGTGTGTGTGTGTGTGTGTGTGTGTGTGTGTGTGTGTGTGTGTGTGTAATAAAATTGTGCAATGCAGGTGACATGCTTCCTCAGCTACACAGGAGCATAGGGATGTTGGAGCACTGTGGTAACTAAAGAGAACAGAGGCAAAGAGACTCCATGGGCAAATGCACTCAGGGGGACTGATTCATATGGAGCTGTTCTGCAAAGCTTGGGAAGCATGTTTCCAAATAGTGGTTTATTAAGTAGAATTTGACTCTAAAAGTACTCTTTATTCCTAAGGATCATAACAATCTGCATTGATTCATATTGTATATTTTCGTGTTGGTATATAGAAAAATAAGGGTTGACTTTCCTTTTTTTTTTTTTTACTTTGAGGATATCGGGCTGGCAGAGAGCTTACCTAGCATGTGCAGTGCCCTGCATTAAATAAAACTGTATGTGCTGACACACACCTGTATCCCAGCACTTGGAGCAGAGCAGGCAGACAAGAAGGTCAAGGTCACCCTCAGCTATATAGTGAGCTTAAGATTAGCCTCCTCTACATAAGACCTTTCTGAAAACCAGAATGAGAGTGTGGCATTCATGAATGATAGACTCCAGTATATTTAAAGAATCCCAGAACCTAGTTCACTCACTTTTTATGTCTTACACTTTCAATATCTCACAGCCTCAGTTCTCATTTCCACTATGCCCTTGTAACAAGTAAACAACACTTGTTTTAGGTTTCAAGCTATTTCTAAGCATGTTAGACAACTCCAGATAATTTTTTTCAAGACTATCAGCATAAGAGTCTTTGCACTCCAAAAAAAAAAAAAAACTTGGAAACAGCCTAGCTCTGCCAAGACAGGGTGGGCAAGTCCTTCACAGTTCCTGCTTTACAATTAATGTCTGTTAGAGACACTGAGCCAAAAGGCTGAAAATAGATGTGCCAATGTATTGAGAGAAATTGAGAACTGTCCAGGTAGCCAGTTGTCTGTCATTTCTTAGTTTTGGAAGCTGCTGGCCCTGCACTTCCTGTATGTTCAGATTATATTTATCCTTCTCATGTCTCTGATGTGGTTGAAGACTAGCTAGTTATAGTCTCACAGTTAAATTTTAAGTTGTTTAGGAATTAAAAGGATGTTCTAGGTCTAAGAAGATGTTTTTAAGTTGGTAATACAAGTTAGCATGGAAACTGAGTTAGGTATAGAACTTTAAACTCATGGAGATAGATAGATAACAGAATATTAATATCAGTTGCCAAATACGTATGGACTGAACATTGGGAATATATGTTATACCTTATAATTTTCATAATTTTGGCCTAATTATTCTTATTGTTTTATATTGTATTTATTGTTATAAGAAAAAGAGCCTTTTATTGAACTAAAATGGGAGCTGTTGGTGGGGGGGAGATACACCTTAAATTAAAAAAACAAAAAAGCAGATAGGAGGGTGAGGGGGAAGAGGGTAGGAGGGTGGGACCAGGAGGGGGAGGAGGAATTGGGACTATGATTGAGATGTAGCTTGAAGAAATAATGTAATAAATACATACATAAATAAATAAATAAAAATTTTAAAAGTCTGTGCACTACTACTTATATAGACCTAAAAAACTTCTCAAATTGTACAGAAAATTTTAATTTTAATTCTAATTTTAAAATTAAAATAAAATTCTAAAGAAGATTCTTCTCATATCAAAACACTGAGAGAACACACCCTCATGTGAACTAGAAGGGACTACAAGAGAAGCATCTCCATAGGAAAGAGCATTTAACTATCTTCTCCCTGAAGCATCACTTTACTATAGGAAGGACTGTGCATGCAAGTTGTGTGTGTGTGTGTGTGTGTGTGTGTGTGTGTGTGTGTGTGTGT
>CAJQZJ010004381.1:9777159-9788619 GCA_907164525.1 Lophiomys imhausi
TGTGTGTGTGTGTGTGTGTGTGTGTGTGTGTGTGTGTGTGTGTGTTTGGATTGCCCTCTGCTGGACACAATTTCTTTTGACTCCTTTAAAATCTTAACAAAGCAGAAATAAAAGTAACTAATTTCCCTAGAAAATGAAAAAGGATACAAAAAATGGAAAAAGAAAAGAATAAGGTCAAAAAATGAAGAAATGAAGTGTTTAGAAGGAAAGTCAAGAGTAAGATTTAGCCTCTAAAAAAGAACAAGTGAAAAAAAACCCAAAGACTAAGAAAGGATTCATCACACCATCCCAGTCAGTCACTGCTGGTGGAAAAAATAATTACAAATGAAAACTGCATGTAGTATAATGTCCTTTTTCAGTTTGTGTCAGCTATGTGCTTCTAAACCGTGCTGATAGCAGCTATTACGCTTGTGGGATTTCAGTGAGAACAAAGTTTAGAAGCGAAAACCACCTTTCACGTATCCTGGGCTTTGTCACAAAGAGAGATTTCATGGAAGTGTGATTTCTTTAAACTTTTTTTTCTACTGTTTGAATTATTTACTCACAAGTTCTCCTGCCACCTTGGAATGAAATGCTTCACAGGTTAAAATATTATAAAATTGAGAATAAATAGGCATCTCGAAACCCGGTTAAATTATGTAAAGACAGCATATAGAAGCTAAAGTTGTATTGGCAATTGCCACCACCTTCCTTCCATTACAAACTTTTTAAATACATCATTAATGCCAGGGTAGAAGAAGGAGCATTTTTGAGAAGGCTTGAAGTGCCAGTCTCACACCCCTGAGCCTCCAAACCCTGGTGTCTCTATGTGAGTCAGGACTATTCACTTCCACCACAGGCACATGTTCTGGGGTCCCTGAGAGCATCCCTGAAGCCCAGCCTAAGTATTTCCCTTCCGAGGCCCACACCACCGCCACCCAGCACCCCCAGAATTAGCAGCAATCCCTAGCTTGTTAGTTGTGCAAACACCAGCTTCTGCTGTGAGATTTAAGCTTCTTAAATATTATTCGAACGGACCTCTAGAGATGGGGTAAAATTAATTAGGTTTATATTAAATGCCTTTAAGTTATCTTGGAGTGTGCAACTAAACTGGAGCTAAGCAGTGCACACATAGGGCCTGGGTGAAACACCAGGCACAGATGTGACGGAGGGAAATCGAAGCAGTAGCAACATTCTTTGGGCAGATCCCTCTCTTCAGTTGCCACAAAGACTAGCCTAAGAGTCCACAACAATCAATTCCCTCCATTTAAGGAATCTAATGGGGATGTTTGGAGGAGGGTTATAAATATATATTAAATATGTGCATGAGTATGTGTGATGTACGTGGTGTTTCCCACACGTGTGTGTGCAAGTGTACAACCTTATGCCTACATGCATGTAGAGTCCAGAGGTGAAGATAAGGTGCCCTTCTCTATCATTTTCCATGGTCTTCCTTTGATGCTGAATCTATCACTGAACCAGTAAATCCCAGCAAACCTTCTGTCTCTGTCCCCATAGCACTGAGGTTACAGATGCACAGCTTTGGCTGGCTTTTTGTGTAAGTCTTGGGATCTGAACTCACAGGGTCTACACTCTTGCATAGCAAGCACTCTTATAACTAGGCCATCTCTCCATCATCAGGTGTTTTGTTTTTGATGCGTGTTTTCAGATGGCAAGATTAGAGAAGACATATACAATTGTATGAGATTGTCTGGTAAGTGTCGTGACGCTCTATTACATCAGTGCAATGAGAAAGCCAAGCAATCTCACTTGGAAGTCTTTCTGAAGAAGGTAAAAATCTGAGTGGAATCTCCAACAGCAATGCTGCTGGAACAAGGCCTTAAGTCATAAAACCATCACAGTCCCTAGACAGTTATTATCCCACCTTACTGATCACAAGAAAGGGCAAAGGACCATCTTTGCAGGAGCCCAGTGTAATGCAAGAGGGACGAAGCTGTGGACATCTGCACACCCCATCACGTGCACAGCTGAATGGAGGGGTATCATACGGATCCACCCGTGCCTTCCCTCTTAATTAATTTAACATTATTCTGTCTATCTATAACATGATAAGTAAAACCTACCAATCTCTAGTGTGCTCAAAAAAGAGAAACTGGAGTTTTCTATTCCACATGCAGAATCAGAACGCAGGGGGAAAATTCATTCTTCAAAGGTTGGATAGAAACTCTAAATATCATTGATTTTTAAAGTCTCCAAATTTTAGCATAATGATGTTTTCTTATCCAGGATAAAACTCATTTCCCACATTTAAAAAATTAACTGGCAAGAACCTTGTTGGAAAGGAAGCTTTGTTGAATGCAATATGTTTGATTATCAACTTCAGAACAGACACTGTAAAATAACTTCATGCATTCCTCCAAAAGACTCCAAATTTATCAAAACTAGAAATGCAGGTTTTCCTTTCTCTGTAAGCTAACAGGGTTACTTTCCCCAAATGCCTAAGTCAATCCAGAATTTTAAACTGGACAATAACAAAAACATTAGTTATTCTGTATTCAAAAAACAATGAGAGTGAGTGTGGTTTCCACTTGCAGCAGCTTGGGCCTAAAGCACAGCGATGGTCGGCATGGGTGCTCATCATCAGTGGGGTGCACAGTGGAGTTCCCTGAACAGGATGCAGTCTGTTAATGTCAGATCCATCAACTGTACTTCAAAATGTTGATGGCATCACCACCTCGGTGCTTTCTGCAGCATAAGAAGAACCAAAACGATCTCAGGATTTAAGAACCACATCCCATTTAACAGAACTCAAGAAAACTGAAGCATCCATCGATTGACTAAAGGATCATTTCTGTGCCTAGACTGATTCATGAAATTCATTATCATTTCTAAGATTAATTTTACTTGGCTCTCATGGTTATTTCCTTACTAACAACTAGCTTAGGTCCATAGCCACTGACTGTAAGTGTCTTTATTCACTCAGAAAATATGTGCTTGGAAAACCACTGTGTTCTAGTTCTAGTCTATATATTTTCAGGTCTCAATATTAGAGAGACATATAAACATATGAGATAGTTGATAAATGTCCATTACCACAACACAATGACAAGCCATTATAATCTAAACTGGAAGGATCCAAGGGGCTCCATGGAGGAGGTCATATCAGATTGGAGTGGTTTTGATTCGCTCTGGTTTGTATAGTAGCACGTAGCATATGCACATGTTTGTGTGCATGTACATGTACGTATGTGTGCAAGTATTCATGCACATGTGTGTACATGTTTGTGGAGGCTAATGGTTAATTTAGCATCAGTTGCTTGTGACATCATATATATATATATATATATATATATATATACTGGGTCTGTCACTCAGTTCATTGCTCCAGGGATCTGCCTGTCTCCACACCTGCATTTTTCCCATCCCTCCAGCGCACTTTGTCAATACTGAAGTTACAGACAGGAACTTCCCAGTATGGGTACTGGGATCCTTACTCAGCTCCTCATGCCTGCACAACTGAGCCACCTCTCTATCCTTCAGTCAAACGTTTCCATCAGACAGTCTCAGTAGCCCCTACCCACTGCACTCTTCTCACCCCCACTTTACAGATATGGAATTGGGGACAGAAATAGCTTTAATTATTTGCAATACAAAAAAGAAGTGGCAGTGTCGAAACAGAAATCAAGACTGACCCAAGGCCATCAGCCGTATTTCACTCCTCCTATAGCAAGTAGACAGGCAAAAGGATCAAGGTCTGGGGGAGCACCAAGAAACTGGGGACCAGCAAGTACATCAAATCACATATGAAATGAGTGATGGGTGTTTGAAATCAGTCTGTACCTATCAACTGATTGCAATACAGTTGTCTGGAACTCTGGTTCACCTATACAGGCCAAAAAGACCAGTCTGCACAGTGGCTTCAAAGCAAACCCTAAAATCTCAGTGGCTTACCATTCATGTTTATTTCCTGCTCATCTGGCATATCCAATGCGAGAAGCTCTGCTCCTCAGACCCACTCCAGGAGCACGGATGATGCAGGCCACATCTTCACTCTGGCTTCTCGGATCACTGTAGCGGGAAAAGAGAGAATTGCATACGTTGAGCATGAGCAATTAAATGCTCTGGCCCAGCAATACTACATGTCACTTTATCTCACATTTTATTGTCCAGGACTAGTTAGCGGTGACACCTCGCTCCCGGAGGACAGAGGAGTAAGTACCGTAGACTTCGCAGTTAATTTGACCCACTAGGTGTTGGTCATCATGATAATGCACAGCAGGTGATTTTGTTCACTGTAAGAGGTCATCCCACCCAGCATCTGAGCGTATGATTGACGTAGACACAGCAAGCTTAGAGTGCCAATTCCACACACAGCTGTTTCATTCGTGTGATTCTGATTAAGGTATCTCACCCTCCAAATTGTAGTTTCTTTCCTTTAAACACAGGGATACAAATGGCTGACCCTCAGATGAGATCACATACGAAGGGCCTGTCCCTGTCCACCGTAACTGAAGCCAATACACAGTGATTTCATTTCGAATTGAATAATGTTGCACTTAGGAAAAGCCCAGAGCAATGCAATAAAAGAACTGCATCATAGTGGTTGCTTACACTGAAATACTTAGCAAAGCAGCAAGAAACTAAAATCAAGGCATTTATGTCAGAAACCTTGGAATTTTTACTCATTTCTTCTTTGTATTAGTTTTTGTTAGTACATAACAAATCACTATATGCTTGTTAGCTTAAAAGGATTCCTGTACAATAACTCAGTTCCATGGGTTACAAATCAAAGCAGGGACTACACCTCTAAGCAGTGTACTTCAAAGCGAAATCAAGATGTTGCCCGGGCTTCACTCACTCATGGAACTCATGGATTTCTTTCAGACTTCCATTACTTCCAGGTCTGAGGATAAAATTCTTGGTCTTTGCTGGTTGTCAGTCAACAATAGCCTGGGGTTCCTGAAGTTTGCTCATAATCCTGTGTTGTTGTCCCCAAAGGCCATTATCAGCAGAAATGCCTTCTTTCTTCCAGGCTGACTGGAACATATCTTTCTAGCTTTGGCCTCTAGCAACACTAAGTTTTTAATGAGGCCATCTGACAAATTCTGACTCGCCCCCTTTCAATATAACACTGTGTATTGTGAGAATGAAAGTACTTGGAGGCCACACTCACCCAACAGGGAGGACCATACAGAGACAGGAGTCACTGGCAGCCGGCGAGTCTGTTTATCACATTCCCTGACAGGCAGTCACGCTCAGAGCAGCAATCTCTCTAATTGCCCACAGGGATTCCTAATAGTAAAACATAGAGACGCCCATGTTATTTAACACACAACGCTTGGTGTCAGCGAGAGCAGGATTCTGTGCTCAAATGATGTCTTTCTCTCATTGAGAAAACCATTTCTAAAGGACATATTCACATTATCTGGTGGGAGACATGCCTCTGATTTCTGCACAGCTTGCAAACAGATGTTCCTAATCCTTTGCTTTAGACTATCTTTTCCAGAGTAATTGTAGAGCAAACAATCTTGGAGGATGGAGATACAGTGTGTCTCTTTTTAGATCAAAGAGCAGATTTGCTTCTAAGCTATATAATGAAGATCACATCTCTTCCACCACAAAGGGCACTTGTGCTTGCTGTTCAGTGTAAAAGATTCAACTTCCCCACGCGGGGATCCTACACCAGGAATACAGCTCAGTATGTATGAGATACCCACCTGGCTCCATCCCCACCCCACTCCCAACCCCGGATCATAGGGAAAAGGAAACTGACCAAGCATGATGACCCTATGGCCATTCTTAATGATGTGAGCAGAGACTAATCCTTTGTCTCTGACTGACAAGCATTTACAAAGAATTATATACACATTCTCTCATTGGGTTGCAAACATGCTGATAGAACACATTTAATTTTAAGATATCTAGATTGATAGATATCTCAGGTAGTTCAAGTGCTCTTATTTTGATTATTAAAACAAATATAATATGAATTTTATGTGATAGTTAATATCTGTTTATCTCCCTCTGATATGAGTAATAGCTTATCTGTACATTTATATTTTCATAAAAATTTTAAAACAGATTTTCTTTTATCTCTTCATATAACTGGCTTATAAGCCCTATAAATTACAATTAAAATTTCAGAAAATTTAACAAATATGGAATATTTGCAATCACAGACTTTCCTGTTAAAAGCATGTAGCTGTAAATATAAAGAACCTATGCTGATATTATCAGTTTGCAGGTGGATATCATTTCTTCCCATTGGAGTTTACACAAACAAATTTAAGGAAGGACATGTGCATAGAAGTTTGATTCTTTATCAAAGCTTTGCTTTCTCATTTTTATTTATTTATTATTATTATTTTGTTAGTCCTACTATTAGATATTGCAGAAAACATACACAGAGACACACAAACACATACACGCATGTATACATGCACATATACATACAAACATATAAATATATACCTACATACATACACATATACATATATACACATATACACGCTAACACACACATACATGCATATTCACCCACACAAACACATACTAACATAGACACAAGATGCCTGTAGGAAAGCAAACTTACATAGAATATCTCCTGAGAACTCACATCCAGAATCACAACTGCCTGTATGTCATGTTTCCTGGCATTTGTTTCTTTCTGGTTAGCATTGGATTGTTATTTTAAGTGGTAAATGGACCGCCCAGTCCTCTGTCTGTACAAGAATCCATTTCTATAAACAGGAAAATCACAAGCATACTGCACACCCTGCTCCAGATTCCTCCATCTCTTGTAATTTTTAGGCTCATCGCTTTTTACAGTTTTCTTTTCAGTTGTGGAGGTGACACTGAATCCTTGATTCAAGCTTGGATGTTACATATGAAAAAATCTGAAAGTCTACTGAAGTTTCAATTTCAAACGACTAAAATGCTAAGACCCTCTCCACAGAGGCCATTCACTCGTCCCTGCACTTAACCTCATCATAAACTGAAAAAAAAAAAAACACTAAACATTGGCCAAAATTAAAACGAATGTCATATGAAAATATTTCCCAAGTCTTTGTACTTAAATAGGTCATGGATTACAAAGAGTTCATGTTGAAGAGAGAGCAGAGATCCAGTCGTGAGCGCTCAGATAACCACTTCCAGTGTTTTCTCCCATTGCACAGGTTTCCTTGAGAAAACTGACTCCATCAAACTTCCACTGTGATATCTTTCCCACACTAGGAAGGCCAGGAGATGTGTATTTTTCTTTGCCCATTTATGTACCTGGGAAATAAACACCACAATAAAAAAAAAAGACTCTCAAACATAAAAGGATAAGAAAATTATGTGGATGTAAGCAATTATCTTAGCTTTGAAAATTATTATATCAACTATGTTCTTATTAAACTGGCTTTAATTTAACTTTGTGATGTGATGTCATTGACAGATGCAGACGTGTATATGTGAATATACATCATAATCTTGTTGAAACTTTGCAAATTATCCGCACACACAAAGAGAAGCATTAAAGCCACCCAGTGTCATGTCATCATAATCATCTCTATGAAATGTTTTAGATGGGATGCTTTCTAACATTTTTTTCTAGTTTGAAAACACACATATATGTGTTAGAAATGGATAGGTCACTTTTTATCCAGCTGTCCCTCACTTCCCCATGACATAAGTACTGGAAAAGGAATTCTCAGAATGTAATTGTGGAATGTAGGGGGAGGGTGGTGATGTGTAACCGAACTTTTAAATTATTATTTAACCCTTATTTATTTATTACTAAATTCACTTATAACAAACACCAACAATTTCTTAACTATTAATCCTATAAATTCCTACAACCCCTTTAACATATCCACTAAACCTATTGATAATTATTTTTCTAACCTTTTAGAATGATACAGTCTCTGGGGCAGGTCCTCAGTCGTCAGGAACACAGTCTTTGTTGTAGATTCTTTAACGCACTTAGCAGTCCTTTTTCTGGATCTCTCAGGTGCAGGTTCGTCAGGGTAAGTTGGTTATTGCAGTCTCACCTTAAATAAGGCTTCATGCTTTCTTCTCTGTGGGAGACCCCAGCCGTCTGCAGGCCAACTTACTTCTTTTGAATCAGGAACTCAGCTGCTCTGCCTCAGTCCTTAAAGCCAGGCACAGTTTCCCCTAGGCCACTGATCGGACAGATCAAACCCCTCCAGGCAAAAGCTGAGCCACAGGGTCCAGTCCTTGGCCTTTTGGTGTCTTGCTCAGGCTTTCTTTGCTCACTGGCTTCTTTCTGCTTCAGGGAGAGAGCTGGCCATCAATGGCCAGCCCTTTTTTCAGCAGGACTCTTGGAGCTCTCTAGCATCAAGGGCCTCTTCTCTTTCTGGACTCCATGCACTGTCCTTAATAGGAGGAACTCTGTTTCAGCTTAATTTGGGCTCCGCCCACTTAGCAGCTGTAAACAATGTCAGGCCAGATACTTTGTTTCTTCAAGTCTATTGAGTCTTTCCTGTTTTCCTGACTTCAAACTTGTTTTTCAGTCTATTGAGTCTTTCCTGTTTTTCAGTCTATTGAGTCTTTCCTGTTTTTCAGTCTATTAAGTCTTTCCTGTTTTTGCTGACTTCATGCTGATAATACTCTTCAGGCCCCGAATTAAGAGACAGTATCAGAAACTCCTATATATTTTCTAAATCTAATTTATCTAACCCCTACATGATGTCACATGGAGAAGCTAATTGTACTCCCAGGTCCCAGTCAGGGTGGTTGCATACCACTGAGGGATACTACATAGGAGAGCAACCGTGAGCTGATTGTGAGTCTGGCTTATTGCACTCAATGATGCAATGGCCTTTAACTCTGTCCATTTCCCTGCAGATAACAAGGTATCATTCTTCTCAGCTGAATAAAACCCTGTGGTGTATATTCACTCCAGCTCATCTGTGGATGAGAAGGACCTAAATTCCTATATATATATTTTTTTTCTCATTGTATCTTAGGAACACTACAACTTGTATTTTCTTTGTGATCCAGGAGTCTGATATATGAATTTCTTATATCAATTTTCACATTTAATCTTGATCTTCTTTTTTTTCCTTTTTTATTAGTTTATTCATTTGCTTATTATACATTACAATCGCCACACCTTTCCTTGTTTTTTTTTAAATACTTTATTTTTTTTTCTTCAAGTTACATCTCAGTAACAAACCCCTCCCTATTCCCCCTTCCTATCCCGCCCTTCCACCCTCTTCCGCCCAGAAGTTTCCCCTTTCAGTCCAACAGATGGTTCCTTCTCTTATAACAGTAAGTATTATACAAAACAATAGATATAAATATGCCACATTTATGAGAGTTAAATGGCCCAGTATTCCTTCCCAATGTCCAGTTTCTACGTATTTGGCCCCTGACTTTAACTTTCTACTATATAACCAACTCCATGAGTTTAAAGGTCTATATGTGACTCAACATTCATACTATCTTGCAACACACTTTTAAGAGTATCTTATTAGATCTATAACACCCTCTTGATTCCTAACCAATTCAAAATTTAACTATGAGACTCTAGCTATCTATTCTTCAACCACCTCAGAGACCTGAGAGGGATAAATATATCTGATTATATAGGAAGTGCAGGGCCTGCAGCTTCCAAAACTAAGAAAGAACATACAAATGACTGCCTGGACAGTTCCCATTTTCTCTCCATACATTCCAGCATCAGTCTTCAGCCTTTGGCTCCTGTTTCTCTGACAGACATTTGTTGTAGAGCAGGGATTATGAAGGACTTACCTACCCTGGCTTGGCAGAGTTAGGCTGTCGACATCCCTGCTACCAAGTTTTGTCCTTTTTGGACAGCAGTCTGTCTGCAGTTGGTGCAAGGGGTTTTTTCATGCCAAGAGAAAGGCTTGCCACTAATTCAACCATCATACAGTGGAGGTTCTTCGATGCTTATCTTCTACGTGGAGTAGAATAGGGGGTGCTGTCAGGCGCTGATATGTCTCGATATAAAAAAAAAACTTGATTTAAGATAACATCTTTGAGGGGGCGGGGCCAAGATGGCAGCGACCTACACTGAAACATTTTGAATGCGGGTAAAAAAAGAGCCATAAAAAACACAGAGTTATTGGACACTGTGCAAAAACCAGAGGGGCTAGACCCCCCCCACGGAACACTCACAGCTCCCAAGGGACTGTTAAAAGTCCCAGGGCAAGGCTCTCCCCATCTCTCACAGACACGGAAGCCACTAAACCCGGGATTCGGGAACTCCCATTTGGAGAGGCACCTGGTAAGATCGATCCCAACTTACAGCAGGCAGAATCAGGGTCCACTTGGCCATAGATTGCTGGCCTATTGGGCTCCCCACACATCAGGTTGAACTTATACCCACTTAAAAAACTTTGCGAGATAGTGGAAGGCTTAGCAAGGAACAAACAGGGGGCTCAGCGGGTGGTCCACAGCCGCTAATGAAGCGGAGGGCGGGAGGTTCCGAGAGAGCTCGGGAAGCTGGGAACACAAAGGCGGGCGGGAGGGGTTGAATCCCGCACACTCACGGTAGCACAACTGGGAAGGGAGCACGGCTGGCAGGGCCAAATCCCCGTGAACCAGGTCATCTGGGGAGAGAGACAGGCGTGGGCGGGGCCAGGGATCCGTGCACCCACAGCTGAGCTGCTGGGACGAGAGGTGCACTCAGGCAGCCAGAGGATCCGGGGCTTGGGGTACCCACGGGACCCGTGGCGGCGCAGACAGGAAGGGAATCAGGCACAGAGTCCAGTCCTGTGGCAAGAAGCCTAGTGAGAAACCAGAAATTGGGACCATAGCTGTATCCTGGAAAATCCAGACATATTAGGTGTGGAGCCAGACCTGTCAGCCTCCGTGATGACAAACAAAGCCCACAGAATCTGTGCCTGGGCAAACAGGCCCATACCATCAGAACCATTACAGGCTGATAACTCAGAGTGCAATATAGGGAAGTCTGAATTGGGAGCAGTGAAACAATCCTGGTCCATTACTCACAACCTGGGAATAGGCTGCACCAGCTCACAGTGCCTCAGGCGATTAAAAACACAGTGACCTTGAAATCCCCCTATAAGCAACGACAGATAGCCAAGTAACTCATCCCCTGCACCAAATCATCCACTGTGGTTCCAAGCACAGAAAACAGACAGCTAAACGCATCCAATGGCGAAAGATCAAAAAAAAAATTAGAAATCAAGGAATTATGACTCCAACAAAGCAGATTCATCCTAGCTCATCCAATTCGGATGACCACACACCAACAGAAACACATGAAAACATTGACAATTCTGCATAATGGAAAGTGATAGAGTCCCTGCAAGAAGAACTTAATTCTATGAAGGAATTCAAAGAAGCCACAATTCTACAAATCAAAACAAGGAACAACACCATTAAAGAGCTCCAAGCCAAGGTGACAGAGCTTGAACAGGAAAAGGAAAAAGCCATGAAAGATTTTCATACAAAACCAAGCAAGCTGGAGAAGGAAATATACAAAACGAACAAAACCATACAAGACATGAAAATAGAAATAGAAAC
>CAJQZJ010004381.1:9793619-9845250 GCA_907164525.1 Lophiomys imhausi
TTGCTTGTCTCTTAGCAACTTGATTACTGGGTAGTTTAGAGAATATCTGTGATAGACTGTCATAGTAGCTAACAAAGTGACATGTTTGCATGACTAGGAGTTTGTTTTAACTATCCTAGACCGTTTTAGACGGTTGGTATCAAGAGGTAAGAGCTTCACATTTCATTTTTAAGTATCTCTAGGTATGATACCATTAGGAAGCGTTACCTTTAAATTTGTATCAATATACAAAGATCTATTCAATTGTGGTTAAATATACTCTTAATTATGTATCAATATACCAAGATCAATGCCTATGTAGCCCAATATAATCTCAATATTACGTCCATATGCAGGGTCAATACCATTGTGTCCAACTATAATCTTAATTTTGTATCAATATACAAAGATCAATACCGATGTAATCCAATACAATCTTATTTTTGCACAATAAACATCTTTTAAGTACTTTGGTAGTTTAAAAAATTTTCCTTAAAACATCACGATTTTCTCATAAGCAGACAGATTTGCTATGGGTTAGAAAGACGTGTCTTTTAAGTATTGATTTCATTCCTTGAATTAGCATATGCTGAATTCTAACACTAACTATGCTCCTACAAAACAGTCACACTTCATTACTACCCATCTCCTATTTCCCCATCTGGTCTATGAGAATATTATCAAATCCTTTACTTCATGGGGCTTCTTTTCTGTGTTTAGTAGACTATCCATTTCCATCAACTAAAACTGTGACTCCTCTATAGTACTACCCCAAAACAGGGGAAGGAAAGAAGGAGGGAACCAAAAAGAGAGAGAGAAGGAGGAAGCCAATAGATGGAGAAAAAGCTTGAAGTTGGAATCTCAGAATAGCAATTGTCTTTACATAAACACTGAGGGAAACAGGAGAGTTGTTCTCTGGTCAACATTGTGAAAGAATTCTTTGTACTGTTTTTGCAAATCTAAAGTAATTTCAAATTAGAAAATTTAAAAAGTAACAACATTTATATAAAAAAAAATTGTCAAGATAGTCCCAAGAGTATGCCCTCGAGGCTGAGACAAAATATTGCCTTTTTGTCATATGCTAGCAAGATCACATCGTCAGCTTTCACTGTAGAAACAATTTAGGATCCAAGAGATATTTGTCTGTGTTCTTCAGTAAGAAATAAGGGAGTTAAAATGCCAAACACGACTCACTACCCTGAAGTACTTTTAAGGAAATGGACTGTGATAACTTAAAAAGACTTATTTGGGAATGGAAATATTTTGTGCTCTGTCTCTCATATTACATCTATATCAGGCAAGTTGATCTTATTAGATATAATTGAAATGAGATTTTAAAACATATTTTTTAAAGTGCTTCAAGAAGCCTAAATAAATTGAAATGAAACCAATTCCCCCAGATACATGCTGAAGGTAATTGTTCTTGGTTTTCTTTTGTTTTGTTTTTTAACCTTATTGAAGGCATTTCTAAACTAGGTCAGGGCTCTGCGTAGGTTAACTTTTTCTAATGTATTTGCTTTTCTTCCAAGACAGCCACAAATGACCACAGTATATGTGATGTGGACAAGCAGATAGAATCCAATAGTAAGTTCTCTTTAATTGTTCATCATGTCTACTCAGCGTAAACTAAATTAAATCATTATATTGAAGTCAATATAGGCATACATTCTCTCTGCTACACTCTGCCCTTTAGAGGACCACTCTACTTATATGCATAATGACATAATAGTATATGGAAAGGGCAGCTACTTGCTGGGTGATTTGGGCAAATCCATCATTTCTTGGGATGTTGCTTAAACAAAAAGAAAGCATTGTACTATATAGCATTAAATTCCTGTCCTTGTTTGCTTTCTATTTCTGTGATTAGCACCATGACCAAAAGCAACCAGGGGAGGAAAGAGTTTATAGTTTACATTGCACCCTTGAGGGAATCCAATGCAAAAACTCAGGATAGGAACTCCATCAGAGACCACAGAAGGATGCTGCATACTGGCTTGCTCCCCATGGCTTGCTCACCTTGCTTTCTTATACAATCTTGGCTCACCTACCCAGGAATGTCACCACCCACAGTGGGATAGGCATCAATCACTAACCAAGAGAATGCCCCACAGACTTGCCTACAGGCCAATCTTACAGGGACATTTTCTCACTTGAAAATGGGTGAATAGCTTGTATAAAACTGACAAAAAAAACTAACTAGTCCAAGTCCATTCTGCTCTAGCTATAGTCACATTAGAATTTTCCAGAGAAACGCAGCAGCATCCCTTGGCATCTGTGAAGGATTTGTTCTCGGACCCCCTGGAGACAGAAAACCCATAGATGCTCAAATCCTTTATACAAAATGAGGGTACTTACATGTGCCTGCACACCTCCTCCCCTATACTTTGCCACCTCTGAGTCACGTTAACCACCAGCACAATGTACACCTAAGTAGCTGTTACATCACAGTTGTTTAAGAAGTGACGACAAGAGAAAAGAATTCTGTGCGTTTTCGGCACAGAGGCATAAGAAACTGGTTCACACAATTATGAAAGTGAAAATACAAAACCTGCAATCCAGGCTGGAGGGCTAACGATGCCAAGAGGAGCTGGATTCAAGTTCAAAGGCAGCTGGCACATTCTCCTCTTATTCCAGGGAAAACATTACTTTCCATGGGAGTCTAACGCTGATTGCATAAGACTCAGCAGTCTCATAGGGGTAATCTATTTCATGAAGACCCTGATGATTTAAATATTAACGCATCCCAAAAACATACCTTTATAAAAATATCCAGAAGATATTTCATCAAATTCACTGGTACTATGGTCCAACCAAGTGCAAATAAAATTAACCATCGTAATACTTTATTTTATAGTAATAAATATTTTTAGAAATTTAAGAATCTAGAAGCCAGGCATGGCTTTAATCCATCCTTCAAGAGGTAGAGTAAGGCAGATATCTGTGAGCTTGAGGCTGGTCTACACAGAGAGTTCCAGGTTGGTCAGCCAGAAAGATGCTGTCTAAAAATGAAACAACTCAAACCAAAAAAAAAAAAAAACCCAGTAAGAATCAAAAACAGTGAGAGAAGCATTTTTATATTTTTTTATAGAAAAGTCTAATAAACTCCACCCAGATTCCTAGAATAGCATTCTTTATTTTTTATTTTTATTTTATGTGTGTATATGGATGTGGATGAGCATGTGCCATAGTGCCTGTGTGGAAGACAAAGGAAATCCCTTCTGAGTCAGTCCTCTCCTTCCATCATGTCATTTCTGGGGACAGAACTTGGCTCATCAGGCTTGGCAGAAACCACTCAGCAAGCACTCACTGAACCATATTGACAGTCCATTGACATTTTTAAGCATATGTAATCCTCCAGAATGAACATGCTAGATCCATGACATTAAGTAAAACTGGATCTTAAAATGCAATTATATTATAAAATTGGGCGCCCCACACTTCATCATGGATAGGGAGGCGTTATGATGTCCTATTTCTCTCTAAGGGACGATAGGTAGATGAGGGTGGTTGGGGAAGAAAGTGTAATTTTCTTCAGTGGTATATCCACCAATGAGTTGCTCTTGCTCCAGTAAACAACCTCCTACCCATGCTTGGGCAAAGCAAAACAAAAACTATGATTAAACTCAGTGAATCAATCACAGATAAAAAGAAGACATGGAATGAAACTCACTGTGTTACAAGTTTCTATGGCATTACCCCACACGAGTGCATAATGCTCCCCTGCAAATCATAGACTAGCTAACAAAGTCCCCAGTGCCAGGCAAGAGACATCTCCCTTCCAATTCTTGGTCAGGAATTCCAAGAAATACTCACAATATTATAGGCTACTGACATTGCCCTTTATTTCTGCCCAGAACATCAAGGTAAGACTTTATTTCAGAAGATACCACACACTTTTGTCAGGAGATCTGAGGGAGTTGAGCTGGTACTGATGTAGAAGCTCCTCCCTGAGGGATAGCTCCCATAGCATTGGAAGGTTCCATGCACAATGATGTGGGAGAAAAGTTATCATGTTATACCCAGCTGCAAAGCTGAGAACCACAACAACCAGAAAGGCAAGATATCTCACAATGGAGCAATAGTGACACATATCTCCGTGGTAACTGACAGCTGTCTAACTGGACTTAAGTCCCATTTAACAGAAATAAACTCATGTCTAATATTGTAAATCTAGCCAAGAATCTATGGCTGGAGAAGTCATAGCATTTCCCTGCATTAATACACTTTCTTTCCATCTACCTTCTAATTGCTCATCCTTACATCCATAGATTAGTGAACCTCTCGTGCATCATCAAACAATCTTCTCTTTGTGGCAGAAGAAGGCTGATACAGAGGTCCACAACTGATCAAAACAGAGACTAAGCGACTACAGGGTTCCCCGCCCCAAATGGGACACCTATAATATTACCCCTAAACTAAGACTGAGGGAACATTCTGAAGGAGTGAGCAGAAAGTCTGTTAAAAACCAGAGGATTGAGACAGCTGCTGCATGCTGGTATCTTCTGGACAGGAAGGGGATGCTGCTCCTATGAGCTCTCAACAGAATGGGGTTGCCTGCATAAGACCTGCAAAGACTATATCTGCCAATATGCCAACATACATGCGGGAGAATTTCACAAGGCCCCACCCCTAGATGAAAAACTGCTGGCAACTAATGGCTTCTGGGAGAAAGAGAATCAGCTTCCTTTAGGGACATGTCCCTTGATGGGTTGCCTACATAGTCACTCCTAAGAGAGTATATATATCACTATTTGAGCTCAGCGTGTGTGTATGTGTGTGTGTGTGTGTGTGTGTGTGTGTGTGTGTGTGAAACGAGAGAAGATGGCACAAATTAATTTGAGAAGGGGGTCATGAGAGGACCTGAGGAAGAGAGGGAGGGATGTACCCATGTATAAAGTTCCCAAATAGTAAATATTAATTTTTAAAAGTCATGAAAGTAGGTGGGGACTTGCTGAGAAGAAGGGTTTCAATGGGAAAGGGATAAGGGGACAACAGGGGAGCAAAAGTTACAAAAATCCATTTGTAAGTGTATGAAATTGCTGAATAAAAAATATTTAAAGTCCCAAGAAACAAGAATATAACCCATCCTGGCCTATTCATTTATTTATTTTATTCTTCTCTCATATATTTCATCCTTACCACACAGGTCCCCTCTCTCCACTTCTCTCAGTCCCAGCCCCTGCCCCCACCTCCCCTCTCTCCCAGATTCACTCCTCTGGTTCCCTTCAGAAAAGGACAGGCCTCCCAGGGATGTCAATCAAACAAGACACATCAAGTTGCAATAAGTCAAAATAAGTGTATTTTTATACACGAAGCTTAGAACTTGAGATATAAGTAAAAGATACTATGATTTGGCTATGTCCACAACTCTCAGTATGATGAGCTTTCTGATGGTTAAAATGAGCCACAAGTGACCTTCTGAAAGTCTTCCTGAAAGCCTGTCTGCTCTGAGGTAATCTGAATGGAAACAATCAAGGTGAGTCTTGAGCTGCCCAAACATTCCTTAGCAGAGCTGACCCGTTGCCGAACTTCCAGTGGTAACTTATGAACAAAACCCAGTGTTAGGAATCAGTGTTTCTCGGCTTCTGTGCAGTGGCATACACCCTCCTCCAGTCCCCAAAAGTATGACAACAATATTGCAGTAAGCTTGACATTATTCACTGAGTGTTAGGTGGAGACCATTAAACTTTAGCAGTTCTGTGACTGGTTCCTTTCCAGGCAGATTCCGAATGCCCTAAGGGGGTGGGGTAGCAGGGGGGTGATGCACACACACACAAGCACTTACGCAGTAAGCCACATACAAAGACCAGTCAAGTTCAACAACATGACATTTTGCTTCCACACAATATGAGAGAGAATTTGTTTCTGGTATCAAGGGCAAAGAAGTTGTCACGTCAAATAATAAAAGAGGGTGGTTTTAAGGGCATGAAAAAGTTCTTGGGATTAGCACACGTAGGCAACAACGTGTGAGAAAACTCAAGGGAAAGGAGGAAAGAGTTGGTGCCATCAACATCTTACTCACAGGGTGTTCACTGGAAAAGAGAAACAGAATGAATCATCTTTTCCGTGACCCAGGAATGAAATGATGTCAGATGAGTGGCTGTGTAAAAGCTACCATCAAGAAAGTCCCCCGGAGAATACCTGAAGACATTTCTATCCAAAGTGTGAGTGCACTGAAAAGGTACCCTGTGCCCGCCAAACTCAAGTGCTCCTCCAGCCCTGAACACTAGAAAACATCTGTGATGTATGGATGTGCTCAGTGCCCCGGGCATGAGTCCCTTGATAAGGAATGCTAGATGAGTGTGATAGTTTTCTTTTTTTTAATAATTTATTTTTTATTTCTTCAAGTTACATCTCAATCGCATTCCCCTCCCTACTCCCCCCTCCAGTCCCACCCTCCCACCTTCAACCCCCCATTTTCTTCCCCCTTTTTTTAAAAATTTAAGGTATATCTTATTTCCCCCAACAGCTCCCCTTTTCAGTCCAACAAATGGCTCTTTCTCTTATAATAATAAATACAATACAAAACAACAGAGGTAATTAGGCCACAGTTATGAGGGTTATATGGCTTAGCGTACATTCCCAATGTCCAGTCCATATGTATTTGGTACCTGACTTTAACTTTCTACTATCTAACCATCTCCATGAGTTTAAAGTTCTATATCTGACTCAACATTCATACTAACTTGCAACACAATTTTAAAGCATCATCCTAGATCTATAACACTCTCTTGACTCCTAAACAACTCAAAATTTAATTATGAGACTCTAGTTATCTGTTCTTCAACCACCTCAGAGACCTGAGAGGGATAAATATATCTGATTTTATAGGTTCATAGTACCATGACAAGTGCTAGAGATTGTCAGCTGTCAAGAAGGAAACATTGCTCTGGCTCACAGCTTTTCCGGCTTCATTCCATAGTCAACTGGTCCATTGTTGTCTGGCCTCTGATGAGGCAGGATATCATGGCATGGAGTTTATGATGCAGCCAACCACCTCACCTGATAGCTAGAACACAAGAAGATGAAAGAAAAGACCATCTTCCCACGATCTTCTATGCGGACACCCTCCCAGTGACCTAACATCATCCACTAGGCTCCCTTTTTTAAAGGTACCATACATCCCCAAAAGTACCACAACACTGACCAAGCCTTTAACATATGAGCACTTAAGATCCAAACTGAAACACCAGAACAGGAGGCTAATGTATCCCCATAAATTAGAAATTCATCTCTCACTATTTCCTAGGGCCATCACAAAAGAAATGCAAAACCATGCATGTCACACTTAAAATTGGGTTAGTCATCACCAGGAAAATCTCTGTGTAGACATAGTATTCTGACAGTGGCATACATGACGTTGCCTTGTGACTGGTCAATTTTCACTGTTAGTACAGAATCAACTAAAAGTATTTCCTTGGAAGTAAGAGACCCTTCAGCCTCATGGTATACACTCCTCACCATTGGCTGAAGTTGCTACAAGGGACACTGTCAATCACATTTTAGAAATTAATTTTAGATAAACAGACACTGAGCTTCCAGGAGTGAGTGAATTTCATTTGGATCAGTAAGAAGTCTGGTTGCATATAACCCTCATAACTGTGGCCTAATTACCTCTGTTGTTATGTATTGTATTTATTATTATAAGAGAAAGAGCCATTTGTTGGACTGAAAGGGGAAACTGTAGGGAGAAATAAGATATACCTTAAACTTAAAAGAAAAAAAAAAGGGAAGAGGATGGGGGGTTGAGGGTGGGAGGGTGGGACTGGAGGGGGAATAGGGAGGGGACTGCGATTGAGATGTAACTTGAAGAAATAAAAAATAAAGGAAAAAAAAAAAGAAGTCTGGTTGCCATTGCTTTGACCCACCTATGTGATCTTACCAAACAAAATCCATCATAAGAATTTCAAATCCTGACAAACAAAATAGACAAATAGTATCCACTACACGTCAAAGAAACAAAGAGTCCTGCATCTTACTCTGTCCCTCCATCCATGAGAAAGAAAGATGATACACTTAAGAATTAAACTCTTGTAAAACTGTCCATCAACGATTTGCAGAGTCACAGCATCCTTGCCAAAGGTACACAGGCTGTTCTCAGTGGTATTTTAAAACAGTGTCTGCCATTGTATTGACAAGGTACTTGGCAATGTATTAAGCCTGTACTAAATCTATTAAAATATGTTGATCTAACTTCCCAGCATCCCTCCTCTCTTGCTCTTCACCCTCGTCTCTTTATCTTCTCTCTAAGTACATCAATTATAACACAGATCTGCCAGACATCTACATGCCTACACAGGAGGCATGCCTGCCTCTGCTTCCTTCTTCCACAAATAGCTTAGACATCCTCTTCTTTTCCTTTTCACTTCTCTCCCCTTTAACCCCCTCTTTTCTCTCCACTTCCTCTGCCAACAAATTTCAGAACGCCACCCTCCACATCTATCATTGTTATAGTGTGTGATATTTTACTCAGACACTTGCAGAACTTCCCATAAGGCTCACTAGGTGACATTAAAAAAGGAACTTCAAAGCTGAAAAGATGGGGAAGGTTGAAGAAAAAGGGACAATAGGATGTGGTAAAAGTACATTCAAACTTATATATCTATCTTTCTTGTATAGATAGTGAAGAGCAAGAGAGGAGGGACACTGGAAAGTAGATATTCAATCTTATATATCTATAATATCTAAAAAACTAGATATAATATCCATAAAACTATATATTATGGACAATGATTGATTAGACACCAGTTTTTTTAAAAGAGATAGATAAAGAAATAAGAAGGCTAGAGAGATGTCTCAAACATTAAGAGCACTGGCTGTTCTTCCAGAGGACCCTACTTTGATTTCCAGCACTCACTCCGCAGCTCACAACTCTGTAACTCTAGTCTCTGGGAATCCAAATCCCTGTTTTGGGCTTTAGGGGCAGCAGACATGTACAGAGTTCACAGACATACATGCAGACAAAAACATACATGTAAAACAATTCTTTTAATTTTTCAAAAAGAAAAAATATGTAAATCTTTCTCTTACACACACACACATACACACACACACACACACACACACACACACACACACACACACGTGTACCCTCCCTTCCTCGGTTCCTTAATTCTGCAGCCTGCTGTGGTCGGTTGCAGACACTTGCCACTGAGTCAGTCTCCACTGAACTCTGAAGCCATTCTCAAAATCTGTGCACTTGCAGGATCATTCTGTGTGCAGTCAGAAATACGTTAGAATTGAGAACCCCAAGAGCACAGTGATATGTCAGAAACCCAAAGACCAACCCAGTAAAATAAATAAATAAGTAAATAGGTGAGGGGAGGTTGTCTTATTAGAAAAGACTTTCTGGGTAATAGGAAGCTAAACAATTAAAGAGAAAGTAAGAAAAAGCAAAAAGAAAGGAAGAAAAAACACTGCGAGAAATAAGCCAAGAGAAAATTAGGAAGCACGGAACTGCAGATAAAGTAGAATTAGAAATAAACGCAGCGAAAGCAGGAGCCAATCTGTAAAGTCAATTGCTAAAATGTATAGTGAGCACTGAACCAACACCAATCAATACAGCTCGAGACGAACCGAATCGCAGCCTAATAACCACATCACATCCATTTTATGTTACGATCTATCATGAGGGCAGCAGGAAGCTGCGGCAATTCCCCCAGCTGCACGCTCCAGCAGCCTGGCTTCCGCACAGAGTTTAACCGAGAAGTGTGGTGCTTGTCTCTGTGATAAAGGGACAGAAGAGAGCAGCAGAAAAACCATTCGCAGAGCAGCCTGGGAGATTCCATAAATACAGACTTGGATGGTACTAAAGGGCTGGGGCAGAGGAGAAGGACCAGAGAGAGAGTAACGTGCTCCTAGGGAAGTTCCTGGAGCGTGCCTGCTCATATCCCACACCAGACAGAAAAACCCCATGGGCTTCTCCCGCAGTGTGTCTTAGAGAAAGAAATCAATAGCAATCAGAAGTGGGAGGTGAGGCAGGGAAAAGAACTGGAGGGAATTTGAATCATTAACAGCATTATGATGGAGAAGAGAATTATGAACTAGTAAAGTGTGTGAATCCAGGATAAATGGGTAATGTCCTCTGCTAGCATTCAAGAATTTTCTTTCATTCAGTGATCTTGATGTGTGTTTGTATGTTTTGGGTCTTCCTCGGTCTTTGTATTACTGTGTTTGTTATATCCCTACTAGAAAAAAAAAAAGAACTCTTAGGGAAAATATACATATATATATATATATATTATATTTTCTGCGATACTTCAGATGTGGACTACCTTCCACAGGGTTATATGTTTGAACACTTACTTCCTAGGTGGAGTAAGTTTGAGGAAGTGGTGGCATCAGTCTTTGGATACAGAGTCTAATTGGCTGATATAGGACTATATGGGTGGTGCTTATGATTTATAACTGGGTCCCAGTGTTGTCCTGAACTGTTTCTTGGTTGATGTAGCAAGAAGCTACTACAACTCCTATAATACAGCCACCAATCACATATTCTCTGCCATGTTGGACTGTATCCCCTCAAACTGTGACTCAAAAGAGGCCCTTCTTCCCTCAGGTTGCTTCATTTGGGCATTTTATCACAGTGACAAGAAAGGGAGCTAATACAGAAAAATTGGTAGTGAGGAGTACAGTTGTGGAAAATGTGACTGATAAGTCTGTGGGCCTTTCAAGCTGTCTTACAGATAGAGTGCAAGAGGGTTTGGAGTTATGGACCAAGAAAGCTTTAGGCCTCTGTAGGCAGGATTTAGTGGGCCATTCTAGTGGGAGCAATGCAGACAGTCTACAACGTATTCGTGAGGTTTCGGAGGGAAACAGGAACTCTGCTGGGAATTGGGTGGGAGAGTCCATTCATATTCATACACTGGTCTGAAAAAGACTCTAGTCACATTCTGCCTGTGCCCTGAGTTAAAGTGATGCCAACTTCAAAACTAATGGACTAAGTTCCTTGGCAGGACAAATTTCAAAACAGCATAACATCCAGGCTATGGGATAGTCATTTCTAACTTCCCTAAGCTAGGAGAGAGATGGACAGAAAGTAAAAGAGAAAGATAGAGTGGGGGAGAGAGATTAGAGAGGAAAATACTGCCAAGGGAAAGGAGTGTGAATAGGTTTAAGTTCAGACAGGCAGATAATGTGGGTGCAAACAAAGCAACTCCAACTTTGAGATTAGCACAACTAAGGAAAAAAAAATCACACAGTGCACTGGGACAGTAGGAATACCTTGAGAGTCCTCCCCCAAGGTGGCTTCTGGGTGTAAAACTAAAAACACATTGAACAAAGAAAGCCTGAAAAGACAGTCTTGAGGATCCCCTGCTAATGGCCTCCAAGAGAAGTGTCTTCCCAAGTTTAGCAGCAAAAGTACACAAAGGTCACTGCAGCTGTGGCAATAAGGAACTTACCCCTTAGCTGGTAGCAGAATTCCATCATCATGTACTTAGGGCTAGTCTTACAGACACACAGAATGCAGGACATGCTGATTATGAAGGCTTACATCAAGCTGCTAAACCAGGCAATGTGCTTGGAACCCCTGGAGAAGGCCCTGGGAGGCCACCACGTTGAGTTATAAAGGTAAAACCTGAGTTCCAGTGGGCTCCAAGATGGTGCAGATGTTTGGAAAGAGAGTCTACAAGGAAAATTGCAGACACTGAATGGAGCTTCCCCCAAAGTGAAGCCATGCGTGTTGAAGGCAGAAGACCTGTAAGAGTTGGGTTCACCAAGTTATTCAAGCCCAGAGAAGGCATTGCTAGTTCTAGGTGCCACACAGGGAGCTGCTGAGTCATAGCTTGCCCTGCTGGGTTTCAAGCTTGCTCTGGTCTAATCATTTTTTTTTTCATTCCACCATTGGTAATATGTAATCTGAGCCATTGTCTAATGGAAGTAACTTGTTGCTTTATTTATTATTATTACTATTATTTATTTTAAGAGAGGCTCACAGTAAAGAGATTACCCTGAGTCTCAGGAAAGACTGCAGACTTTAGGCATTTGAACAATGATACCATAAGACAAGGAAACTCGCGAAGCTGAACTGAGTGTGTTTTTGCATCATGAGATGGCCATGAGCCCATGAAAGGGGGAGATTATAGTTTGGATGTGAAATGTTTCCCAGGAGCTCATATGCTTGAACAGTTGGGACCCAGTTGGTGATCCTGTTTAGGGAAGTTTGGGGAATCTTTGGAAATGGGGCTGAGCTGGCTCATAGGTCTTTTGGTGAAGAGATTATGGGTTGTAACTGGGCCCCACTTCAATTTGAGCTCTCTGGTCTTGGTAGGTACCATTCTGCCACATACTCTTGTAGCCACGAACCTGTCTACCATAAATCCTGTTTTACTTCGATGCCCTGCATCTCTTCAAATCAATAGCTCAAAGAATCCTCCTTCTTTATGTCCATTCCTTCTGGTATTTTTATCATAGTGAACTGCCCACTGTATCACAAACACTGCTGGTTCAGGTCATGTGCACCACTATCCTCTCCCTTTGTCTTCAAAGGGCTGTACCCTTGACCATAGGCAAGGGACGTGAGGACAGCAATAAACATCAATAATCATATCACAATATTCTCCAAACACATTTCATGAGAATGAAATTTTTATAAGAACCTAAAGTATTTTATAATAGATTTTTAAAATATAGTTTTTATTGATTCTATGAGAATTTCATGCAACATATTCTGATCATATTCACACATACACACTCCTAGATTTTCCCCTAACTTCTCCAAGGTTCACCTCCTAACACCCACAACTTTATGTCCTTTTTGGTTTTTTGTTTTTTTTTTTTTTTTTAATAATCCACTGAGTCTAGTTTGTGTTGCCCATATACTCAAGGGTGTGGCTGTACCCTGGAGTGTGGTCCACCTACTAGGGGCCACATCATTAAAGAAAGCTGATCCCCCCTTCCTCGGAAGCCATCAGGGACTGCTGATACCTTCTCAGTTAGGGGTGGACACTCCTGAGCCTACCCTTCTCCAAGCCAGAATGTTGACTGACTTGATCTTGTGCATGAAAGCATAGCTGCCATTAGTTCAGGAGAACATGTCAAGAAGATATTATCTCTCCCTGTTCTTCCTGCTCTACTCCCCTCTTCTGCAATGGTCCCTGAGGCTTGTGGAGGCATGGGAGGCCGACACATGTCCCATTAGTGGCACGGATCATGTTTCTTTGCACTTTGACCAAAGAACTTTATCTGGTGAGGTCTGAGAAATTTTCGTCTTCATCTAGGGGTATAGAGACACAAATTAGAGGCAGTTTGATACTATGTTCATTTAACAGAACAATAGTAGCAGGTTCACCCCTGGGGCCTGTGAGCTCCCCACCCATAGGTTTTTTTTTGTTTTGTTTTGTTTTTTTGCCAGATTTGCAATACCAGGCATGTGTTTCTTCCTAGGGAGTGAGCTTTAAAGCTGGTCAGAAAGCAGTTGGTTGCCTCTGTAAAATTGGTGCCACTATTGAACCAATGAGAATATCTTGCCAGGCCTGTCATTATTGTAAATTGCAGGGTTCACAGCTGGCTACAAAATGTTGGTTAATCTTTTTTCATTGGCAGCCTAAAACACATTCCAGTACTATGAAAACTAGAAACTGAGAAGGACGTTTTCTGTTTAGTACCGACTTGCTTTCTCCATGTCCTGTGACCAAAGCATGTGGTGCCTTCAGCAGCAAGTCCTTGCCACCGACTTCTGGTGGACAACCAAGAGCAATGACAATAGCTTGTATTGTTTGGGGGCAGGTTTGGGATTCCATTACCAACAACCCAGGGGAGATATGCCATATATGGCACTGGGCTATTTATTTGGCAAGATATGGCTATATGTTTATATGTATGTATGTATGTATAAGTTTATATAAGATATATATACACGTATAACTTATAAAAATAGTAGGTTTCCATATTTTTTTCCAAACATTCCAAGTTTTAGTTATCCTTCCCCACATACCCCCTCTGCCTGCCCTCCCCTCCCTCTTCCCATTTACATTTCACTGGGAACTCAAGTTTCGTGTAATAGTTCTTTTTTTTTTTCTGTCTCATTTCCATCATTTTTTTTCACTTTCCTGCATTTTTACTTCCTTTCTTAATTGAGATGCTGAGTTTGTTGTAAGTTCTGAGTATAAATGCATGATACAAATACTTCAGAGAATTAAATACACTGCAGTATTGGAATGAAGCCCCATTAATGATGAAAGGGCACATTTTTAAACCCTACCCCAATGCTTGCTGTGATGGCTCTAGGGAGTGTGCTAAGCATTCAAGTTGGTTAATTGACATCACCTACCTTGTAAAGAGGATGCATACACACACGTACAATTACACATAAGTGTATGTATATACATGAATATTCACATTTAATGAACAAGTGTATAAATATGCATGCATTCTATTATATGCACATTTGTGTACAAATATATATATATATATATACATAAAAATTAATCATATGTACATGGATGTTAAGGCCATCCCAGAACTTGTCATAGTTAAAAAAATGTATATATATGTATATATATATATATATATATATATATATATCAAATAAGGAACTGGCTAATGTAAAAAGAATGAATAGTTTACAACTACTTAAGGTCTTTGATGTGCCCATTGACCTTGAGTGCTTTTATTCAGAAATTTATCTATGTAAAGATTAGGATCATCCGTTCTTGTTGGGGACATTTGCAAACTATCTGCCCTTAACTTAAAACCATTTATTGTTATCTGGTGAACTTAGACTTTTCTCCGAATTATTTGGCAGTTCAGGTAAAAGAAATAAAATCTTCCTTTTGTTGAAATGTACCTGGGAGTCAGGAGATAGAAATAAAATCACAGATTTTGTGAAACTGAGCATTTCTGAAGCCAAAACCATATAAACTTTAAAAGCTGCAGCTTTGTGTCAATTTTTAAACCCAATTTAAACCTAAATGCCTAAATCTGCAACCTTCTCTGACCCCTGTACAACATAGGTATTCCCCATAAATACATATGATGATTCACATGTAATAGCATATGAACCATCCTTAAGGCTCTTTCTGGGGCCTAGGAAGGAGCAGTGCGAATTAGGGTGAAGCTTATGTTTCTTTTATTGTTGTTAATTTATTTATTTGTTTAGTTTACATCCCAATCACAGCCCATTTCCTCCCCTCCTCCCAGTCCCACTCTCCTACCCATTTCTCCCATTCTCCCCCCACCCCTGGTACCAACCCACTCTGGCACATCAAATAGCATCAGGACTAAGTGCCTCCTCTTTCACTGAGGTAAGATAAGACAATCCTGCTAGGGAAATGGGATCCAGAGGGAGCCCACAGAATCCAAGTCAGAGACAGCCCCACTCCAATTGTTAGGGGGTCCACTTGAGGACCAAGCAGCCCATCAACTTCATACATGTAAAGGACCTAGGACCAGTTCATGTATGTTTTTTGGTTGGTCATCATCCAGTCTCTATTAGCCCCCTTGGGCCCAAGTTTGCTAGACCTGCTATGCGGGTCTTCTTATAGTGTCCTTAACCCCTAAAGATGCCCCAATCCTTCCCCTAACTCTTCCCCAAGGCTCCTGAGTTCTGCCTAATGTTTGTGTGGGATTCGTTTTATGTTCCAGTTATTTCTAGTTCCATCAAATCGATTATTTTTAAAGGCAGTGAAACATATTATCAATTTCTCAGTTTTTTTATGTAGTAATGATCCTGTCACATCACTCCAAGTCTATTAAACTGGTGACATTTTCTATGAGTATATTTTTTAACATAATGTGCCTTGTGTTTTGCCATGTGTGAATAAAGCATAAAGGGTGTATTTTATAAAGAGTGTGCATAGAAAGTTATGACTTCTATAGTAGAAACATGGCAAGAAGGATTATGAGGCAGGAAGACAAAGAAACGGTATAAAAGTCTCTGAATATGCAGGGCATTGGCAAGGAGTGAATGACAGCTGTTGAGATGGCCAAGAGGTACAAGACTCTGCTGTCAAAATTGTGTCCCAACAGCATGTTCAGAACTCGATTTTCCCTGCTATTTTTACAAAACCATTTATGCTTCTAAGCAACCCATTTGCTTCTTTCTATGAAAATTGCCCCATCTACAAATTGCTGCTATCAGTTATGGTAGAAATGAAATGTAAATGAGAATACCTCTCATCTATTTACAACTTCCTCAGCTTGGACAAATAGAGTAATTACCTCACATTCACTCATGTGTGTGTGTGTGTGTGTGTGTGTGTGTGTGTGTGTGTGTGTGTGCATGTGCGTGTGATAAAAGATCAATGATTTTTCATAGTCAAATGTTGAATTTTTGAGTAGAATATTTAAAACTGAGAAAGCAGACATATGCAGCTATATGGCCAAAACCACATTTATGATATCTGACTAAGGACAGAAAAGACCATGCAAATAACCTGTCAGAAATTGAAAAGAAAAAGCTGAGATGTAACTCACTTCATAGAGAGCTTGCCAAGCACATATGAGGCTCTGGGCTCATCCCCAGCATCACATATACATGTGTGGTGATGCATAATTGTAATCCCAGCATTTGTGAAGTAGAGGTAGGAAAATGAGGAGGTCAAGAATGTTTGAGGACAATCTAGAATACACGATTCCATGTCTAAAAATGAAAGAGGGAAAGGAAAAGAAAGGAGAGAAGAGGAAAGAAAAAAAAGGATGAAAGAAAGAAGTCTTCATACATAACCCACCCCTAGCTCTCATGACTCTGGGCTAACCAAAATCCAAATGGTTAGGATGTAGTGAGTGGGCCCCATGCTGATGATTATGAACAGTGTGCTGTCTTGTCTGGCATCCAATGTGTGGTCAAAAAGGATGCCAAGAGGACATTCCTTCCCATGTTTTCCTCCTGGGAGTACCTGCCAAGATTGTTCCAACTGCAGCCTGTCTCAACAGGGGTTGTTGAGAAATCTTTGCAGCCCACATCTTCCCAGAGTGTGAAGTGTGCTGGGTTCACATATGGAGCTAGTTCTTGAATTCCTCATTTACTTGCAATAAATATGAAGCTGTCCGTAAGCTGAACATATTCCTTCAGCTACATTGACTTCCCTGCTGTACGTATTTCCAGATAAGGGAGAGCATTACTTTGAAAAGTATGCTAGAATGAGGAAGTCCCTAGAGTCTCAGGAGGAGATGGGGTGGGAATCAGGAGTGACTGCTCCCAGGATATGGTGTTTCTTTCGAGAATTGGTGAAAATATTTACAACTAGAGAACAATAATGATTGAACAAAATTGTGAATACACTAACTGTTGTGAGGCTGCTCTTGCGATGTACATTCTACTTTTTAAAAAGTGAGGCCAGATAGGATGCCATACGCCCTTAATCCCAGCTTTTGAGAGGTACAGGCAGGAGGATTAAGAGCTTGAAGCCAGCCTAAGTTACACAGCCAGTTTAGGCTAGCCTGTACAAAGCTCTGTCACAAAATAAATGAACAACAAAACCAATTACCCGAGTGAGGCTAGTGCTTCTGGGTGGAAGGACATATATCCATTAGAAATGTGCATATTGCAGCCCTTAAGTAAACATGGCGTTTATTTTCAGTGTTTCTTGTAGAGAAACTGTCATGGTCACACTCAGAGGGATAGGAAATCATGTTTCCCAATTCAGGATTGCCTTAGCCTTGTAGTCAGTTAATCACCGTGACTATTCCCTGGGGACAGCAGTTGGCATCTAACAACTTCCTTCCTTTTGAAGCCAAGGAAACAATAGAAACACTGTTCTCCCTTCCGAAACTCATGAGGGCTCCCACAAGAAGCCACCTGTGGAGTGGTTCTTGCCCACTGAACTGACTGAAGTATATCCAAATATTATCGGTGCTGCATTTTCTCCATATTCTCTTGTTAAATGAGTTCTACCTTGATGACTCCAGAAACAAAGCCTAGTGGAACTCATCTAGACAACCTTGTACAACAGCTTTCAATGCAGACATTTTCTAAGGAGGGGACATGCTCGAGATATGTTTGGAGCATTCCTTACTGTGCCTCTATATGGAGAAATAGAACCAAGGAAAATAAAGTCAATCTTGTGTGCATTCCAGAGTTCTCTAGGAAAATGAGCTGATAACATGTGTATCAATATGTGGTGTTTACTACGGTACTGCTACAACTGCAGAAGACAAAGAGTCACATCACACATCATCTGCAAGGCAGAGAACTAGGAAAGCTAGGGCCTGATTCATCTGGATCTGAAGGCATGAGGACCATGTTACCCTCTCTATAAAGCCAAAGGTCTGGGAAATAAGAGCTTTAATTGTGGCAGCAAAAGATGGGCATCTTAGGTAAAGACGAGAAAAAAAAATCACCTTTCTGATTTATTTACCTATTCAGGCCTTCAATGTACTGGATGACCTCCCCCAACCCCCATGTAGATGAGGGTGATCTCTATTCAGCATGGATCACACGTCTTCCAGAAATACTCTCACAAAAGTGATGTGTAACCAGATGTCTAGGCATCTTTTAACCCAGCCAAGTCAGCATGCAAAATTATTGTACATATAGATGTGTGTTTGTAAATAAAGACAGAGCAGGAACAGAAGGAGGATTAGGAGAGAGAGGGAAAGATAGAAACAGACAGACTGACAGCAGAGACAGAGAGATCGCAAAGAATTGGCTAATCCAATTATGAAAACAAAGAAGTCTCAATATTGGAAGTCAATAAGCTAAGGATCCCAGAAATCAGTGGTATGAGTCCATCAGAAATCTACAGGCTACAGAACAATAGCGTCAACATGTCAGTTTTATTCCAAAGGCAGAAAGAGCCCAGAATCCCAACTCTAAATAGTCAGACACCAGAAACTCACTCTTCCTCAGTCTTTTTGTTCAATTCAAGCCTTCAGTTGAATGGAAGAGTCCCATTCACACTACAGTGGCCCATCTGCTATCCTCAGTCTACCAATTCAAATGTGGAAAGACATAAACACCCAAATGATTCTTGACTGAATGGCTGAACACTCTAGCCTGGTCACACTGGCACTGAAAATTTGCTATCACACCTAGTCATCACAGCGTTGAGTTAAAAACTGTATGCCCCATGGCTTCTAACTCAAAATCTTCTGAAAAAAAGAAAAAGAGAGAAAGAAGCACTTTCTGTTACAGGAAAATGTAGATTGCTTTCTCTCCGATTTGTTTGTCAAGAGAAAAATAATCCAATTGGTTTGTTTCAAAGCCAAATAAACCATTTAAACGTCAAGTGCATTAACTTGATTGTAATGGGTGTAGCTGCTTGCAAAACTAAATAACGAAGAGCAGAGGGATTGTGCTCCTTTCAGACTAGGTCATCTTTGTACAGCTTTTCAGACCTGTAGCATTTGCCAGGGGGACATGTGAAGAACTCATTGTGAACTGACTCAGGAAAACCGAAGTAAGATAAATTAAGAATGCTCATTGAAATGTGTTAATAGATTCAATGTAATTGCTAGGAAGGTATCCTACCTGAACAGACATGAGTACAAGGTTAATCATTCTCTTACGTGAGTGGCATAGAAATTTAAGGCATAGCTTTCCAAGAGAGTAGGCTTAGCATGCCCAAGGTCTGGAGGACAGGTTTATATTTTTATCAGCATCTGGGGTAAAGTAGAAAAGGTAGCGCTGACTCATTAAGGTGACCACAGGGACTTAACTCAATGGTGATTTAACTTGGTAAATGATCAATCACCACAGCTATTTTTTTTTAACCTATGTGAGCACTTTGGAAACCATTTATGTAGCTAAGTCATTCTCTCCACTGAATGATTTCAGCCTTTCCAATGAGCCATGATAAAGTATGCAGAAGTCACAAATATAATACTATTCTTTGACTTAACATCCCAATTGACTCACCCAAGGTGCTTACAGGAGTACGGGAGCCAAAGTGAGCAGGTGAGGAGAGCCTTTGTCTCTGTAGGCCCTGGGGTCCTCAGTCACTCATGTCAGTGCCTTGCCCACAAAGATTCATTCATGGACATGATGAATAGACATCTAACACCCTATATTTGGAGGGAGCATCAATCCAGGAACACACATGCTTTATTTGGAACAGTGGTGTGTCCAAGGGGATTGAGGCATAGGGAAGCTTTTGAAGACAGGAAAATGTAAGTCTACATACGAATGTTACTTTGAAGCAAAGGCTGCTAGTCAGGGCTTGGTACAGAGACTGGCATTGGCTCCCTGAAGGATATCACTATCAGTAGGCAAATGTCTGTGTGTAAATTGTTTATCTGGAATATTCTGGGTTTGTGGAATTCCCAGCATCTTTTTATAATAATGTGCAATCTCTCAAGCCAGGAAAGGGTGTCCAGAGTTTGAAGAAGATGTGGGGAGCTGTGAGCAGATAACAGAGGCTTTATTCACATCGGGTAAAGAGACCCATCTCTGGGCCAGGAGTATACTCAGACAAGATTACACAAAAGTGGAGTTTGCCAGGAATTATTCATGGTTCCACAATCCATTATATCATTGGTCACACATGCTGCTGATTCAGATCTCTGGAAACCTGGGGTCTGCTCTCTCTAGCTTATTCTGGATAGCTACCCATTAGTTCCATCCTTCCCATACCTTTACATGGGCTCGTTCAAGGTGCCAGGGTGAAGATGGTCAGTGTTTTCTTTTATGAAATATAGCATTATGTCTAATGAATTTACAGCAATGAACGGAAATGGAAAAAAGAAGATACGTGAAAAGACGTTCCCCATGCCACTGAGTGTCTTCTTAGTGAAGAAATGCATCTCATTTTGATTTCTTTAGTGTTGCCCATTGGCTGTGCAGCTAAACAATCTAGGGCTCGAATCATGAACTCAAAACTTCTAGCTCCCTCTGCTTTGTCTCTGCTACGTTAAGACTTTCCTAGGTAACATTTACTTTGTGATCATCATTTTAAGGTCATAAATTTTTCAAAAATTATAATGCCTGGCTTCTAACAGAGATTTGACACATTAAACAGCTTAGCAGTAAAGGGCTGACTTGGTGCACTCTTAAAGCATCTGTGCACAGTAGGGCCATAATGTCACAGTAGACCTGAGGACACTGAACCAAAGGCAGGTAAAACTTGTTTGGGATAATGTGTGCTCAGCTAGAGGAAATCTACGATTACATGTGTTCCAAAGAACCAAGCACAGACATGTTCCTCACATAGATCCATGTTCTGCTAACAATAACCCATTTTTGAGAGCATCTAAAAAAGTCACGAGTAGAATCCAAAAAAACACTCAAAACCAAGGAGCACCATCAAGGACTATGTCACCCGATGCCAAATAATATACTGTTAAGGTTGCTTTTCCCCATACAGAAACAAGTTGCTCAAATTTGTGCCTTCAAATACATGGAGCTCAATCCTGTGTTCAAATACGTGACAAAGGAAAGACTACATAGCTTGCTTTGGGCTGAGTTTGCTACATTTGGAGTTTAAAATGAAACTCCTAATTATTTTGGTCTTTCACATCATTATCGAGCATCCTGGTGAATATTTTAATCCAGTCACGGAATTTGTGTATCAAATTCTTCCTTTAGAAGAGTCTAGTCCCAGAAGGCAAGGATAGATGAAGATTTTTTTTTAATTACCCTTACAAAACTAATGATCTGGTTGGGAAGACACCAACGTTTCACACCTAAAAGGAATAGAGAAGCTGAACAGAGAAAGGAGATAATCTCACATTCCCATAATGCAATGCTGCATAGCCAAGGGGTGACCACCGAGAGAGACTCTGGCTCCAGACTCCCCAATTCCGATCCTGACTCTTATTGTCTATCTGATCTTGGACAGGTTGCTTAATTTATTTGTTTCTCTATGTCCTTACTTGTCAGATCATGTAAATGTGGTATCCAGGGTTGACATGATTATTTAATAAATTAACAGTACCATAGAGTCTGGACAATAAGAACTCTATAAAATGGAGCCCTCTTACCCATGGCTCTTCAGTGTGATCTGTTTAATTCTCAGTGCCTTCGTTTATAACACAATCTGCCCAAAGCATGCAGGGTAATAGAGACGATCAGAAGTCTGGTGTCACAGTCAACACACCCCTGCTACCTGTTACTGTCTTGGAAGTGAAGAAAAAGCTCATCTCTGAAATGTCACAAAAGCCTGAGAAAAGTTGGCTCGGTGGGCTTCCTATTTTCTCACTCACATACTACACCAACTGCACTCTGCGAACTTAGTATGTTTGCATCCACTAAAAATGGGCTCAGCCCAGTGGGATTAATCTATTACTGGAAACCTTGGCAAGGACTTCATGCTCCGAGAGGGATTGATTTACAGTAGAGGAAAAATGGAAGGGAGAAATATTAAAATAAAATGCAATCATGTTTCTATTTAGAAATGGTTACTGCTAGCAGTATTGCAAAATAATGCTGGCCTGCAACCAGAAAGCTGCACCTGCAGAGATTCCAGCTGTGGAGCACTGGAGCCCTCGCTGTGATTGCTCAATAACTCTCTTATTTAGTACCACTGGCAAGAATTTGGCAAAATCATGTATACACACAAACACACACACATATTTCTACACACACAGTGCCAATATGCTTAGCCCTGTGTCCTTAACACTGGCACTCTCTTAAAGGTTGTGGGCGGGGTTTTCTTCCATATGTACTTTTAGGGAATACCTTTTCTTTCACTTCCTAATTTGAAATTATGCTTGCATTTCTAGGCAGCCCTAGTGGGCCCTTCTGAAATCTAGATTTATCTATAGTATCAATGTGCTTTTATCACTCTAGTCTAAGAGCTGTACACTGCTAGATAAGTCTGCCACCTTTTAGAGAGAGCCACTTAAAGTCCAGAGGTTTGCAATTTTTCCCCCAACACTGGTACCTTTTTCTTAGAAACTTCTGGCACAGATGCTGAAAGAGTAGTAACAGCCACAAATTATAAATATAGTACAAATAGCACAACTCACTAGGTGTTCAGATGGACTAGCAGAGTGTCAAAGCAAGAAGACCAACATCACACAACAGTTCCCCCAGGTAGTAGCAGACCCCTGCTGGCCTGTGGACAAAGGCACTCTCTGTACCTTGGTTTACTCATCCATACAATGGGATTTTAAAAGCCATTCCATCCAGCTTAGAGAGTTGCTGCATAAAATGTCTAATAAACATATAATAAAACTGCGCAGCTCTTCACATGATATCCAAGTTTTTTAAGTGAAATATAGATTCACCTAAAACCCTAGGAAGGCAACTCAGAAAAGAGGAATGTCACACTCTCATTCTGTCTTCCTTGTAGTGGCCTATTTTGGTCACTTCTGAAATCACAGGTTTTCTTCCCCCCCGCCCCCACCAGCCCCAAATTCTGAAAGCATACAACATCATGAGTCTGAAACTGAAAATACTAATTAGATGATCAATGGCTTGGGGGAGACGTGAAGAGTATGAACTGAGATATATTCTGAAGGTAAAGGCTGATGGAGAGTCTGTGAATGAAACCAGAAATTGAAGAAAGAGAAGGAAGCTTTATTATGCATGAATTAAAGTCAGAGTTTATTAAGAAAAAGTTTTGCCATAGATTTTTATTCATGAGTGTTGAGAAAGGAGAAAACAAATTATATATAAGAGCCAGACAGTGACACACTCTCTGGAGTGGGCATTGATTCTCCAGAGAGTCATGAGAGGGAAGATTTAAAAGATAAAGAAGAAATCTGTGGCAGAAAGATTGAGACCAGCTTGGGCTTCTCTGAGGCATCGCTTCTTCCTTTGAAACTGTGCTGACAAGTAAGATCCGTCGTTTTAAATATCTGGGATTTTTTTTTTCTTTCACATTGTTACACCCTCAACCAGAAGGGCCCAGCCATGGAACACAACCATAATAAAATACCCTGAAGGGAAATAGCAGACAAGTTTAAAGGAGAGATATCTAACACTGCTTCTGGGAATTAGGAAAGGCTTCTAAAAGAGGAACACCCTAACCTGAGGGAAGAGAGTATGGAACCTCCACTTGACTGCTCCAATAAGCTATGTGAAAATACACTATACACACACACACACACACACACACACACACACACACACACACACACATATATATATAGTTGGTTTTAATGTCAGCTTGCAACAAATTAGAATATTCTGAGTAGGAACCACCACCTGAAGCATTGTCCTGACTACCTTAACTGAAGAGGGAAGATCCACCTCAAATGTAGCTGACACCCTCCAATGGCAGCCCAGATTAAAAAGTGTGTCAAAGGGAAGGTTATCTTGCCTTTTTCTCACTTAGTGTCCTTTCGCGCCTCTTAGTGATTTATACTGTTGCTGCTGCTGATGATGATGAGAAGGAGGAGGAGGAGGAGAAGGAAAAGGCAGAGGAGGAGAAGAAAGAGGAAGATTCCTTCACTGATATCAGAATCCTCATTTCCAGAATTCCATTTTGACTAAGGATTGTCAGAGCTCTAGGAACCTTCCAAGTTTTCAGCACCAGATTGAGTTGGCTGAAGCACCCAGCCTTGAGAACTGAGAAACTAGTGCATCTGGACCACTCAGGTGTGAGATAGCTGCTGTGGGACTACTCTAACTGCTGAGACTCCCAGCCTCTTCATCGCCCACCCATGTCTCACTGCAGATCCACATGCACTGCTCCAGTGCAGTCCTTCAAGAATAGGTGTTCTCAAGAGTTCTGTTTCCCACCAGCTCTGCTTCACTGGATCATCAGGCAGCACCTATGTATGTCTGAACAAAGCCTTGCTTACTTTGGGGTCTCTCAAGATGGGAACCCTGCTTTTTTCTACTTGCTCTCAGCCCCCCCCCACCCAAGAAGCTCCAGGACATAGCCCCTCAACACACCAATGTGGATGGGAAATTCAGATGTTTGTTTCCTCCGTCATTGGAGCTGCCTCATAACCTCCAGCCAGCCATTCCAGTCTCCCAAGTCTCCCTCAGCTGGCTGGTCTTGTCTTTCCTGCACCTTCATCAATGTCTCAGACCACTCTGGCTGTGAGATGTGTAGCACCCAAAGGCTCTGTGCTTGGGATCCCCTTACTACAGCCTCTACCTAGATGCCACCAAAGGTCACAGATAACATGGCCCTCCTGTCACAGGCCCAAGTCCTTGAGCCACCACCACTTGAGCTCCACAGGGGACCTCTGCTTGTTGGGGACAGAGATGCCAGTGTTATGAAACAAGGGCTGAAAGTCAGTGACTAAAGACACATAAGAGCAAAACGGGGGGGGGGGGGGGTCTGACACCTGTTCCTCTCCTCACTTCCCAATTCTTTTCCAGTGATTTTCAGGGTTCTACTTACTTATCATCCATTGCAGATTTCTGTCCATAACCCACAACAGTTAGGAAGGAAGACATTGTCCACATAGTTCCTTGAGTCAAAACCAGAAAGGCTCTAAAATACGTTCTCCAGCTTCTAGTCTTAAATGAGACTGTGGTGGCTACAATCTTTCCAATTTTGTTTAAGCCTCCATGATTTCACTTACTCAAGAACATGATCATCTAACTAATTTCTAACACATGGGGTTGGGTGGATCATTCCTTAGCAACCTAACGTGTCCTGAAACTCCAAAATGGAAAGTGTTTGAGCATCTTCAAGATCTTCAAGTCAGTCCATATGTTTCTAATCCCCATAGAGGTAAGCGGAGCAAAACCTACACCTTTCTTTGCATATGGCAGGCCCACATGCCAGTGCATGGAAAGTTTGGGGGAATTTGCATGAGTGGAAGCCAGATGAGAATCTGTGGTGGAATAGCAGAGCCTGCAGTTCGCTGTTCTGTGTGCAGCCTTTTTTTTTTTTTTTTTTTTTTTTTTTTTTTGCTTTGTAAGGAGCTGGGCTACTGATTTTCAGATCAGTAAACTGGTGACTTCTTTCATAAAGGAATTCATCAGAAACTCATTAGTAAGGCTGTTGGCCTGACCCTAGTACCTGATTAATAATCTGTTCCTAGGCATTGCCAACAGAACTTAATGTGTTGGAAATGACAAGAAAATCATCTGAAAAAGCATTGAAGTTTGGCTCTGACTTCCCCACTAGCATTTGATTCTTCTGCAAATACACGAGGCTTCTATGTGCTCAGCCTACTAACACAAAATGGAGAGCCCAGGGAGTAAAAATCCTGACAGTTCTTATTAAGGTAAAAATGAGGTTACAGAATTCATTTTCAAGGTTTCTTCTCACTTTTTTTTTTTTTCAAATTAAATTGGAGCTACCAAATTTAATGACAAGGCTACCCTGCTGAGTACAGAGCCCAGAGAGCAGATCCTCTCCTGGTCTGTGGATCCTTGACTGCTCTAATGTCTCTTATAATGTGACTAATAACCAGCCATCAGCGTATATACCATGCCACTTCATCGTGGCACACAGCAATCACTGGAACAGCTATTCTGAGGAATGAACCTGCATAATCACTTGGGGTTTCTTTGTTACATGTCACAGTGTGAAGATGGCTTCCACTCAGCATGCCAGCAGAAAAACAAACAAGTGCTCTTCCTGTCCTCCACATCAGTCTCTCCTCATTGTTGCCATCCAAGCCCCATGCCTCCCCTACAAGCCACCCTTTCGTCCTCTTGAGAAAAGTGAAGAGCCCCAGATCTTTGAGTTCAGACCTTTGATAGCTGCCTCCTACTGTCCTTCTGCCAACTGTATCTTAGAAAGAGATGAAAATGCAGACAGCAAAGGATAGAAAGCAAAGGAACTTTCCAGATTTCCCAATGCTGGTTTCCTTAGAAGAAAAATAATAATAATAAGCTCATTAAAATCCAGTTGAGTCTGACATTTTCCCTTTTACCTTTTCAATCTTTTTATAGTTTCAAATCATTAGCTATCAGCATGAAGCTAAAAGGTAGATCTAGCCATCTATGAAATGGTGACACATTTGACAATAATACTTTTGAGGAGCCTGTCACATTCTCTCCCCAAACAAGTCTCATTAATGTTCAAACTGCTCCAACTGTCTTTATTTTCTCTCTGTTTCTTTTCTCCTGGATTCTCTCTAATTAGCTTAGTTTTGTGCGGGGTTTTTTTTTTCAGGCTCCCTTGTTACACAGTTTGAGTTTAAAAGAAAATAAGGAAGTAGATGTCATTTCCATGGACCCCAAGGCTGAGTTAATCAGCAGAATTAATAACTCTATTACCCATTAAACCGGGTGGCGGGGGAAGAGCAGTGGCTCTTATCTCCAGCACTGTGATCACCATCCACCATGCTTCTTCATTTTCCTCTAACAATTGTAAACTTTTGCTCTTTCTGAGCAAATTCTGAGGTTCAACTTACTTGTACACTGCTTCCTTTTTGGCTCCAGGGTGTGAATCAGGAGGTGAGGAGGGGGGTGTAGCTGGCTCTGCCTGCGGTGTCCATGCTGAGAACCGATCAGGCTGCTAATGAGAATAGATGAAAGGAAGTCCCAGGCAAGCCTGAGAAAGAGCCCTGACCTAGCTATCCCTGGGTGACTCGCCACAATCAATAATTCCTTACTGCAGAAACTTCATAGGTATCGCATTATCGGAAACAGACACAATAAAAATACCTCTCTGGTTTTTCACAAGCATGCTGTGGAAATAAAAACTATATGGAAACTTATGCCAGCTGACAGTTGAGTTCACAAAATTTTAACACAATCGTGACTAAGGGTTGAATAGCATTTGAAAATGTATTTTCAGTGTGTATGGGTGTAGAATACTATAGCTTCTTCTTATTCAACAAAGAATATTCAAAGGAATATCATTCTTTTACCCGCAAAGTCAGTACTAACAAGATCACTGGAATGTGTAGTACATAATCAGGATGTTTCTTTTAGAGTAATGTATCTGGAGACCCTCAGCAGATTAGGAGGCCTTTTAGCTTTCCATAATTCAGAAAAAAAAATCACCAACAGAAATTCTCTGTTTAACTTTTTTAAAATAATTTATTTTTTATTTCAAGTTACATCTCAATCACAATCCCCTCCCTACTCCCCTCTCCAGTCCCCCTACTTCCACCCTCCTCCCCCCAACCTCCCATCCTTTTCCCTTTTTTTTTTAGTTTAAGGTATTTCTTTTTCCCCCCAACAGCTCTCCCTTTCAGTCCAACAAATGGTTCTTTCTCTTATAACTATAAATACAATACAAAACAACAGAAATAAATAGGCCACAATTATGAGAGTAATATGGCTTAACATACATTCCCAATGTCCAGTTTATACATATTTGGCACCTGACTTTAACATTCTACTATCTAACCATCTCCATGAGTTTAAAGTTCTATATCTAACTCATCTTTGATATCTGTTTAACTTTTAATGGTGTATCTATCAATGTAAAGAAAAGAATATGGATACATATTTTTTCTTGTTTCTGAAATAGACTTACAAAAAATATAAATACCATAGCATTGCAGAGAAAATACTTCTGTTTGTTTTTCTTTGATTAGCACTCATTTCTCTTCCAGTTTAAAAGGAGAAGTGGCTAGAGAGATGGATCAGGGGCAGATCCATCTAAGAGCACTGTCTGCCCTTCCACAGGACTTGAGTTTGGTCCCTAGCAACACATCAGGCAGCTCACAACCAATCCTAACACCACCTCCAAGGGATCTCATGCTCTCTTTTGGACTCTGTAGGCACCAACACAAATATATACAACACATACATATAAATAAAACTAAAATAATTAAAAATGTTTTGGTCTCGTTTGGTAGATGACCTTTGATCCAAAAGAATATCAGGAAGAAAAGAAAAATAAGAAAAACAAAAACAAAACTTATTTTTAGGTTAAAAAAACAAAAACAAAAAACAAAATAAAAACCTTGCCTTAATTGGATTTGTAATATTCCTTAGCCAAAAATTAATACATGTGCTCATTCTCCAAGCTTTCCTAGTTTTGACTCTCAGTTTGTTTTACACAATATACCTGAAATACTATTGCCAAGAATGATCATCTTAACATGGACTTCATTCATTGGCACATGTGTTCACACAGACAAGACTGTTCTTGTATAGTGGGCTGGGGTACAAGAAATGAGAATGGGAACTAATTTGGAAGAGGAAGTGGGTGAGTGGGAGGGAGGGGAGGCAAAGCTAATGGAGTAGATAGGATTAAAATGCATCATACTCATGCAGGACATGTATAAAAATGTCCTAACAAAACCCAGTAATATATAGTTCATGTTCATTAAATTTTTCAAATGAAAAGAGCTATAATAAGAAGGTGGAGGGGGGACCTGGTTGGAAAGAGGAAGAGGATGAGCAGGAATGGGAGTGGGCAAGAAAGGGTTGACACATGTATGACAATGCCATGTATAATTAATTGCTATTAATTTTCAAATTTTTGTTGCATTTTATTTTATTTATTGTTGTGTGTGTGTGTGTGTGTGTGTGTGTGTGTGTGTGTGTGTGTGTACACATGTGCTCATACAGCACAAGAGTGAAAGTCAAAGAACAACTTACAGGAGTGAGTTCTCTTTTCTACAATATGGGTCCCAAGAATCAAATTTAGGTCATCATGTTTGACAGCAAGCACCTCTGCCTGCCTTAAATGTCTCATCTTTAATGTTGATTACATGTTATATAAAGTAAAAGTTTTTATTTTATAAAACTTTTCTTTTTTATATTTATTTATTACTTCAGGTTACATCTCCATCACAGTATCCTCTTTCCACCCCCTATCCCTTCCATCCCACTCCTCTGGAGTGGAATGTCCCTACATATCAGTCCCCTTCCCAGTTCAGCAGTCATATGAGGGCCAAGAGCCTCCTCATACACTGGGGACCTACAATGTAGCCCCACTAGGCCAAAGTGTCTCACTGACAGGTAACAAAGTCTATGTTCCTGTTCCCTTTGGTGCATTGGCTATAGTATAGTTATCCTGTACTATATGGCTAAAATCCAATTATAAGTGAATATATGCCATGTGCATCCTTCTGAGTCTCAGTTAGCTCACTCAGGATGAGCTTCTCTAGTTCCATCCATTTGGCTGCAAATTGCATGATTTCATTGTTTCTAATAATAGCTGAGTAGTATTCCATTGTGTAAATATATCACAGTTGTTTTATCCATTTGTTGGTTGAGGGACATCTGGGTTGTTTCCAGTTTCTAGTTATTAGAAATAAGGCTGCTATGAACATAGATGAGGATATGTCCTTGTGGTTTGGTGAGGAATCATTTGGATGTATACCCAGAAGTGGTATGGCTGGGCCTTGAGGTACAGCTATTCCAAGTTTTCTAAGATATTACCAGGCTGAATTCCATAGTGGTTGTACAAGTTTGCACTCCCACCAGCAATAGAATAGTGTTCCCCTTTCTCCACAACCTCACCAGCATGTGCTGTCATTTGAGCTTTTAACTTAGCCATTCTGAAAGGTGTGAGATGGAATCTCAGGGTCCTCTTGAGCTGCATTTCTCTGATGATTAAGGATGTTGAAAACTCCTTCAAGTGTCTCTCAGCCTTTAGGGATTCCTCCTTTGTGAATTCTGTTTAGCTCAGCTCCCCATTTTTTGATTGGATTATTTGGTTTCTTGGCATTTAATTTCTTGAGTTCTTTGTAAAATTTGGATATTAGCCCTCTGTCAGATGTGAGGTTGGTGAAGATTTTCTCCCAGTCTGTAGGCTGCCGTTTTGCTCGAATGGCAGTGTCTTTTGCCTTACAGAAGCTTTTCAGTTTCATGAGGTCCCATTTATTGATTGTTGGTCTTAGAGCCTGAGCTGTTGGTGTTCTGTTCAGGAAGTTGTCACCTGTGCTGATGAGTTCGAGGGTTTTACCAACTTTCTCTTCTAATAGATTTAGTGTGTCAGGCCTTATGTTAAGCTCTTTGATCCACTTGGACTTATGTTTTGTGGAAGGTGATAAGTATGGGTCTAATTTCATTCTTTTACATGTCAACATCCAGTTAGACCAGCACCATTTGTTGAAGATGCTGTCCACTTTCCATTGTACAATTTTGGCTTCTTTGTCAAAAATTAAGTGGCCATAGGTGTGTGAGTTCATTTCTGGGTCTTCAATTTGATTCCATTGATCCACTGGTTTCTTTCTTTTTTTCAATATTTATTTATTACTTCAGGTTACATCTTCATCACAGTGCCCTCTTTCCACACCTCCCAGGCCCGTCCTCCCACCCTTTAACCCATATCCTTCCATCCCACTCCTCTGGAGTGGAGTGTCCCTACATAACAGTCCCCGCCCCAGTTCAATAATCATATGAGGGCCAAGAGCCTCCTCATATACTAGGGGCCTACAAGACAGCACCACTAGGGCAAAGTGTCTCACTGACAGTATCTACTCACAAATCCAGCCCTACAGAAGATCTTAGAAGAAAAATTCCAACCCAGAGAAGATAACTACACCCAAGAAAACAGAGGAAGCAAAAAACTCCACTGCATCTAAACTAAAAGAAACACTCAAATACCACCTACACTAAAATGATAGGAAATAACAATCTTTGGTCATTAATATCCATCAATATCAATAGACTCAACTCCCCAATAAAAAGATACTGGTGTGTTTCTATACCAGTACCATGCTGTTTTTATTACTATTGCGCTGTAGTACAGCTTGAAATCTGGAGTGGTGCTGCCTCCAAATGTTTTTTTTAATGTACAGGATTGATTTAGCTATTGTGGGTTTTTTGTTATTCCATATGAAGTTGATAATTGCTTTTTCCAGGTCTATAAAGAATTGTATTGGTATTCTGATAGGAATTGCATTGAATCTGTATATTGCTTTTGGCAGGATGGCCATTTTTATTATGTTGATCCTACCCTATCCATGAGCATGGGAGATCTTTCTATCTTCTGATGGTCTCTTCAATTTCTTTCTTCAAGGACTTGAAGTTCTTGTACAGGTCTTTCACTTACTTGGTTAGAGTTACCCCCAGGTATTTTACATTGTTTGTGGCTATTGTGAAGGGTGTTGTTACACTAATTTTTTTCTCAACCCATTTATTATTTTGTATAAAAAAAGGACTTCTGATTTTTTTGGAATTAATTTTGTATCCAGCCACCTTGCTGAAGGTGTTTATCAGCTGTAAGAGTTCTCTGGTGGAATTTTTGGGGTCGCTTATGTATATTATCATATCCTCTACAAATAGGGATAATTTGACTTCTTCGTTTCCAATTTGTATCCTCTTGATCTCTTTTAGTTGTCTTATTGCTCTGGCAAGAACTTCAAGTACTATGTTGAAGAGATATGGTGAAAGTGGGCATCCTTGTCTGTCCTGAGTTTAGAGGAAATGCTTTAAGCTTCTCTCCATTTAATTTGATGCTGGTTACTGGCTTGCTGTATATCACCTTTACCATTTCTAGGTATGGTCCTTGTATGCCCATTCTCTCTAGGACTTTTAGCAAGAAGGGGTGTTGGATTTTGTCAAATGCTTTTTCAGCATCTAGTGAGATGATCATGTGTTTTTTCTTCTTTCAGCTAGTTTATGTGGTGAATTACGTTGAGGGATTTTCGTATGTTGAACCATCCCTGGATTCCTAGTATGAAGCCTACTTGATCATGGGTGTATGATACTTTTGATGTGTTCTTGGATTCAGTTTGTCAGTATTTTATTAAGTATTTTTGCATCTATGTTCATGAGGGAAATTGGTCTGAAGTTCACTTTCTTTGTTGGGTCTTTGTGTGGTTTAGGAATCAGGGTGAATATGGTCTCATAGAATGAGTTTAGCGGTATTCATTCTGTTTCTATTTTGTGGAAGAATTTGAAGAGATTTGTTGTTAGCTCTTCTTTGAAGGTCTGGTAGAATTCTGTGTTGAAACCATCTGGCTCTGGGCTTTTTTTTGGGGGGGGGGGCGCGAGATTTTTAATGACTGTTTCTATTTCCTTAGAGATTATAGGGCTGTTTAATTTGTTAACCTGATCTTTATTTAACTTTGGTAGGTTGAATCTATCAATAAAATTGTCCATTTTACTTAGGTTTTCAAATTTGGTGGAGTACAGGTTTTTAAAGTAAGTTCTAAAGATTCTCTGGATTTCCTCAATGTCTGTTGTTATTTTTCCCTTTTCATTTCTGATTTTGTTGATTTGTGTTTTCTCCCTCTGTCTTTTAGTTAATTTGGCTAAAGGTTTGTCTATTTTGTTGATTTTCTCAAAGAACCAACTCTTGCTTTCATTGATTCTTTGTATTGTTCTATTTGTTTCTAAGTTGTTGATTTCAGCCCTAAGTTTGATGATTTCCTGCCTTCTGCTCCTCTTGGGAGTGTTTGCTTCTTTTTTTTTTTCCAGTTCTTTCAGTTATGCTGTTAATTTGCTAATATGAGCTGTCACGATTTTCTTTTTGAAGGCTCTTAGTGCTATGAACTTTCCTTGTAGCACAGCTTTCATTGTGTCCCATAGGTTTGGGTATGTTGTGCCTTCATTGTCATTGTATTTTAAGAAGTCTTCAATTTCTTTCTTTCTTTCTTCCCTGACCCAGTGGTTGTTCAGTAGAGAGTTGTTCAGTTTCCATGAATGTGAGTTGTTCAGTTTCCATGAATGTGTAGGCTTTCTATTATTTCTGTTGTTGTTGAAGTCCAGCTTTATTTCATGGTGGTCTGATAAGATGCAAGGGGTTTTTTCAATTTTCTTGTATCTGTAGAGGCTTGCTTTGTGTCCAACTATATGGTCAATTTTGGAGGAGTTTCCATGTGGTATTGAAAAGGCGTATTCTTTTGTGTTTGGGTGAAACATTCTATAGATCTTTGTTAGGTCCGTTTGGTTCATGACTTCTGTTAGTCTCATTATTTCTCTATTAGGTTTCTGTCTCAGTGACCTGTCCATTGCTGTAAGTAGGGTATTGAAGTCTCCCACTACTAATGTGTGGGAATCAATGTGAGTTTTAAGCTTTGTAAGAGTTTCTTTTATAAATGTGGGTGCCCTTGTATTTGGGGCATAGATATTCAGTATTGAGATGTTGTCTTGATGAATTTTTCTTTTTATGAGTATGTAGTGCCCTTCCCTATCGTTTTTTATTAACTTCAGTTGAAAGTCTATTTTGTTTATTAGGATGGCTACTCCAGCTTGCTTCCTGGGCCCATTTGGTTGGAAAACAATTTCCCAGCCTTTTACTCTGAGGTAGCGTCTATCTTTGTTAGTGAGATCTGTTTCTTGTATGCAGCAAAATATTGGGTCTTGTTTATGGATCCAATCTTTGAGCCTGTTTCTTTTTACAGGGGAGTTGAGTCCATTGATGTTGATGGATATTAATGACCAAAGGTTGTTATTTCCTGTTATTTTGATGTAGGTGGTGGTTGAGTGTTTCTTTTGGTTTAGCTGCAGTGGAGTTTTTGCTTCCTCTGTTTTCTTGGGTGTAGTTATCTTCACTGGGTTGGAATTTTCCTTCTAGGATCTTCTGTAAAGCTGGATTTGTGGGTAGATACTGTTTAAATTTGATTTTGTCATGGAATATCTTGTTTTCTCCATTTTTGTTGATAGAGAGTTTTGCTGGGTATAGTAGTCTGGCTGGGCACCTATGTTCTCTCAGGGCTTGTAGGACATCTGGCCAGGCACTTCTGGCTTTTAAAGTTTCTGAGGAGAAATCAGGTGTAATTCTGATGGGCATGCCATTATATGTTACTTGACCTTTTTCTCTGACAGCTTTTAATATTCTGTACATTTGGAGTTTCAATTATTATGTGGCGAGAGGAGTTTCTTTTCTGATTGAATCTGTTTGGTGTTCTGTATGCCTCTTGGAATTTTATTGGCATCTCTTTCTTTAGGTTTGGGAAGTTTTCTTCTATGATTTTTGAAGATGTTTCCTGGACCTTGAAGTCGGAGTCTTCTCTTTTTTCTATGCAAATAATTCTTAGATTCTGTCTTTTCATTGATTTCTTAGATGTTGTGGGTGAGAGCTTTTTTTAGATTTCTCATTTTCTTTGGTTGCTGTACTGATCTCTTCAATAGAATCTTCCACGCCTGAGATTCTGTCTTCCATCTCTTGTATCCTATTTTTGATACTCATGTCTATAGTTCCTGTTCTGTTCCCTTGATTTTCCACCTCCAGGATTACCTCGATCGTGTTTTCTTTGTTGCTTACACTTCCAATTTCAAATCTTGAACAATTTTATTTGTTTTAGGCGTTTCCTGCTACAATTTACTTGTCTTTGTCTGCAAATCTTTCAAATATTTCGAATCTTTCATTGCCTTGTCTCTTTCCTATTCATGTTGATCCACTTTGGCTTGGAGATCTCTAATGTTATTCTCCATTGCTTTTGTTTGTAAAATGGAGGAATCTTTGAATTCCTTCAGAAGTTTAATTTCTTCTTGAAGGACTCTATCTCTTTCCAAAGTATAGATTTGTCATCATTTTCATGTGTTTCAGCTGTGGTGGAGTAGTCAGGGCTTGCTGTACTAGTATAGCTGCAATTTGTTGGAGTCATATTTCCCTGACTTTTGTCAGATCTGTTCTTTTGCTGACCTTTAGCCATCTGGTTGTTCTCAGCTGTTTGCTCCTGGTGCCTTCTGGGCTTTGTGCCAAGAAGGGTGCTTTGGTGTAGAAATCATATAACTTGGTGATCTGTAGCTCTCTACAGGCTGGATGGGGCCTTGTGTGGAGGTTTGTTCTCAGTGTGTCTCCCAGCGCTCACCCCTTCCTATTGTGTCCCAATTGGGGACTCATGTCAGAGCTTGTGGTGGGATGTTTTCCTGCAGGTCCTGAGATCCAACTGGTCTTCGAATAGATGACTGTGCAGGTTGGCAGGCCATAAACTGTTGGCTGGGCCTGTAGCTCCCCTACAGCTTATGTGTTGGACCATATTCATGGTCCTCCCAAGCTGCTCTCAGGGGGTTCTCAGGATCAATGTGCATCTAATAGCCAGAAGCACTGTGATCTGGTACAGCCCACATCTCCCAGACAATGAGCAATGGCCCAGAATTGTTTCACTGCTCCCGAGTCAGAGCTCTCTGTGTTGTAGCCTGGGTATTCAGTGTATAGCAGCTCTGTTGGTATGCTCCTGGGTGTCCAAGCCTAGCCCCTGCACAGATGCTGAGGACTCTGGAGGTCCTAAGTTTTGAGGTTGAATCTGCCAGCTGGAGTCCTGAAAGGGTCCGACAGGGACAGAGTGCAGTCTGCCGGCAGGAAGCGCTCAGTGTCCATGTCTGGTGACTCTAATCCTCTAGTGTCTATATTTCCAGTACCGAGTTCTTTGCTGGGCAGGCCCCGATAGGCTTGTGCCTCACACACTGCCTTTCACCATGCATATATCTCTGCTGTTGTCCAAACTGTCTAGATGGTCCCCAGGGCACCTCTGTGCCTCTCGGCACTAAGCATTAAGTCCTTGTAGTCTGAGTCACTCCGGCAGTGCACACAGACCAAGAACTCGCTGCTCCAGGGGTGGAACTGTAGATGCTAAAGATCTGGTTTCTCACCAGAGGAGGCAGCACTAGCACAGGGGTCTGATATTTACCCACAACCAGTCCAGGGCTTAGACTCAGTGGAGTTCCCAGCAGCCTTCCAACCTGGCCACCCGCCTTTCAGCCCGCTCTGATCTCACCATTCCTGTGGCTGTGCTGGTCTTGATTTGGGTGTTGGAGCTATCCTGTGGATACTGGTAATTGGGGCCGCCATCTTCCAAGGTCTTGAACACTGCACTGGTGCCGGTAGAGTAGCCCCTTATAAAACTTTTTAAGTGATGCTTAGGGTTCAGCTGACCAATGGTGCTCAGATTTTGATAGATAAAATCAAGGAAAATATATATACAGAAATGTGTATTTCAGGGTGAAAAGAAAGTCTGTACTATGTCTAAAAGGCTTTAAACTCTGACTTTTCTGATATCACATGACATATGACCAGTCACTCTCTTACTTCTGGCACATTCTCACAAGACTCCATATCCTACTATAGAGATACTCACTCATCTATATTCATTGCTACTCTGTTCACAATAGACACTAAACTCTGGATAGGTAAATTGGACATTCAAAGCAGGAGGCCCAGGAACCTGTGTTTTCACAAGTCCTCTGAGCAATTCTAAGAAATAGTAAATTTTCAGAACCTTGTTTCTCCCAGAGAGGAAAAGCACAGAGCTGAAACTTCCATTTTATAAATAGGTTTTCCCCAGGGTTTCCAGGTGCCTGGATTCTCCTTTTAGGGTCTCATGCACACTCTACACATTGAGTTCACTGGGGTAGCACAGATTATGCCCAATCCTATGTACACAGGTTTCATTTATCCCATAGCAAAATTCTTAGGAAGAAAATGAGCTCACAGTAACATGAGCCAGAGTAACAAGGTACTTGAGAGGATATAAATTACATCAAAAAAGAAAATAAAGTATCTCACAAAGCAAATCCCATCATAAGCAAAAAGAATTCAGACAGATGACTAGGAACCTAACAGTCAGCTGATTTGTTATAATAGAGAAGATAAAGAAGATGTTAGCAAGGAGTCATGTGAGAAAGAAGACATTGAGGATAAACTACTTATTAATACTAATTACAAAAAATGTTACAGTAGCACAGATATGTTCAGAAATAAGTCATTGAATTGAGACAAGCTAGGGGGAAGCATAACTACTCAAAGGAGAATAAAAAAAAAGATTTAAAACAAAGAGGTATCTACAGATAAAAACCATAACATCCAACATACAAGCACATTGACTAGAATAAATGACAAAATGGATATTACAGAAGAAAACATTGGCAAACTTGGATTCACAGAGAGATAAATGACCCAGGATGGAACCGTGAAATAAAAAGGTAGAAACAAAGCTAAAGGGAACATGAGAATTGTGACACAACCTCAAACAAGCCAGCATACGTTTAAATGGAATCCAAAAAAAAAAAAAAACCAAGAGAGAGAGGAGGAAAGAAAGGCACTGAAAGAACAAGCTTCAATTTTGATGAAAATTGCAAACTCACAGGTTTAAGAATCAAAACAAACTCCAAGCACAAAGGCAATGAAGAAAACAAAACTAAGGCTGATTGAAATCACATTGTGTTAAAACAATGCAAAACTGCAAAAACACACAAAAACAGAAAAAGAAAATGATAGTAGACTTAGCACAAGCAGGGTCTGCCAGAACACAGAGACATGACTTCAGGAGACTGAGGGAAAATGTCTGCCAAGCTGTGCCTTCCATCCAGACAAGGGACCTGAAAATAAAGGGAAAAAATAAAGACATTTCTGTCATATAAAACCTGAGAGAACATATGGTTAGCCCACCAGTACCATAAGCAGTGTTGAATTTTCTCAAGCAAGGGAAAATGATATGCAAGGAAATTAGCCCAGAACAACAGTGTAGGGAACAGCAGAAATAGTAAACATAGAGGTGGAGAGGAAACATAATTTACATATTATCCACAATCATTTAAAATAAGTATTTAATGTAATATATTAATATATATGTAAATGTCTTTTTAATTTCCTCAGATGAAGGGATGAGATGAGAGCCATACTCAAGGCTTTACTAATACATGGCTTGGGCTGAGCCCAGAGTGTTTATATCTATCTATCCCTAGACCTAGGCCTGGAATCTATCAGCCTCCATACATTCTAATCTTCTGCAAGCCCAGATCTTGAAGGCTTCAGCTTACAGCCTCTGTTTGCTAACCTCGGCCTAGAATGTTTTTAGCCTCTGAGACTTACTGCTGAATAAGTTCACCCCTTCTAGTTCTTCCTGAACTCTGGCTGGCTGGTTCAACTCAGTTGTTCTGACTGAAAAGTGCTCTTGAAGCTGAATGATTCAAGCTGTCATATTTCTGCTTCTCATTGAATTGCTCTGCTTAGAAAAAACTGCCTCTGAACTCCACCAACTGAACTGCACCAAACTGCAAAGAACTGCACTGCACTCCTGAACTCTCCACAAACTCCCCTGTATTTCTGTATTGTACTTTTCTCCACTGTACTATATGGTCTGCCTAACTCTCAGCTCTGCTACTAAGTAGCCTCTCTCTTGTGAGAGTTGGGTGATTCCTATCTCTGACTTATTCTGTCAAATCTTTCTCTGATTCATCACTTTGTCTGCCCTTCAATTAGACATCATTGTTTGGGATTAAAGGTGTGTACTAAATTCCAGACAGAAGGATTAAGGGTATTTATTCCAGCCAGAGGGATTAAAGGTAGGTACTAAGGGCTTGTCTGTATTCCAGCTGGATCACACAGACCTAGACTTGGATGAGATCCTTTGCCAGAGCAGCCATGTTGCTAGATATATATTTTTTCATATATATATGTATATGTATATATATATATTTAATTTCATATGTTGAAAGGCCAGAGGTAGGGAATAGAAGCATGAATCTGGAAGATCTTTTGTATAAGATGACATAATGATGCTGTTTATATGGAAATACAAGGTCCTGAGAAAAACAAAACAAAAAAAAAAACAAAACAAGAAAAACAAGCAAAACAAAGAGGACATACATTACCTCATTTCAAGATAGTATGATGTGGCATTAAAAAAAAAAATGTGAACAGAAATAGAAGAGAACCCAAAAGCAGCCCATTCATAGATCATCAGTTGAGGGTTTTTTTGTTATTGTTGTTTAATTATTACTTCAAGTTATATCTTCATCACAGTGCCCTCTTTCTATCCCTCCAGGTTCCACCCTCCTACCCTCTCCTCCTTCTTCCTCCTATCCTCCTCCGGAGTGGGGTGCCCTACATATCAGCCCCTCTCCTCAGTTCAGCAGTCATATGAGGCCTAAGAGCTTCCTCTTGCACTGGGGGTCTACATGGCAGCTCCACTAGGTCAAAGTGTCCCATTGATAGGTAACAATGTCTATGTTCCTGTTCCTTTTGGTATGTTGGTTGTAGGATGATTATCCTGTATTATATGGCTAAAATCCAATTATAATTAAATAGATGCTATTTTCACCTTTCTGAGTCTGGGTTAGCTCACTCAGGATGAGCTTTTCTAATTCCATCCATTTGACTGCAAATTACATGATTTCATTGTTTCTGATAGCTGAGTAGTATTCCATTGTGTAAATATATCACAGTTGTTTTACCCATTCGTCGGTTGAGGGACATCTGGGTTGTTTCCAGTTTCTAGCTATTAGAAATAAGGCTGCTATGAACATAGATGAGGATATGTCCTTGTGGTTTGGTGAGGAATCATTTGGATGTATACCCAGAAGTGGTATGGCTGGGCCTTGAGGTACAGCTATTCCAAGTTTTCTAAGATATTACCAGGCTGAATTCCATAGTGGTTGTACAAGTTTGCACTCCCACCAGCAATAGAGTAGTGTTCCCCTTTCTCCACAACCTCACCAGCATGTGCTGTCATTTGAGCTTTTTATCTTAGCCATTCTGACAGGTGTGAGATGGAATCTCAGGGTCCTCTTGAGCTGCATTTCTCTGATGATTAAGGATGTTGAACACTTCTTCAAGTGTCTCTCAGCCTTTAAGGATTCCTCCTTTGTGAATTCTGTAGTCTTCTAAGAATTTGCAGTCTTCTCTTTCCTCTATGCCTATATTTCTTTAGGTTCTGTCTTTTCATTGAGTCCTTGATTTCTTGGATGTTATGGGTGAGAGCTTTTTTGGCTTTCTCATTTTCTTTGGTTCTTGTACTGATTTCTTCAATTGAATCTTCTATACCTGAGATTCTGTCTTCCATCTCTTGTATCCTATTTTTGATACTCATGTCTGTAGTTCCTGTTTTCTTCCCTCGGTTTTCCACCTCCAGGACTGTCTCTGCTTATGTTGGTTTTTTTTTTTTTTAATTGCTTCCATTTCCAGTATCAAGTCTTGAATAGTTTTACACGTTTTCTATGTTTCCTGCTCCAATTTGGTTGACTTTGTCTGCCAGTCTTTCAAATCTTTCACAGCCTTGTCTCTTCCCCATTCATATTTGGCTGAGTTGGCTTGGAGATCTCTTATGGAATTCTCCATTGCTTTCGTTTGTAAAATTGAGGGTTCTTTAAATTCTCCCAGGGATTTGATTTCTTCTTGTAAGGACTCTATTATTTTCCTAAGTATAGATTTGTCGTCATTTTCATGTGTTTCGGTTCCAGTGGGATGGTCAGGGCTTGCTGTATTAGCATTGCTCTATTTTGTTAGAGTCATATTTCCCTGGTTTTTGTCAGATTTTTTTTTCACTGACCTTTAGCCATCTGGTTGTTCTTAGCTGAGTGTTCCTAGTGTCTTCTGGACCTGGTGCCAAGGAGGGAGCTTTGGTGTAGAGGCCGTATAATCTTGGTGGTCTGTAGCTCAACACAGGCTAGGTGGAATCTTCTGTTGGGGGCTGGATTTCAGTGCCTCCCCCACGAAGTTCACCCCTTCCAGTTGTGTCCCAACTGGAAACTCATGTTTGGGATTAGGTGGGATGTTTTACTACAGCCTGTAGGGTCCTGAGTTCTAGCAAGTCTTCCTAGTGATGTCAGTGGGGGCTCAAAGGAGCACAGATTGTAGGCTAGAGCTGCAGATCTCCTGCTGCTCATGTGTCTGGTCCAAGGGTCAGGTCTCTGGTCATGGTCCCCCCAGGTGGCTCCTCTTAGGTGGTCCCCAGGGCACCTCTGTGCCTCTTGGCCATAAATGCTAAGCCCTTGTAGTCTTAGTCACTCAGGCAGTGCACACAGGCCAAGAACTCACTGCTCCAGGGCCAGAACTGTAGATGCTGAAGATCTGGTATCCCACTGAGGAGGAGCCAGGTGCACTGCCTGGGGAATCCAATATGAACACCACAACCCGACTATGGGGTTTGGACTCAATGGAGTTCCGCAGCCTTTTAACTTGACCACCCACCTGTCAGCCTGCTCTGATCTTACTGTTGTTCCTCACTGTGTGTTCCTTACTGTGGCTCAGCTGGTCCTCTTTTGGGTGCTGGAGCTACTGTGTGGAAACTGGGCACTCAGGAAGCCAGGAGGTACCTCTATCTGGCAATCGGAGCTGCCTGCCAAGGCCCTGCACTGATCAGACTTGTACAGTGAAGGAAGAAGCTTAGCCCGGTGCAAGACATGTATCCCGCTGCTTTGTCTAGCCACAGCGTTGTTCCGAGTGATTGTAAATCTGGTAGAGAGATCTGTATGTTCAACACCTTTCTAGGTAAGCCCAAATATGCTTGCACCTCCCAGACCACTGCTCCGCTGGAGATATATATACCACAATGGTCCCGCTGTTCTCCTGTAGCTCAGAATGTGCTGTGGGATGCCACCATAATGGTTCCGCTGAGAATATACCTGTTCCTGTTGCTCCGCTGGTTCTCTCTTTGGTGCTGGAACACCTGTGTGGAAACTGGGTGCTCAGGCAGCTGGTAAGTACCCCTGTCTGGGGTTCGGAGCTGTTCGCTGGGTATTTGAGTGGCTTGTACCCACAGGCTCTTTTCGTTGTGAAGATCTCCTGCTTCCACAGCTTCCTCAGCTGGCTGATCTGTTTTTTTGGTTTTTTGTTTTTTTGTTTTGTTTTGGTTTTTTTGAGTGTCTGAGCTGAGAATCTCGCCAAAGGACTTTTACTAGTCCCTGGGTTCGCTGGGTGAAACCCAGCGGGTTCATACTCTCGGATTGTTGCTCAGCATGTTATATCTCTGTGGTATTCTAGCTGTTCTCCCCATGTTCAAAATGTGTCCAAGCCAACTGTCTCCATCTTGGAATCCCTCAACACCAAGGCCAGTGAATGGGAAAAGGATCATACTTTCAGCTGACAGTGCCAGAGTTAATTAGACAGCTGTGTGCAAGAAAGAAATGAGCTAGTCTTGGTAATTCAACCTGTAATCCCAGCATAGAAATCAGCATTGTTTCCCTAAGGCATTATTTCAGCAAGTAATGGACTAAGAAGGCAATAAATGATAACCTTTGTTATATTTGAATATTTAGAAAGAGTAATATTTAAAAACAGTAAATACAAACATTAAGGTAGTGTTACTATGTCATCAGGGTGTTTCAACTTCCACCAGTATCCAAGCAAAGAGTTAGTTGTGATTTGTGTGTGTGTGTGTGTGTGTGTGTGTGTGTGTGTGTGTGTGTGTGTGTTGAGCTTACTTTGTGAATCCCACTTGCAAATGGGACATGCATAAAGCAGTCTCAATGTTGTGTCAAAGAGTTATCATCACATGACCTAGATCATGCCACAAATAACTTACTTAGAAATCATACATTCTATGGTTTGTATTTTGGAGACCATGTGATTGAAAATTGATCATACCAAAACAACAACAACAAAAAGGTAGAATTGTATGTATCACATTATTGCATGTGATCCAAAGACAGATCATTTTTATTTCTAATATGGAAAAGAGCCAAGAAGCCTTAGGAAGGAATCCATAGATGCTCTGCCAGATCAGAGTGTGGCCTTATTGGCTACAGCTGTCTTCTTTCTCCTGAACTTACTTGTCCATTTTATTGTCAATACAACTTTGTTGTAATTACTGTGCCTTACAGTAAGTATTGATATTATTATTGTTTTTACCCGTCATCATAAAGTTCAATTTTGCTAAAAGTTTCTCATCAAGGCTATAACAACCCTGTGTCATGTAAAGTCCAAGATACATCTGAGTCAAAATGGAATTGATGCTAAAATACCAGCAGCACATTCAAAGCCTCTCTTCTAGAAATAGAAAGCCAAGACCTTTCTCCTCCATGGTCATAATAATCACTACTTCTACATTTAGTGGTGCACAACTATACTGCTCATTATTACACAGGACAATATTGTGGGCAAGGTTCCTCTGGGTGACTCTTCAGTTCCATGGAGTTCTTCCAGAAAGCAGCATCCACTTGACCGTATTTCACTGGGTAAGTTGGTTCTATTGCCAAGAACTCTAATTCTTCAAACATATGTCTCCTCTTATCTCCCCTCTTTCACCTCTCCCTCCCTTCTCCTGTCTCCTGTCTCCCTCCCCCCATCTCAACTGTCTTGAGCTCACTTTCAGCATTATGCCCTTAGAAAGATCAGAGAGCTGTAAGAACCTGGGGGAAACTTCTGAGTCCCAGGAGGAAACATTCTGAAAAAAGTTGGGAAAATGCCCGTCTCTTAAACAAGTACATGGGAAAGTTTGGAGGGAGGAGAAGGAAGGGAGAAATGATGCAGTTATATTTTCATGTCAAAAATAAAAGAAAGAAAAATCTAATCACAGCATTTATTCCCTCCTCTCTCTACCTACAATGAACTTTAACCTAACATCTACTTTCTTCTCAAGCTGACTACAGCCTCGGCTAACTATGAGCCCTCCAATCTCTTTTTAGATTGCCATGTTCATAAGCTCATTAAAACCTCTATTTTAGGTTGGATCCAAGATGGCGGCGGCCGGCGCGGATGTATTTTGATTTTGGGGTCAACAGTCACAAGGCGGCAAGTGTTGCAGGATGCTGTACAAAGGGCATGACCCCTTCTAAATCTCACCCAGCTACACAGGGACCACGGAAGATCCCTGGGCAGGATGCCCCTTCCAACTCTCGGACACGCTAGGAAGCCTCTGGACCCGGGAATCGGGATAACCCATACCCCAACAGGAGAGATCCCTGGTAAGTTCCAACCTAATACCCAACCGGCAGATTCAGAACCCACACAGAGATAATCCCCACCCTGCTGGGCACTCCCAGGTCTCACACAGACGATCCAATTATCTGGCTAAAGGTTGTGACCCTTGAAAATGAGTGGAGCTTCGCTGCAAAGTGCCTTCAGACCAGAGATAGCAGTCTGTGATGTCACTGGCCAGTTTCCAAGCCGTGAGAGCGGCAAGGCTACTGGAGCTGAACTGTAGATTTACCCACTACAGGAACCAACCCCAGGCAAACTGCGAGATATTTGAAACTGTCGTATATTGGACTTTTGTACTAGTATGGGCCCTTCCGGCGGGGAACCTGAGCTTACTTGTACACAGCTCCGCCACCTGGATTAGTTAGGTCTCCACCTGGGAGGTGGGGCTGAATGACTCACCTTATAGGGGTGGAGTAAGGCAACAATACTCCTACACCAAAGCGTCCCCTTTGGACCCAAGTCCAGAAGACAGCAAAAAAAATTCCAAATGGCCAGAGGTCCCAGACAAAAAAACAAAACAGAGTGAAATGTCTCCAACAAAAGAAAGCTACGCTATTCTGTCCAGCCCGAACCACCTCACCACAACTGAAACACATGAAAACGGTGACAATTCTACATTATGGAAAGTGATAGAGTCCCTTCAAGAAGAACTTAAAACTATGAAGGAATTCAAAGAAGCCACAATTTTACAAGTCAAAACAATGAATAACACCATTAAAGAGTTCCAAGCCAAGGTGACACAGCTTGAACAGGAAAAGGATAAACTAATGAAAGATCTCCAGACAAAACCAAGCAAACTGGAGAAGGAAATGTACAAAAAGAACAATACCATTCAAGACATGAAAATAGAAATGGAAACAATAAAGAAAACACAGTCAGAGTTAAAAGAGGAAATGGAGAATCAAGAGAAGAGAACAGGAACTATGGATGTGAGTATGAAAAATAGGATGCAAGAGATGGAAGACAGGATCTCAGGCATGGAAGATTCGATGGAAGAAATCAGTACAACATCCAAAGAAAATGAGAAAGCTAAAAAAAATCTCTCACCCACAACATCCAAGAAATCAAGGACTCAATGAAAAGACGGAACCTAAGAATTATAGGCATAGAGGAAAGAGAAGACTCCCGACTCCATAGTCCAGGAAATATCTTCAACAAAATCATAGAAGAAAACTTCTCAAACCTAAAGAAAGAGATGCCAGTAAAAATCCAAGAGGCTTACAGAACACCAAACAGATTAGATCAGAAAAGAAACTCCTCTCGCCATATAATAATAGAAACTCCAAATGTAGAGAAAAAAGAAAGGATATTAAAAACTGTAAGAGAAAAAGGCCAAGTCATATACAATGGCAGAACCATCAGAATCACACCTGACTTCTCCTCAGAAACTTTAAAAGCTAGAAGGGCCTGGACAGATGTCCTACAAGCCCTGAGAGAACATAGGTGCCCAGCCAGACTACTATACCCAGCAAAACTCTCTATCAACATAGAAGGAGAAAACAAGATATTCCATAACAAAATCAAATTCAAACAATATCTCCTCACAAACCCAGCCCTACAGAAGATCCTAGAAGGAAAATTCCAACACAGAGAAGATAACTACACCCAAGAAAACAGAGGAAATAGAAACCTCCACAGCAACTAAACAAAAAGAAACACAAGACAGCCAGCTATACCAAAATAATGGGAAACAACAACCACTGGTCACTAATATCCATCAACATCAATGGACTCAACTCGCCAATATAAAGATACAGACTTACAGACTGGATCCGTAAACAAGACCCATCTTTTTGCTGTATACAAGAAACACACCTCACTATTGAAGATAAACACTACCTCAGAGTAAAGGGCTGGGAAAAGGTTTTCCAAGCAAATGGACCCAGGAAACAAGCTGGAGTAGCCACCCTAATATCAAACAAAATAGGCTTCCAATTGAAGTTAATAAAAAAAGACAAAGAAGGGCATTACATACTCATTAAAGGAAATATCCACCAAGAGGTCATCTCAATATTGAACATTTATGCCCCAAATACAAAGGCACCTACATTTATAAAAGAAACGCTTCTAAAACTTAAATTGCACATCGATCCAAACACTTTAATAGTGGGAGACTTCAACACCCCACTCACAACTATGGACAGATCATCAAGACAGAAGCCAAACAGAGAAATAATGAGTCTAACAGAGATCATGAACCAAATGGACCTAACAGATATCTACAGATTGTTTCACCCAAACACAAAAGAATACATCTTTTTCTCAGCACCTCACGGAACCTTCTCCAAAATCGACCATATAGTTGGACACAAAGATAGCCTCAACAGATACCAGAAAATTGAAATAACCCCTTGTATCTTATCAGACCACCATGGAATAAAGCTGGACTTCAATAGCAAAAGAATCAACAGAAAGTCTACACTCACATGGAAATTGAACAACTCTTTACTAGAGGACCACTGGGTCAGGGAAGAAATAAAAAAGGAAATCAAAGACTTCTTAAAATACAATGAAAATGAAGACACAACATACCCAAACCTATGGGACACAATGAAAGCTGTGCTATGAGGAAAGTTCATAGCACTAAGTGCCTTCAAAAAGAAAATTGTGACAGCTCATATTAGCGAATTAACAGCTAAACCGGGTGAATTGGGAAAAAAAGAAGCAAACATTCCCAAGAGGAGCATAAGGCAGGAGATCATCAAACTTAGGGCTGAAATCAACAACTTAGAAACAAAAAGAACTATACAAAGAATCAATGAAACCAAGAGTTGGTTCTTCTAGAAAATCAACAAAATAGACAGACCCTTAGCCAAATTAACTAAAAGACAGAGGGAGAAAACACAAATCAACAAAATCAGAAATGAAAAGGGAGAAATAACAACAGACATTGAGGAAATCCAGAGAATATTTGGATCCTATTTTAAAAATCTATACTCCACCAAATTTGAAAACTTAAGTGAAATGGAGAATTTTCTTGATTGATTCCACCTACTGAAGCTAAATCAAGATCAGATAAACAGATTAAACAGCCCTATAACCCCTAAGGAAATAGAAACAGTCATTAAAAATCTCCCAACCAAAAAAGGCCCAGGGCCAGATGGCTTTAGGACAGAATTCTACTGGACCTTCAAAGAGGAGCTAACACCAGTACTTTTCAAACTCTTTCACAAAATAGAATCTGAAAGAACATTGCCAAACTCATTCTACGAGGCCACAATCACCCTGATTCCTAAACCACACAAAGACCCAACAAAGAAAGAGAACTTCAGACCAATCTCCCTCATGAACATAGATTCAAAAATACTTAGTAAAATACTAGCAAACCGAATTCAAGAACACATCAAAAGTATCATACACCATGATCAAGTAGGCTTCATCCCAGGAATGCAGGGATGGTTCAACATACTAAAGTCTATCAACGTCATTCACCATATTAACAAGATGAAAGAGAAAAACCACATGATAATCTCGCTAGATGCAGAAAAAGCATTTGACAAAATCCAACACCGCTTCATGTTAAAAGTTCTGGAGAGAACGGCATACAAGGACCATACCTAGAAATAATAAAGGCAATATACAGCAGGCCAGTGGCCAACATCAAAATAAATGGAGAGAAACTTGAAGCATTTCCTCTAAAGTCAGGGACAAGACAAGGATGTCCACTTTCACCATATCTATTCAATATAGTACTTGAAGTTCTTGCTAGAGCAATAAGACAACTAAAGGACATCAAGGGGATAAACATCGGAAAAGAAGAAGTCAAATTATCCCTATTTGCAGATGATATGATAGTATACATAAGCGACCCCAAAAAATCCACGAGAGAACTCTTACAGCTGATAAACACCTTCAGCAAAGTGTCTGGATACAAAATTAATCAAAAATATCAGAAGCCCTTCTTTATACAACAAACAAATGGGCTGAGAAAGAAATAAGGGAAGCAACCCCCTTCACAATAGCCACAAACAACATAAAATACCTGGGGGTAACTCTAACCAAGCAAGTAAAGTACCTGTACAACAAGGACTTCAAGCCCTTGAAGAAAGAAATGGAAGAGGCCTTTAGAAGATGGAAAGATCTCCCATGCTCATGGATAGGTAGGATCAACATAATAAAAATGGCCATCCTACCAAAAGCAATATATAGATTCAATGCAATTCCTATCAAAATACCTACACAATTTTTTATAGACTTGGAAAGAGCTATTCTCAATTTCATATGGAACAGCAAAAAGCCCAGAATAGCTAAATCAATCCTGTACAATAAAAAAAAATATCTGGAGGTATTACCATCCCAGATTTCAAGCTGTACTACAGAACAATAGTTGTAAAAACAGCATGGTATTGGTATAGAAACAGATCAGTAGATCAATGAAATCGAAGTGAAGATCCAGAAATAGACCCACACACTTATGGCCACCTAATTTTTGACAAAGAAGCCAAAACGGCACATTGGAAGAAGGACAGCATCTTCAACAAATGGTGCTGGTCCAACTGGATGTCCACTTGTAAAAGAATGAAATTAGACCCATACTTATCACCTTGTACAAAACTTAAGTCCAAGTGGATCAAAGACCTTAACATAAGGCCAATCACACTAAATCTACTAGAAGAAAAAGTGGGAGAAACCCTCGAACTCATTGGCACAGGCAACAACTTCCTGAACAGAACACCAACAGCTCATGGGACCTTATGAAACTGAAAATCTTCTGTAAGTCAAAAGACACTGTCATTCGAACAAAACCGCAGCCTACAGACTGGGAGAAAATCTTCACCAACCCCACATCTGACAGAGGGCTAATATCCAAAATCTACAAAGAACTCAAGAAATTAAATGCCAAGAAACCAAATAATCCAATCAAAAAATGGGGGACAGAGCTAAATAGAGAATTCACAAAGGAGGAATCCCTAATGGCTGAGAGACACTTGAAGAAATGCACAACATCCTTAATCATCAGAGAAATGCAACTCAAGAGGACCCTGAGATTCCATCTCACACCTATCAGAATGGCTAAGATCAAAAACTCAAATGGCAGCACATGCTGGCAAGGGTGTGGAGAAAGGGGTACCCTACTCCATTGCTGGTGGGAATGCAGGCTTCTGCAACCACTATGGAGGTCCGTCTGGTGATATTTTAGAAAATTTGGAATAGCTCTGCCCTAGGACCCAGCCATACCACTTCTGGGTATACACCCAAATGCCTCTTCATGGAATCATAAGGAAGTTTTCTCATCTATGTTTATAGCAGCCTTATTTGTAATAGCTAGAAACTGGAAACAACCCAGATGTCCCTCAACCGAAGAATGGGTTAAAAAACTGTGTTACATCTACATAATGGAATATTATTCAGCTATCAGGAACAATGACATTATGTAATTTGCAGCCAAATGGATGGAACTAGAAAAGCTCATCCTGAATGAGCTAACCCAGACTCAGAAGGATGCATATGGCATCTATTCACTTATAGTAGGATTTTAGCTATATAGTAGAAGGTATCGATACTACAACTAACACACCAAAGGGAACTTAGACTTAGACTTCTTATTTTTATTTTTTATTTTTTATTTATTTTTTATATATTAGTTATTTTTTTCTATTTTTTAGTCTTTTTATCTATTGTCTGCTTATTGATTTGTTTGTTTAGTAGTTCTCTCTCCCAGGCAACGAGACACTTTTCACTGATGGTACTGCTCCGTAGACCCCCAATGAATGAGGAGGCTCTTGGCCCTCATACGACCTCTCAACTGAGATGAGGGACTGTTATATAAGGACACCCCACCCCAGAGAAATGGGATGGAAGGGTTAGGAGGTAAAGAAAAAAAATGAAATGTGATGTTTCTGCCTTTTACTAGTAATTGTCATACACTGTTTAGGATAATTAAGAAATGCAAACTAATCATTACGCAAGCCAGTCATTATGTTAGGTACTATGACAGCCTATTATAGTTATTTTCTAAGCTAATCAGAAGTAAAGCTGCTAAAAGACAAGCAACATCTGCTTACCCTAATATAAGAGATAGAGCCTCTTCAAAAACCTCAAGAGATCTGCAGAATATGGCATCCAAAGATGTTTTCGTAACTTTAGATTTTTTTTATATCAAGACATATCAACTCTTGACAGCACCCCCTATTCTCCTCCAAGTAGAAGATGAGCATCGAAGAATCTCCAGTGGGAGATGATTGAATTAGTCGCAAGCCTATCTCTTGGTAGGAAAAGCCCCTTGCTCCAACTGTAGACAGAATGCTGTCCAAAAAGGACAAAACCTGGAAGCAGGTAAGTCGACAGCCTAGCTCTGCCAAGACAGGGTAGGTAAGTCCTTCATAACCCCTGCTCTACAATCAATGTCTGTCAGAGAAACGGGGCCAAATGACTGAAGATCAATGCTGTAATGTATGGAAAGAGAATGGGAACTTTCCAGGCAGCCACTGGTATGTCATTTCTTAGTTTTGGAAGCTACAGGCCCTGTACTTCCTATAAAATCAGATATATTTATTCCTCTCAGGTCTCTGAGGTGGTTGAAGAACAGATAGCTAGAGTCTCATAATTAAATTTTGAGTTGTTTAGGAGTCAAGACAGTGTTATAGATCTAAGAAGATACTTTTAAAATTGTGTTGCAAGTTAGTATGAATGTTGAGTCAGATATAGAACTTTAAACTCATGGAGATGATTAGATAGTAGAATGTTAAAGTTAGGTACCAAATACATATGGACTGGACATTGGGAATGTACGTTAAGCCATATAACCCTCATAACTGTGGCCTAATTACCTCTGTTGTACTGTATTGTATTTATTATTAGAGAAAGAGCCATTTGTTGGACTGAAAGGGGAAATTGTAGGGGGAAATAAGATATACCTTAAACTTAAAAGGGAAAAAAAAGGGAAGAGGATGGGGGGGTTGAGGGTGGGAAGGTGGGACTGGAGGGGGAATAGGGAGGGGACTGCAATTGAGATGTAACTTGAAGAAATAAAAAATAAAGGAAAAAAACCTCTATTATACTTTTTTTCTTATTTTTTTCTTTATATATACATTTTTCTTTGTCTCCTCCAATATGTGTTCTCTTGTAAAACAAGGACCACACTTTACCCTCCATGGGATCCTCAGCAGTGGTGGTGTCCAGCACAGAACAGCTCTGCAACATCTGTTTAGTTAGTTATCATCTTTCAGTACCATGAAACTGTCAATTCTTGACTACAGCCCCATAAAAGAGAGGGATGCTAATGCAGGATGACTCCTGTGTTTGCTACTTGGCCTGTTACAATAACCAACTTAAGGGAAGTGGGAATTAATACAGTTCACATCTAGTGGGTTGTGTCCATCACAGTGAAAAGGCATTATGGCAAAAACCTGCAGCCACTCACTCAAATCTGGACAGATCAGGAAGGTGAGACAGCACAGGAGGGACCAGGTTAT
>CAJQZJ010004381.1:9845260-9858921 GCA_907164525.1 Lophiomys imhausi
GTCCACAGCTGGGGCATAAGCATGCAGACACATGAGCCTGTGGGGTCATTTCACATGTAAACAACACACCCAGGAGCTTCCTTTCTGGCTCAGTCACAGCCACCTCACTTGAACTATGATCCTCTATGCTCTTCTCCTCTTCTTCGCTCCATCGATACCAGCAGCTTGCAGTGCAGTGTAGTTCCCATCATGCATTCTGGTTACCTTTGCCTTCTGTGGGATTGAATTCAAAAGCCTGGGACTTTCAGAATCCTCACCACTTAAATCTAGAAGGTGTCCAGTACATTTTATACAAAGGAGACCAATCCTGAGAAAGATGAGTATGGCAGAGCCTGACCTAGATCTTGAGTCTCCTGATGTCTGTCTAATTTGTTCCTTTGTGTGGAAAGGTACAACAGTATGGTGCTGGGCTTGATTAATGCAACTTTCTGCCAGATTTGAGTTTCCATCTCAAGCCTGCTAATGGTATGCAAACAAGTGAATCTGAAAGAGGAACCTAATTTTCCATTCATCTTTCCATTCTGGTTCCACACACCACAAATGGAGAGCATTTGGTGGGGGGGGGGGGGCTGAAGAGGTGAGAGAGACCCACCATGTGCAGATCTCCAGCCGCCGCTCAGCAGGGCTGTCAGCAACGTCTTACTTAACACACTGTCACCATGTTCTCCTTCGGCTCACCTCGGTGGCCGCTATAACACTCCATAAGAAATAATACCATCTGTTAAAACACACAAGGCAGGGAAACGCAGCTGCTGTCAATGCCAGAGATGGAATTAGCCAATACTGAGCAATTACTTCCCTTTTAAATTTCACAATTAAAATTTCAGTCTTGCTTTATTTGTATCACAAAAGTCACCATAACACGGCGCCTGTTGAAGTAGCAACACCGCTCTCTTGATGAAAACACAGAAGAAGAGAAGTTTAGCTGGGGATAATGGTAAATGTTACCCTGTTGCCTTTTTCATAAATCTGTTTAAGTTCCTTTAGGCACTTAGCATCCCACTTAGCAGTATTAAGAATGGATTTTCACATTGCACGCATTTCTAGGATGCCCTAGTAGTTAGTTAAAAATCACAGCATAAGGCTTATAGTTGATTAAATACGAGCATTATGCTCCATGTCCAACATGTGTTTCTTCTCCTTGGTAGAAGACTTAATGGGGAGGAAGGTGTCCAACTCATAAGCGGACAGGCTTCTAATTTAAACAGAGCTGAAATTCTGCCTCTCAGTTTTTCTTCGTTTCATTGGAAGGGAGCAGATTGCTGGCTAAACAACAGAAGGGTGGACCTATTCAGAGCATAGCGGCTGAGCTAACTCTTCAAAAAGCCGTAAGAGATCAACAATTGCCTTGGCCATACTCCATTATGAGGGTGTCAGCAAGCTGCTGCTTCTCTCTTGGATGCAATTTTTAGGAAGGAAATTGTAGACTGTATTTTCTAGAGGCCAAAACCAGGCAGTCCTGACTTCTTCAGTTTTCTGACCAGCAGCATTCTCTTTCAAGATAGAGCAAAATCAGTGACCATAAAATGATGGAATTCTCAGCAACTCTCCAGCTTTCAACCTATTTATTTATCATCCAGTATGAACACAAACTAATAATTGACACAGTGTGGATGTCTAAATATTTGCTAATTGATCCCCAGAAAAAGAAAGCCCATGTATCTACCCTTCTCCTACTGTCTTTAATCATTTCACCATTTAGGGGAATAGGTTGAGCAACCATAATTAAAATTTTGAAACCTAAAAGCAAAATTAGATGCTTCTTAATCTAAAAAAGAAAACATTAGAAGCATGGATGTGATATGGAAAAATGGAAAACTCCACACCAATCCTCATGAGAGTTATCACAGTCAAAACACAGGTCCATCAGACTCTGTGTATAAAATGCACATGAAATCCACTTATCATAAGTTAAATTGGGTCTCACCACCAAGATATCTCATTATATAGATGAATCTATTCCAAAGTCTAAAAATATCCAAAACACAGAAGACTTAATTTTTGGAGAATTCCTTACATGAGTACTATATCTAATCATTTATATCCCTTTCAACCTTGATTCCTTTGTCCTCCCTGACTCTATCTCAGATTCATGACTTCTATAGTTATTGCTGTTTTCCATATATATGCATATATGTATGGACTACAGAGTCTATGCATTGTTGCTCATAAATACATATGTTTGGGGATAGCCACTTGGAATTGGATACCCTCTAAGGGGATTTGTCACTGGAGAAAACCAATTCTTCCTCCCTTGGAAGCCACTGATTGCCTCTAATCTAGGGGTGAGGCCCTGTGAAATCTTCCCCATCCATATTGGGATGTTGACTAGTGTTGTCATTATGCAATTCTTGTGTAGGCAACCATTTTTGTTGAGATGCAGAGCTGAAGCATCCCTGTCATCTCTAGAAAATACTGTCTAGCAACAGGCATCCTGATCTTCTGACTCTTACAATCCTCCCATGCCCTATCCCTTCCATGATGTTTCCAGAGCTTTAGGTGTAGGAGTTACTTTATAAATGTACCAGTTGGAGTTGGGCACCCATGGTCACTTATTCCCTGTCTTTTGACCAATTTTAATAGCATCTGTCTGATGCAAAAACAAGCTCCTTTGATGAGAACTAACAGCTACACTTACCTATGATTATAAGGCTATGAATTTAGAATACAGTAAGAAATTATACTGGTTTAGGAAAATGGCAGTAGTAGGTTATTCCCTAGAACCTATGACTTCTCCAGCCATGTACAGTTTTGCTAAGCTTACAGGCATGAATTCCCTCTTACTTAACAGATATTAAGTCCAACTAGGCAGTTGTTGGTTATCCCCAAGATAAAAGTGCCACTAGTGTACCTTTGGGGTTATCTTGCTGGGTCAGACATGTAGTGTTTCATAGGCTTTATAGTTGAATAGAACTATTTTGCTTTTCTCCATTAGAAGCTTGCATGGCATCTTCTGATATTAAAAGATTTATCACTATCAAGAATCTTAGGTAATGCTAACATATATTTGCTTTTAGTGGCTTTTCTTAATTATCTGTTTCATAAACAAAATGGTCCATATGCTTCTTAATAGATAAAATGGCTCTCACATGACTTAGTAAAGGCACTTATAGTACCTACCATAAAAAAATGTTTATTCTAAACTTGGCAGTAAAGATATAAACCTTTATAGAAAAACTAGATATCAAATGCCATAGAGTTTGTCCTTATAAATAACAAAATATTTTATATATTAATTTTTAATTCATTTATGGCCTGAGTTTTCCAATCATTGGCAATCCTTCCAGATGAAGACCATATATTATCTTTTTGATGCTTCACAAAATACAACAAAGTACCAACTGTAAGCCTCATCTATCAAAGGCTAATCACCTCAGACTTGCAAAGATACTTCCATACTGGATGTTTTAAGTCTTAGCCACTCTTGTATATTCCTGTTCAAGTAGAGCAGCTAACAAAGTTATTGTCATGATATATTGTCACAATACACATAGATGCTGCCTGACTCCTTTGTCCAAAATCTTGGTGAATACAATGCCATCTGATGTATGCTACAGGGAGAAAACAGGTTTGCAAGACTCTTGATGGTCTTGAGTACAAAGGGATCTATTTAGAAAGAAATCAGAGTCTGTAAGTATAATTCACAATCAAGGCTCTCAAATTCACAAATAGCAGTGACTCCATGCCTGATTACCAATTGAATCAGGCACAACCAGGACTCCATTGAGCAGCAACCCCATAGAGGAATCCCAGAAGCCATATTTGCCTTCATTGTGCCCCAGACTTCATTCATTCTAAAAGATTCTGTTCTGTTTTAAGAATCAAATCAGGAAAGATGGTCATCTGGGCATTAAAATAATCTTTTTAGCTGAAACACTACATATAGTTTGACAAGATACATGTATTAATAATGATCATTTTGTGTCTTGTCTGAAAATGAGAGCTCTGAAATCAGTTTTCAACCACCACGTTAAGCTCCCATATTAGAACAGTCTCCTTTCCTGAGACCAGCCTAAAATGATATGTAGCAATGATAAAAAAGCCCATAGCTAAGAAGCTGTAAGAAGGCAGAAATTACTGCTCTCTGCACAATGTAAGAGGCTGTCTAATGGGTCTCAGAGAGGAAAACATACACACAATATGTTCAATTTCTCATTCGCTCCCACTCTGGCCCATCTCTTACTAGCTCTTCATCTTTAAAAGTTTCTGCTTCCCCATCCTCCTGCTATAGTTCTCTGTTGGGTCTCATAGACTCACTCTGCATCCACACCAAGACTAGGGTTCTAACAAGACATTTAGCATAATCACTTCACATAATGTATGAGCACTGCTCAAACTGCCCACTGGGGGAAAACATATACAAACCTTTCTCCCCTTGATCCAGAGTAATAACTGGAGAAAAACCTCTAAGTGCAGATGAAATGAAATAAAACCTGTTTTAGAGCTCAGGTTTTCCTCAATTATAATCGCTTTTTTTTTCATTCTACTCTTTTCCCTAAGAATGAACACCTTGTTAAAAAATAGAACAGAATAAACTTAATGATGGAAGGAACTCAACACTGGCTTTAATTCCACCTCTGTATCCAGCTGTGGTATGAAGGGGTAAGTAAGAAATAACTTAGGTGAGTTGAAGCCTCGTACCAGTTCACTTACATCTATGCATGGGCATAGACCAGATGTTTCCGTGGCAGTTGAGAGGTTTGAACGGAGGCGATCATTCAGTGTGCAGCTGGAACACACAGCCCTGCCCAATTAAATAAGATGTTCGCTCATTCGTATAGATCCCATCAAAATGGATGAGGTCTCACAGGGCTGCAGTTTTTCTTCAAGTTTCTAAAAGCTTTCAAATCTGATGAATAATTCCCACCTCCTTCCAGCCAAGTCTTCAACACCAGATTTAGTTATCTGCTGCAGTAGGCATATGCCAATTGTGCATCGTGCTTCCGAATAGTGGTACAGCTTCTTCAGCTAGATTTGGAAATCAATGCCTGATCAAGTGTTTGCCCTACCCTGCCTTGTTCATAACAGAGCAGCCAGTTGACAAACTCAGTGTGAGGACTTTCAGAAGTATCAATTTATGCTCACTTGCTCTAGTCAATTCTTTGTGCTTAACTAATTATTACTCCAACTTTGTATCAATTGGACTTACCCTAAAGATTCAGTGGGTTTTATTCTGTGCACCTAATCATCACAGTCATATTCATGTAATATCTTTAATTTATTTTTGTTAACTAACTCAGCTACCGGAAACTATTATTCTCCCACCCTGTTTGTTCTGCATCAGACTCCTAAAAGAACATAAAATTTGTTAGTCAATAATGCTACCTAGGATGCTGCCTAATTTTCCCATTTATATAAGATGTGGAGAGTCTTGTAACTCAGGTAAACAGGAAAAGTGTTCACCCTGAAAACAGAGCAAAAAGATTTGGGTGGTAGAGAATTTCCAAATCTTATGGTCCAACCATAATTCACTTAACAACACACAAATGAATTAACAAGAATACAAGCTGACCTCCTGGGCTAAATAATTTCCATGTCTGTCATTGTCTGGAATCTACCCTTATGCAACTAGGTTTCCATGCATATATAAACAGACAAAAGAATGAATTAAGAGGACCATCTCTCACACAATTCCCTTCTAAAAAAGAAAGAGTGAGAAAAAGAAAGACACCCCCACCCCAGCAATGAGCAAACAGACACCTTATTGGTGCTATTGCTCTTCTATCAGTCAGGGGCAGAGCAGATGGCAGTCCTTTGTTCATCTTAGCATGATGCCTGTTTTGGTGGCCAAAGCTGTTTTATGCCTAGGACTCATAAATAAAATAAAATAATAAAATCCAGGGAGTGATACGCAGGAGGAGGAAACAGACAGAGACCTACTGGTCACCATGCCACCCATAGACCTGCACTTGGCGCAAAGCACAGGTAGGCCATAGACACCCACTTGCTGCCAAGCCAAGCAGCAGGGACAGAGAATATCATCCAGGGTCCCACCAGCCATTGGCAAGCCTGTGGCTGGAGTCACCACAATGTAGTGAGTATGTGGTGGTCAGATGGGAGAGAAAGAGAAGTAGAGCAGCTTGAGCACTGTGAAGAGATGGAATTGGAGAAGTAGTCTGCTGTGAGGGCCAGTCCCACTACCTGGGGTCATGGTGAGGTCCCAGACCAAGCTTTCACTGAGAGTCATATCCAGGTCCTTGGCTACACAACAGCAGGGGCAATGTTAATGACCATAGCTTATATTACCACTAAAGAACATGGGGAAGTCCCTGGTCTGGGCAGCCTGGATGTCCAGAGGCTGTGCAGAACTGACCTCACCCCTCACTGGCTGGAGGACTGGCCTCAACTCTTACCACTGGTAGCACTCAGGAAAGCAGGACCTGTACTTCATTAGGGCAGCACAGTGGAGCTGGCCCTGATGGTGGAGTGTGGCTGAGCTGGCCCCTGAGGGCGTGAGTGTGGGAAAGCTGACCCAATTACTTGTCTGCTGTGGGGTGGGTGCGGGGATGATGCCACCCCCCACTTGTCCCTTACCACTTGTGACAGTCATGAGAACTGGCCCTGGGGTCATGAGAGCTGGTGAGCTGTCCCTGCCCCTGACTGACCTCAGCACTCAGGACAGTGGGTCTTGCACCTAGCCTGGGCAACACAGTGGAGCTGGCCCTGATGGTGAAGGCACAGGTGAGCTAACCCGAGGGTGTGAGAGCTGGAGAGCTGCCCCAGCCCCTTGCAGTCTGCAGCACTTGGAAGAGTAGGCCCCCCCTTGACTGGGTAGCACAGTGGAGTTGGCTCTGGAGACTTGGGTGTGGGTGATCCTGCCATGAGGGCATGAGTGCAGGAGAGCTGACCCTACCTCCTGCCGATGGCACCATTGGGTGCCCTAGCTAGAGCAGTGCTGGACAGCTTGCCCTAGTAGTATAGATAAGGGAGAGTTGGTATGCTGACCAACTCAGCTACCACACAGGCCCAGATCCAGGACACTAGGTTGGGCCATCCCAAAACTTATATCATCTGCTATGAGTTGGGCCACCCCAAAATTTATATCATCTGTGAAAAGTTGGGACCTGTGAAAGGGCCACTCCTGCTGATCCAAAGCTGCAGGATCTCCATGACACAGGGCAACAACAGGATAATCAGCAGGAGATCTGATGAGGAGTCAATATTGATGGTGTCACAGAAGCCAGAGACCTTGAACCAGGCCAGTGACTCATTCCAGTGAACATTTGCAAGTGAAGATGTGTGGACAGAGGGAAATACTGTGGGACACACTGTGACATAATACAGCTTCCACCATGATACGTTTTCTATACTGCTCTTTGCCGTTGGTGTTGTTTGTTTGTCTGAATGTGTTTCATTTTGAGGGGAGGTTGCAAGGCTGAAGGGGGTAAGGAGATGAGCAGGACTGGGGTGAATGATGGGAAACTCAGGAAGAATCAATAAAAAGGTTTTTTTTTATTTTTAAAAAGAAAAAACACATTGATAAGGATGGTGAGGGAGCTTATTCATAATAGTTATTTCCTTTTTAAAGATTTCCATTTGGACTTCATGGAATTAAGTCCAAATCCTTGTAAATTTGTGAAGATTGCAGAATGTATGCTCACTGAAATTACAAAGCTTTAAGCAGTTTTAAAAGGCAAACTTCCGAGAAGAGCTACATGTAACAAGCCCTGCATGTCACTAAGCAAAGTTATTAAAGCTGAAAGAAAGAAAGAAAGAAAGAAAGAAAGAAAGAAAGAAAGAAAGAAAGAAGGAAAGAAGGAAAGAAAGAAAGAAAGAAAGAAAGAAAGAAAGAAAGAAGGAAAGAAAGAAGGAAAGAAGGAAAGAAGGAAAGAAGGAAAGAAAGAAAGAAAGAAAGAAGGAAAGAAAGAAGGAAGGAAGAAAGAAAGAAGAAAGAAAGAAAGAAAGAGAAAGAAAGAAAGAAGGAAGGAAAGAAAGAGAGAAAGAAAGAGAGAGAAAGAAAGAAAGAAAGAAAGAAAGAAGAAAGAAAGAAGAAAGAAAGAAAGAAAGAGAAAGAAAGAAAGAAAGAAGGAAGGAAAGAAAGAAAGAAGGAAGGAAAGAAAGAAAGAGAGAGAGAAATAAAGAAAGAAAGAAGAAAGAAAGAAAGAAGGAAGGAAGGAAGGAAGGAAGAAAGAAAGAAGGAAAGAAAGAAGAAAGAAAGAAAGAGAGAAAGAAAGAAAGAGAAAGAAAGAAGGAAGGAAGGAAGGAAGGAAGGAAGGAAGAAAGAAAGAAAGAAAGAAAGAAGGAAGGAAGGAAAGAAAGAAGAAAGAAAGAAAGAAGGAAAGAAAGAAGAAAGAAAGAAAGAAAGAAAGAAAGAAAGAAAGAAAGAAGAAAGAAAGAAAGAGAAAGAAAGAAAGAAGAAAGAAAGAAAGAAAGAAAGAAAAAAGAAAGAAAGAAAGAAGAAAGAAAGAAAGAAGGAAGGAAGAAAGAAAGAAAGAAGGAAGGAAGAAAGAAAGAAAGAAGAAAGAAGGAAAGAAAGAAAGAAAAAAGGAGGGAGGGAGAGAGAGAGGTAGGCATAATTGAAATGACCAGCAGGCTTGTGTCCCACTGGATAAATCAACAAGAGACACAGAAACACAGCTCCTGCTGTAATACAATAGTGATATGCTATATATAAGTCCATAGTGAAAATGCTTTTATCTTCGTGTCTATTACTATGTCCTCTCCCAAATTGTATATGTCAATATTCTATTCTTCGGTGTGCCTGTGTTTGGAGACAGACCTTAAGTTGGTAAGAAAGGTTAAGTTATACAAAAAAAAAAAAGTAGAGTTCTAATCCCGTATGACCAGTGCCCTCATACAAAGAGAAAGAGGCATGAGGAGGATATTTCCCTCACCACATCTGTGTGCACCCAGAAGCAGTACATGGTGGCTGAGCCAGTACCAGCCGGCCAGCCAAGAAGAGAAGGCTCATGGGAAATAATCTCGATCTTGTACTTTCAGCCTCTAGAATTGTGAGAAGACAGTTTTTGGTCATTACAATCACCTGAGCTAAGGTTCCTCATTATAGTACTGATGAGATTTATACCATATCTAAGTTTGATAAAATTACAGGTTCAAGAGGGTGTTCTGGATCTAAGAAGATATTTTTAAAATTGTGAGGCAAGTTAGTATGAAAGCTGAGTTAGATATAGAACTTTAAACTCATGGAGATGGTTAGATAGTAGAATGTTAAAGTCAGGTGCCAAATACATATGGACTGGACATTGGGAATGTATGCTAAGCCGTATAACTCTCATAATTGTGGCCTATTTATTTCTGTTGTTTTGTATTGTATTTATAGTTATAAGGAAAAGAACCATTTGTTGGACTGAAAAGGAGAGCTGTTGGGGGGAAAAAGAAATACCTTAAACTAAAAAAAAAAAGGGGAAGAGGATGAGGGGTTGAGGGGGAGGAGGGTGGAAGGGTGGGACTGGAGGGGGGAGTAGGGAGGGGATTGTGATTGAGATGTAACTTGAAGAAATAAAAAATAAATTATTAAAAAAATTACAGGTTCAAGTTTCTTAACCAAGTCACCAGCTTTTGTTATATTACAAGAGAAAAATGAGAAATCAGTCACTAACAAGAACAACTTTTATTGTTGCTTTATTGTTATGAAAAGATGATCAAGTGCTTTGAGTTGCTAATCACTGCTCTCGTTTTAATGAATGGGAACTCAGTAATGAAGACAGCAGAGAACCACCTGCTATCATCCAGATGCATTCTACTGGGAGACAAGAATAATAAGCATGCAAGAAAATAAACTGTTGGCATAATTTTGACCATCAGTGCTGCCATGAGAAAACACTGTAATGGTGTAGTTAGACTTTTGACTACTTTATTGGATTTGCTGATGTCCTAAAACAGAATTTCCATTCCTTCTTCCCTTGTCACTTCCTCTATGACATTAGAAACCAAGTTTTCCATTCTGCCTAGCCCCACATTGGGCACCATTTGTAGTTGGGCCTTTTGGCTACTTTCTTTGGGGTTTGGGTTTTTTTTATTATAATGTTTATTTATTACATCAAGTTATATCTCCATCATAGTGCTCTCTTTCTCTTTGGGTTCTTTTATCTACCACCTTCTTCACCAAAATCTCTTCCAACCCTGAAACACTAGTATGCAAGAAAGAATGTTCGATGGGGAAAGTGGAATAGCTCTCTTCTTGCTGATTGGGGCATCAAGTTCCTTGGGACAAGTCCAATCTTCATTAGGATATCTCCAACCAGCAATTCAGCAACCAGCAATCCATCATTCCAGCAATCCAGCAATACAGAAACTTAGCAATAGCAAAAGCAATACCAGGAACCAGCAGCAGCAGCAGTACGGGGAACAGTATCCACCACAGGCCCTCTTGGGGCTTTCACATTTGTACCCTCTTAAGAGTCTCCAGAATTCCAAATGTAACCTATCTGCAGCTGACAAAAATCATGCCCCTCCTAGAACATGTGATAAAACATAGTTAGTGGCCATGGACAATCTGAAGCAGCTCCATATCCCACACTTACGATTAAAACAAAAACATGTTCATATAACGTAACTGGGTTTTTTAAGAAACCAAAATTCTCACTATACGATGGAGAATGATGATGAGCAGGAACAAGTGGTAAGAAGCCTCTTATGAAAGTGTCGGCTAACCAGAGACCTGAATAAAGTAACAAAGCCAGTCATTAGAGAGGGAAGCATCAAGGGCAATGACTCCGAGGGAGTTTAGATGTGTCATTTGAGGGTCAGAAAAAGAGTAGTATTCCTGGGGAGCAGTGATCATAAGAGGAACTTACTAGTAATGCAGAAGGTAGGAGGAGCCACCCCTTGAGAGGCCAAAGGGAAGAATTAAGAACTTCTAGTGGCTTGCAAAACTTCAGGAAGGTTTTAAAGATGGGGGGAAATGATGCAGTTTGGTTCATATATTTTAGCATTACTTTATCTATTAGAAGATTAATGGTAGACAGATCATGCTAGAAGACCAGTAGGGTAACTATAATAGATTCTATGGAAAGTGACAGGGATGTACGGGTTGAGGAGGATAATAGATCTAGGTTATATATTTTGAACAAAAGTCAACAAGTATTCTAATGGCACTATAGGTTGAATGAAAAAATATAGATTATAGATGACTTCTTATACTCCAGGCCCAAGAGAATAGACAGATGACAAGAGATTGGTGTTTTTCTATAGCACACAATGCCTGGCTCAAAGAAGCTATTCACTAGGCCAGTACTTGTGAAGGGATGAAAAGGAAAGGAAGGTGAGAAGTGTTAAGAGAACAGAAGAGAGAAGATAAAATGGAAGGAAAAAGGAAGAAATGAGGAAATTTGGGATGGAAAGGACGTAGGAGGGGGATCCAAGATGGCAGTGGTCCACGCGGACGCATTTTGAACATGGGGAAAACAGTTATAAAGCCACAGGGTTATAAGACGCTGAGCAACAATTTGAGTGATTCGAATGTGCTGAGTTTCACCCAGCTACCCAGGGATTATTAAAAGTCCCTGGGCAGGACTCTCCTCCCTTCTTTCAGACTCTCAGCAAAACATACTGACAGAAGCCTCTGAATCCAGGAATCGGGAATCGTCACCAGGAGAGACTCAGGGTAAGAGTTACTCAATTACCCGGCAGGCAGACCCAAACTCCAGACAGGGTTACTCACAAGCCTCCTGGGCCCCCAGATTCCAGCCAGGCGTCCCAGCTATTTAACAAAGAGTCCTAGACCGGGGGGGGGGGAGCAGAATACACTTTTAGTGAAACCACAGCACAACAGTAGGTGGGGTGGGGCAGCAGCCCGCGGGTCCAGTCCACAGTGCATGCAGCACAACAGCCTGGCAGGTCCAGATTGGGACTGCCTGGGCAGGTTCACAGTTGCATTTTGGAAAGCTCAAGCAAATTTGTGTTTTCCCCAGAGGGGCATTGGACATAATATAGGCCCCCTCCATTGGATTTATGGACACAGGGAAAAAACACTGCAGCTTCTCTGTGCAGCATACTGGAAACTGGAAAACAGTGGTCCCAAATTGCCAGTCTCCAAAGCCAGCTCCATACAGACATAGGTGGAGCTGTGAGAGTGCCAGAAAGGCGGGCGGCCTGGTTGGAAGGCAGATCTGATTTCCACAGGGTCCAAGCCCTGGGCAAATTGTGGGGTTATTTTAGACTCCTTTGTGAGTTCTGGCCCTTCGGGCGGGAAACCAGAGCTTAAGCATATTTAGTCCCACCTCTGGATCAGTGAAGTTTTGGCCTGGGGGACACTGCTGAGGGGCTGACCTTAAGGGCATGGAGTCGGGTCCTTTCAAGACTCCAGGCAGCCTCAACACCCAAACTTGGAACCTCCAGAACTCACAGAATCTGTGCCTGGGCACACAGAACCACACCAGCAGAACCGCTGCAGGCTGAATACTCAGTGCACAACATAGAGAGCTCTGACTTGTGAGCAGTGAAACAACCCTGGGCCATTCCTACTTTCCTGGGAGTGGGCTGCACCATCTCACAATGCTTCTGGCTATTAGATGCACATTGACCCTGAGAACCCCCTGAGAACAACTGGAGAGTCCACAAACATGGTCCCAACACATAAGCTGCAGGGGAGCTACAACCCCACCCAAAAGTCAGTAGCCTACCAACCTGCACTATCAACTGTATGAAGACCAGTTGGATCCCAGGAACCTACAGGAACACATCCCACCATATCCCCTCACCTGAGTCCCCTGTTGAAAGAAAATAGGAAGGGGTGAGCTCTGGGAGACACACTGAGTAAGTACCTTGACACAAGGCCCCACCCAGCCAGTGGAAAGCGACAGATTACCAAGCGATATGACTGCTACACCAAAGCGTCCCATTTGGCACCAAGCCCAGAAGGCACCAGGAACAAACAGCTAAGAACAACCAAATGGCTAAAGGTCAGAGAAAAAACAGAAACAACATATCAGGGAGATATGTCTCCAACAAACCATGCTAGTACAGCAAGCCCTGACCACCTCACCACAGCTGAAACACATGAAAACGATGACAATTCTACATTATGGAAAGTGAATTTAAATCTATGAAGGAATTCAAAGAATCCACAATTTCACAAGCGAAAGCAACGGATAATACCATCAGAGAGCTCCAAACCAAAGTGGCTCAACTTGAACAGGAAAAAGACAGGGCAATGAAAGATTTCATGGCAAAGACAAAAATTGGAGCAGGAAATGTACAAAATGAATAAAATCATTCAAGCTGTGAAAATGGAAATGGAAACAATAAAGAAAACACAGTCAGAGTTAAAAGAGGACATGGAGAATCAAGAGAAGAGAACAGGAACTACAGACATAAGTATCAAAAACAGGACACAAGAGATGGAAGACAGGATCTCAGGCATGGAAGATTCGATGGAAGAAATCAGTACAACATCCAAAGAAAATGAGAAAACCAAAAAAGCTCTCACCCATAACATCCAAGAAATCAAGGACTCAATGAAAAGATGGAACCTAAAAATTATAGGCATAGAGGAAAGAGAAGACTGCTGACTCCAAGGTCCAGGAAACATCTTCAACAAAATCATAGAAGAAAACTTCCCAAACCTAAAGAAAGAGATGGCAATAAAAATCCAAGAGCCTTACAGAACAACAAACAGATTAGATCAGAAAAGAAACTCCTCTCACCACATAATAATTGAAACTCCAAATGTACAGAACAAAGAAAGAATATTAAAAGCT
>CAJQZJ010004381.1:9858931-9876422 GCA_907164525.1 Lophiomys imhausi
AGGACCTGTACAACAAGAACTTCAAGCCCCTGAAGAAAGAAATTGAAGAGGCCTTTAGAAGATGGAAAGATCTCCCATGCTCATGGATAGGTAGGATCAACATAATAAAAATGGCCATCCTGCCAAAGCAATACATAGATTCAATGCAATTCCTATCAATATACCAACACAATTCTTTATAGACCTGGAAAAAGCTATTCTCAATTTCATATGGAACAACAAAAAACCCAGAATAGCTAAATCAATCTTGTACAATAAAAAACATCTGGAAGTATCACCATCTCAGATTTCAAGCTGTACTACAGAGCAATAGTAGTAAAAACAGCATGGTATTGGTATAGAAACAGACCAGTAGATCAATGGAATCGAATTGAAGACCCAAAAATGGACCCACACACCTATGGCCACGTAATTTTTGACAAAGAATCCAAAACCGCACAGTGGAAAAAGGACAGCATCTTCAACAAATGGTGCTGGTCCAACTGGATGTCCACTTGTAAAAGAATGCAATTAGACCCATACTTATCACCTTGTACAAAACTTAAGTCCAAGTGGATCAAAGACCTTAACATAAGCCCGGTCACACTAAATCTACTACAAGAGAAAGTGGGAAAATCCCTTGAAATCATTGGCACAGGTGACAACTTCCTGAACAGAACACCAACAGCTCAGGACCTAAGACCAACAATTAATAAATGGGACCTCACGAAACTGAAAAGCTTCTGTAAGACAAAAGACATTGTCATTCGAACAAAACAGCAGCCTACAGATTGGGAAAAAATCTTCACCAACTCCACATCTGACAAAGGGCTAGTATCCAAAATTTATAAAGAACTCAAGAAATTAAATGCCAAGAAACCAAATAATCCAATTTTAAAATTGGGGAAAGAGCTAAACAGAGAATTCACAAAGGAGGAATCCCTAATGGCTGAGAGACACTTGAAGAAATGCTCAACATCCTTAATCATCAGAGAAATGCAACTCAAGATGACTCTGAGATTCCATCTCACACTTGTCAGAATGGCTAAGACCAAAAGCTCAAATGACAGCACATGCTGGCGAGGGTGTGCAGAAAGGGGAACCCTCCTCCATTGCTGGTGGGAGTGCGGGCTTGTGCAACCACTATGGAGGTCAGTCTGGCAATATCTTAGAAAACTTGGAATAGCTTTGCATCAGGACTCAGCCATACTACTTCTGGGTATATACCCAAATGACTCTTCATGGAATCATAAGGAAGTTTCCTCATCTATGTTCATAGCAGCCTTATTTGTAATAGCTAGAAATTGGAAACAACCCAGATGTCCCTCAACCGAAGAATGGATTAAAAAACTGTGGTACATCTACACAATGGAATACTGCTCAGCTACCAGAAACAAGGAAATCATGCAATTTGCAGCCAAATGGATGGAACTAGAGAAGCTCATCCTGAGTGAGCTAACCCAGACTCAGAAGGATGCACATGGCATTTATTCACTTATAGTTGGATTTTAGCTATATAGTACAAGATATCTATACTACAACCAACACACCAAAAGGAACATAGACATAGACTCTTTTTTTGTTTGTTTGTTTGTTGTAGTTTTTTTTTTTTTTTGGTTTTCTCTCCCTGGCAATGAGACCCTTTTCACTGGTGGTACTGCTTTGTAGGTCCCCAGTGTATGAGGAGGCTTTTGACCCTCATATGACTTCTGAACCGGGGCGGGAGACTGTCATGTAGGGACACTCCACTCCAGAGGAGTGGGATGAAAGGGTTAGGGGGTAGAAGGTGGAAGGGAGAGGCTGGGAAGGGGGAAAGAGGACAATATGATGGAAATGTAACCTGAAGCAACAAATAAATAATTTTTATTTTTAAAAAGGAAAGTAAAGAAGGGAGGAGAGGAAGGAAGGAGAGAAGAGAGGAAACATGGGAAATTCTTTATAGCTTTACCAAAAAGAAAATGTTTCTGTCTCTTATAAATGTACAGCTAGATAAGTAGAATAACACCTGAGTCTTTCAATGTACTTTCTGTGTACATTCAATATATCCTGTGTAATTTGATATAATTATTATACCTAATAACCATAATGCATTGCAAAAGTTCCTAGGAAATTTCTAAAAAGTAGAAAGACTAAGGGCTGAGGATATGTACACACCTTTGATCATGGCACTCTGAGGTAGAGGCAGGAGTTCAAGGTCATCCCTAGCTACATAGAGAATTTGAGCAAGGCTGGATGCATGAGTCTCTATCTTGAAAAGGTGGGGCTTGAGTTCTGCTCAATATAAATTTAGAATTAATGGCATATAAATTTCTTTTAAACAAAATATCATTCATGCTATATGGCACCCTCCAGAACTAAACTTATTTAATCATTTAACCCAAATGTCGTTCCCCTAACTCTATCTTTAAATATCTTGTTTATTGTATTACTAAATTTGAAAAGAAAGTAATTTTGAAACCAAAGGCTCTAAAATGCCATTTTAGAACACAGCATCCAAAGAATTTCACAATAAGATGGTACAATGAATGACCACATCCATCATTTTCTTCAAAGTAGTTACTAAAATAAGCATTAACTCAAAAAATTGTACAAATATTTTAACGATGCATAACATTTAAATGAGTGTCAATCAGGGGTATGTAAGTGAAAAATCTTGGAGATCCCACTGACTTCCATTGCTTCTTTCACCTCTTACCTCCAGTCCTTTAGACTGGAAAGCCACAGTATGGTATGAGAGGAAGGAAGGAAGGAAACAAGGAAGGAAGGAAGGAAAAGGGAAGGGAAGGAGGGAGGGAGGGAAAGAAGAAAGGAAGGAAAAAGGAAATGAAGGGAGGAGGAGGGAAATGGGGCAAGAGCACTGCCATAAATTAAAGGCCACCCCACGTTATTTAGTAAGTTCCAGGACAGTCTAGGCTTCTATCTGAAGAAAGAGGGGGAGGGGATGGAAGGGAGGGAGGGAGGAAGGGAAGGAGGGAGGGAAGGAGGAAGGGAGGGAAGGAGGGAGGGAGGGAGGAAGGGAGGGAGGGAAGGAGGGAGGAAGGGAGGGGGAAAGAAAGGACATAGAAGGAGGGTAGGAAAAGTGGGGAGAGAAGGAAGGGGGGAAAGGAGGGGAGAGGAAGGAAGACAGAATTATCAATGCTGTAAGCATCTGTGTTTTGACTCTCTGCTTGTCCTGCTTCTATTACCCTCATTGAGATTCCTGTCTCTCCACTTTCACCTTACATTATAGCTCATTCAATACAAGTTTGCTTTCTGAACTCTGAATTGAATGAATCCTGTTTAATGCAGTAGGTACAAAGAACCACAAAAAAGACACAAACATCCAAAATTTATAAAGAACTGAAGAAATTAAACACCAAGAAACCAAATAATCCAATCAAAAAATGGGAAACAGGGCTAAACCGAGAATTCACAAAAGAGGAATCTCTAATGGGAGTGAGACATTTGAAGAAATGCTCAACATCCTTAATCATCAGAGAAATGCAACTCAAGATGACTCTGAGAGTCCATCCCACCCCTGTCAGAATGGCTAAGATCAAAAACTCAAATGACAGCACATGCTGGCGAGGTTGTAGAGAAAGGGAAACACTATTCCATTGCTGGTGGGAATGCAAACTTATACAACCACTATGGAAATCAGACTCGTGATATCTTAGAAAACTTGGAATAGCCCTACCTCGAGACCCAGCCATATCATTTCTGGTTATCCACCCAAACAATTCCTCACCAAACCACAAGGACATATCCTCATCTATGTTCATAGCAGCCTTATTTGTAATAGCTAGAAACTGGAAACAACCCAGGTGTCCCTCATCTGATGAATGGATAAAAAAAAAGTGGTACATTTACACAATGGAATACTACTCAGCCATCAGAAGCAAAGAAATCATGCAATTTGCAGCCAAATGGAATGAACTAGAAAAGCTCATCCTGAGTGAGCTAACCCAGACTCAGAAAGATGCACATGGCATCTACTCACTTATAATTGGATTTTAGCCATATAGTATAGGATAACTATCCTACAACCAATACACCAAAAGAATCAGGAACATAGACTTTGTTACCTATCAATGGGACAATTTGCCCTAGTGGAGCTGCCATGTATGCCCCAAGTGCAAGAGGAAGCTCTTAGCCCTCATATGACTGTTGAACTGAGATGGGCTGATATATAGGGACACTCCACATTGGAGGAGGGCGATGGGTGGGAGAAGGAGAAGAGGGTGGGAGGGTGGAACCAACCGGGAGGGGTGGAAAGAGGGCACTATGATGGAGATGTAACTTGATGTAATAAATAAACATTATAATAGAAAGTTTAAAAAAACTGAGCTCTGCTTTCTTGTATTTCGTGAAGACAGGGTTTATTTTAAATTGACTATAATATGTCCATTTTAAGCACTGTTTCTCCCAGTTCTTAATAAACAGAAACATTAAGAAGTCTGTGACTTGGACAGATGTATACCCCATTTGGAGATATTGATCATGCGGTAAGGGTGTGTCTACCAAGACCTGGTCCTCTGAAGTACTGGGAAATGGTCAAAAGGACAACACAGCAAAGAATCTCCACAAATCTGCTTCCCATTGGAGCATAGCAAGAGCAATCCTCACACATATCCATACACTGTTAGGCTGGAGAGAACACGTTTTTGTCTTGCTTCAGAAAGATGTAAGGCTTATAACAGAGGGTCAGCTTGAAAACTTACTGAAAGAAATAGTTCATAGTCCCAACAACAGAGGCAAGTAGCTTTGAAATCAGAACTTTTGTCCTCAGAATGCAAAAGGAAAGAGAACTGACAGAAGGAGGTATGAAAAGACAAAAACATTTTAAGAAAGTGTAGATGCTGGAAAGGGAGTTGGGAAGGAACAGGATGGCTTCCTCTTCCTCTTGGCCTGCCTTCTACCACTCTCCAGAAACCTAGGAAGTCACACACCCCAGTGTCACCTTAAGCAATGGATTCCCTGGCTGGTTTTTGTTGAATGCACTTCTTTGCAGCGTGTCTTGACAAGTTCCCCAAGTCAGCAGAGAAAACATTCCCAACCTGTAGAACCAGAGTAGCTCCTAAAACCACAGCACCTGGAGCATGGGCCTGCTGTTCCTTTAAACACTCACCCTTTCTCTTCTCTCTCATACTGTGAAGATTGAAAACTGGGTCAAAATATCTGTTCAAACATACAGGGATTTATCAAGCTGTTGGCTGTCATTCACTACAAAGAGGACATTTTGTAAAAACAAAACAAAAACAAAAAAACTTGACAATGTTTTCTCATAGAAGATGGAAAAAATAAATGGGGGGGAATAATGAAGAGAAAGAAGAAGAGAGAAATGAAGGAGGTAAAGAAGGAGGTATGGCCACAATTAATAAACTAAAATAACTGCACTAATTAGCCTCTCCTAGAGGGTCTGCTGATATGTTTATTCTGGTTAGACTACCTGATATAACAGGGAATACCCACATATCACACCCAAAAGCGTTTGTTCATGTTTTTTCTTCCCCTCGTACTGAAAAGAACACAAGAGAGCACGTGGAGGGAGATAGAGTAATTCATTACTTTGTCTCCTACTACTTCGTATGTTCAACATTTTTTGAATAAATACAAATCATAAATTAGCTTGTAGCAAAACAGAATTAATTGAATGTCTTAAGTAGGATCATCAAACCGAGGTTCGAGACAATTTATCTGCCTAAGATTTCGCTAATGTAGTTTCAGCTCATTAGGGTAAGAGTTGATGCTGGAGATGGGATGTTATTAAACATCAAAAGAGAAAAATCAAAGACCAGAAAAAAATCTGGCTTTCTCAGTTTTTGCAAGAGAATGTCTTGAAGGCTACCCAGAGTGTAAGATAATGCTAAATCTATTCCCTTCTGTGAAATAATCTGTGGCTGAAAAAGTGAAGACATCTAGAATATGAAGGTATTTACAGACTTATGGAAAGGAAGAAATCTCAGCCCTTCCTTCACTTAAAGATCTTTGACTCAAAATATCTTAAAGACATTGCACGACCAGCAAGTAGGGATGAGTATAGAATAGTATTAGACACACACACACACACATTTTCTCATTCTGTCTATATATACATATATATGGTGTGCTGGATAGAGGGAACCTCAATTAATAAAATGTCTCCATAAGATCAAACTGTAGGCAAGCCTGTCGGGCATTTTCTTAATTGGCAATTGATGGCGAAGGGCCCAGCCCATTGTTGGTGGTGCCATCACTGGGCTGGTGGTCCTGAATTCAATAAGAAAGCAGGCCAAGCAAGCCATGGAGAACAACCCAATAATCAGCACCCCCTCCATGGCCTCTGCATCAGCTTGTGCCTCTAGGTTCCTGCCCTGTTTGAGTTTCTGCCCTGACTTCCTTCAATGATGAACAATGATATGGAAGTGTAACCCAAATAAACCATTTCTTCCTCAAGTTGCCTTTGGTCATGGTGTTTTATCGCAGCAATAGAAACCCTAACTACATCACATGGGAACGTATAATATAATTCTATATAAGTATGTTGACATGAAGAGGCTGACATGACACTAAGTGCTTCCGTGAATTTCTCAAGCATCAACATGAAACAAAAGTAATGATACACAGTAAGGAAAAGAAGATAGTACAATGTGAGCAAAGTGGACTTTTTCTGTATTTCCAGCAATGAGGTTAATAATAATCTGTATTATTCCATAAAAAGTGCTCACAGGAGAATGCAGGACAATCACCAAGTGCTCTGTCTGACCTCAGTCAGGCAACTCATGCACAAATGGTCCACTCTAGTCTCTCCTTTACTTAAGTAAGATTTTTTTTTTACTCACAGACCAGATAACAACATCTTAGAATTACATACATATATAACTACATAAAATAAGTAGCAATAAATTAAAGAAAACCTGGGTGCTAGATTGAGGGTGTTGTAATATTTGCACCCAAACTCATTAGGTCTATTCATGGATCCGTGAGAACATTCCAGTTGGTTAATTCAAATATAACAAAATCTATATATATGGAAAAATGCATTGTCAAGGTTGTGTTGCCAGGATAAAATAACCAGACAGAGGTCTCATCCTGGTTCGACCAAACATAAAGTCATTTACTTATTCAAAATAACCACAGGGAATTTGTAGAACTTCTAAGGTCCGATGCTCTTCTGCACAAAATTCAGAGAATAGGAATACCCACAGTATAGATTCGTGCAGGCATTCCAACAGACTGTGCCTTCTAAGCTATGAATGCCATGCCAAGCACATAATAAATGCTTAATACATGTCATTATTCTGTAGATAATTTCTCAACTCTCAGATCACTTAGCTTTTAGTATACCCAAAGGTTATATAATAGGACATGGATGCTAACTTCTTTAGCAATTTTGGATACAAACAAGTAGGTATTTTTTATCATGTTTCAAAAACTTCATTGGTTTAAAAGAAGGTACAAAAATAGATAGTTTTCATTTTCATGTTATGGTACTGATTTAAAAAAAAAAGTACATGAGACAATTTTGCACACTTGAAAGTTGTGATATTTCTGTTCCATGCTATATGATTTAGGCACAGCCTCAAGATACTATCAGGTTAATGTGTTAAGTTCTGCAGCAGCAATTATAGCAAAACTATCTATGTACAAATTCTTGTCATTTGAGAGTTAGTATTCCATCTAAAGAAAGGCCTATCACATCAAGTCATGCCTTTGTATTTCACTATAGTACCCCTTAAAATTGTTTTCATTTTTTTTTCTTATTTCTTCTTGAGTAACAAAATTATAGTTAGTGTGAACTTCTAAAGTTTACTCTCTTGTTAGGGAAAAAGTGTTGATAGCTGCCAGAATTAGCAATGACCTTGTCCAAATGAGGGAAACAAAAGATTGTTTATTTTGGGTGAATTTACATTTATGATCAGCTAAATCTTTCTCTGGTGCCTCTCATCTCCCTCTCTGGTACTATGAGAAAGCAACTTTGGTTAGTTGCTTTCCCTGTCATCCGAACAGCCCTGCAATAACAGCAAATGGTCCTTGGAAATCACAACCCTATTAGGCTGCTGTTCAAATAGCTTTTAGGGTTGTGATAATAGGAGGCGCTCCTAATAACTGGTGACTCCATAAGACCCTGTCCAGAAGGCCTCTGAATGGCAACATACCATTTAAATTTTAATCTGGAAACAGTGGAAAGGATGAGATTCCAGCTGGGGACCTTCTGGTCAGTGGACCAGTTCAGCATCCCCATTCAATGCCCCAAAGCTTTGCTGAGTCAATGAACAAACACCTCGAGCCTTCTCACTCCTTTCCCCTAAATGCACCTCCCACCTGACTGCAGGAATTATCGGGGAGGGGGGTAGATTTTCTTTTCTCCCACTGAAACTATAACAGAGCCCATCAGCCATTCTCTTGCTGCTACTACTGCTACAATACAACCAAATTCATTTGTGTCTGACATCAGTAGAATAAGTGTCATTTTGACAAACGATAACTTTCTGAACTTTGTTCCTCCCATGTACAAGCCAGGCTTTGGGACACACATGCCCACATTAAGTATCAAATGAAAGCTGGCAGGTGCGGGTGGTAGGGAGGAGGAAAACGGTTAATTTTTTTCCCTACAATAAGCAATAACCCTTACAGTAACAACTCCACATGAGTCAAATAGCTGAAGGCAACATGAATGGGACCCTGTGTGCACAGAAAGGAACAGCTGGCCATGTGGGTAATCACCACATGCCATTACTTGGGAAGCCCACTCCCAGTTCTACTACCAACTTGTATTTCCTCCATGTTCGGGCCATTAAATACAACAGATGAGAGTGTATCATCGGAAGACATGGGAGGCAGAGCTCTAGACTCTAATGCTTGGTGATGCCAGGCTTGATTTCCAATGAGTACGGAAGGAAGCAATATGCTAACTAGAAAAAAATATGAGAAGAAAACATTGAACACTCTTATAATACCCTTCAAGTTTCTGACTAAATTATTTTAGCAGAAAACTTTTTATTCCCAATACACATCTGTATCTTCCAAGAACAATAATTTGTTTCTCTGAGCAGGAGTGTGAATCTAGCAAAAGGATAAACATTAATTTCTGGGTGCCTGGAACATTCAAGAGTCCACACATGGGTGCTTCTACTGGATTCCATTAGGAAACCTGATTCAGTACCCCAGCACCCTCCACAGCAAAATTAGAAATTGTTTTGGTTGTTTTGTTGTTTTTTTTTTTTTTCAAACCACACACAGGAGCAAATTTCTTCAAGGTAGAAATGGGATTAAAAACCAGTGTTTTGGAATTTTTCTTTGCAGATAGTCATCAAATGAGGTACAATATTTGCTAACAGAGGGTAATTTGAATTATCCACGGATAGTTCAAAAACACAAAGAGTTCATTACCCAGATATCTCTATTTAAAACAGATTTGCTTTTGTTCATCAGCACAGCACACATGGCTGGGAAATGGCAAAGTGCCAGAACGAAACTGCTCCTAATTTACAGAGGAGGGCCACCAGCTAATTACACAGACTGCAGGTGTGAAGAGAGAAGCTCAAAGTAATCAATAGCAGTAATTAATCTGCTAGACTGGAGCTAAAGAGCTAACAGCTGGACATCAGAAATGGACACACGCAACAAGATCAGCAATAATTACCTCTTTAAATATTGAATTTCCATAGCAACAATTAGACATATAAATAAAGGCTGGAAACCAAGGCTTCCAGGCATGACACTGCGTGGCAAACACAACATCCCCCAAATCAACCCTTTCAATGAAACATCAACAATATGCCTGGACTGGGTCAACTGATTCCCAGGTTCGAAAGAAACCCACTAGAACTCCTCCAGCTAAGCCATCCTGGCAGTCTGTTGTTGACAACTAGATCCCTGGACCACAAAGATGGCTCTAGAAGTTTGTGTTGGGAAAGATACCAATCCCTTTCCTTCACAAGAGAGCCCCCAGCTTCAAAACATGTTTCCTTAAAAAAAAAAATTCTTAAAGCCAGAAAGATGGTTCCATGAGTAAAGTGTTCGCTGCACACTGTATCTTAAAAGATATGTTTATCGGGCTTCGGTTCAGATACTCAGGACCCACATAAATACTGGACATGTATCTCATTCCTATAACCCTAGTACTAGAGGGAGAGAGACGGCCAGATCCTAAGGGCTCACTGGCCACCCAGGCTAGCTCAAATATGAGTTCCCAGTTCAGTGAGAAACCCTGTCTTAAAAAATAAGGATGTAAACATCCCCATCATCATTATCCCCAATAATCAAATAATCATGATAGATTATTTATCCTCTGAGACTGTAAGCTAAAATAAACTCTTTCTCCCTTAAAAAATAAAATATGGTAGAAAATGATTTAAGAAGTCACTCCCACCTTGACCCTGGCTTCACACATGCACGAACAAAATAAAGGTAAAACTTGCCAGGCATGGTGGCGCATGCCTTTAATCCCAGCACTCGGGAGGAAGAGGCAGGCAGATCTCTGAGTTCAAGGCCAGCCTGGTCTACAGAGTGAGTCCAGGACAGCCAGAGCTACACAGAGAAACCTTGTCTCTGAAAACCTTAAAAAAAAAAACTTAAAAACCTTAGAAGTGGTAAAGAAAACCCTCAATGATAAGGTTCTGAAACCATCAACCTTGAAGAAAGCAACCAAACAGTGTTTTGAGAATTACTTTCAAAATCAACATAACAAATGAGAAACCCAGACATTAAACCTCCCATGTGTCTTTTACTTTGTAGGAAAAGTACAATTACAAAATACAAAATCCACCACAAAGAATCTTTTTGAGGTGACAGCAAAGGGGACTTTGGTTGTTACTGACTGTCCACTGAGTACCCAGAACCATGCTTTTCACTTTATGCTCCCCATGAACTTGAAACTAACGGCGCTGGCTTCCTTGAATATCAAGAGAAGCATGGTGACCTGAAAACTAGCCAGGCTCCCAGACCCAAAAGATGGGCAATGGAAAGGCTGTGATCTGAACTTACCTATGTGACTTCTTAAGATATTTCAGCAACACTGGCAAGATGGCTCAGTGAGAAAGGGCACTTCCTGCCATGTTTGACAGCCTGACTCCAAGCCCCAGAAACCACACAGTGAAAAGAGAAAAGGCCTCTGAAGCTGTCCCTTGTCCATCCCACATGTGCTGCAACATGTGTGCCTGCACACACTCAGAATAAGTAAATGTTTAAAAGATAAAGATTTTTTTAATAAAAGATACATCAATACACTCAAGGGTCTTTGGAACGGAGTTATTGTTTAAAAAATGCTGAAAATTAATTCCATGATTTGAGTACAAGTTTAAATTATGCTAGTTGTATATTCTCCATATTACAAGAAGTCTATAATGGGTGAGATTATTCAAAAGCTATTTATATAATTTTCTTTCTGTTTCTAGCTTGCTGAATTTTATTTTAGTTCACAACTTCCATGGCCCTTATTCAAGCACACGATCATTCCATGGTGGGGGGGGGGGGGGGGAATGGCCAGTGATTATCAATCATTGTCTTGTGCTTGATCCAATGGCAGAGTAACTCTGGAAAGTGGAGTTAGCCAGGCAAATTTCATCCTAATTATCAAAATGAAGCTGCTTTTATTGTGTTCCTATGCTGTCTGCCAAATACTGAGCAAGGCAGTTTTCATGTGTTATCTCGTTTAATTCTCAGGATAATACTACAAACTATATAATATAATTATATCTACTCACACTTGAGAAAAATGAGAGGTTAATCAATATTCCCACAGATCAGTTCAAGTTGACTGAATTAGGACTCATGCCCGAGCTACACTCTCTCTATCTGTGCCACACTGCACATTGCCACTTGTTAAGATACTGGCTCCTAAAAACACCAGAGGTGACTTTTTCCCCCCATTTTCTGTGTTTGTGTGTATCTACATACCTGTTTTTGCGTGTGTGTGCATATATGCATGTGTTTGAATGTTGACGTCAGCAATCATCCTCAGTGGTTTCTTCCACCTTATTTTTTGAGGCAGGGTCTCTCAATCAAACCCAGAGCTCACCAATATGGCTGCTTATCAATATTGGTGATCGCAACTTGCCCTGAAGATCTCCACCTTCTGAGGCTGGAATTACAGGCAGCCACCACACCCACTTGGCTTTTACATCGGTTTCTGAGGATTCAAACTCTTGTCCTCATGCTTGCCCACCAAGTACTTAATGGCTAAACCGTGTCCCCAGGCCCCTTAAACTGACATTTTGCCATCAATCCAAAGGTATGACAAAGACAGTACCAGCATTTTGCTGAAGAGTTAGCTAAGAGCTTTAAACGTGGTGTGGTTAAATGAGCCTGAATTTCAGCTTTACCAGTTAGGAAAGTGGGTGTAGCAGCAGGATCTTCACAGTGGTACTAAACAGTAGGAGGACTTGAGTGTAGAGAGAAATTGGCATCCATCTGACCTGCAGGGGAATTTCCCCCCACGAGAAATGCTGCTGTACTTCTCACCCTTCCCCGTGCAAAGCCAGCACCTCTTAACCCATCATTTTTCATTAAGTTTGCCAGTGCTAATCTAGGGTGGGGCCCTCAATCCTCCTGCCATACTTCCTTCTCTCTTCAAGCTATGGCAACTCCAAGACACTGCCTGCACAGATGAGGGGAAGTGCCTAGGCTTGCTATTGCATGGACACCGAACAACAGAGGAAACAAAATCATGCAGAACACAGTGCATTTGTGTGGTCTGACCACCATTGTAGACACATACAGCTGACAAAATGTATTTTAAAACAATGGCGGGGGGGGGGGCTGGAGAGGTTTCTTAGGGGTTAGGAGTACCTGCTGCTCATCCAGAGGACCTGAGTTCTGTTTCTAGAATTCACATCAGGTAGCTTGCACCCACCTGTAATCCCAGTCCAGGGTATCTGATGTTCCTTCCCTTCTGGGCCCCTCTACCACCTGCACTAACATCCACATAGCCACACAGAGATACAGCATGTGCACACATAATTTTTTTTAAATCTTTAAAAATTAAAATAAAACAACAGGCTGCCTTGGGAAGCCTTTGAGAGAGCTGTGCAATGGGTGTCATTATGGAACCTTTTCATGAAACCCTGTTATGACTAAACGTGACCAGGTAGGGCCTTCTTTGGTCTATTCAGACTATTCAGAGACAACGGGTTCCTTGAACTAAGAAGCTTATCTTACTGATGCCCCTCAGTGCTGGAGACTGGAAGGCCAAGTCCTAAGTAGTGGCAAATTTGACATATGCTAAGGAATCCCACTTTGGTCCCAGATGCCAACTTCTCACAGTGTCCTCACATAGGGGAAGGCATAGTTCTAAATAAGGAAGGCTGTTTGTAGTCTCTGACACTTCAGCCTTTGAAACATGTCAAAAAACTAATAATAATAATAACCTCTACAGGTAAAATTCCTATGGCCGCTGATTTGCATGTAAAAAGATAATGCAATTCCTGTATAAATAATTAAGCCTCGGTCATTTCTACTAAACTCATTAACTGAAGCTTGATCGTTAAGCTGTCGCTGCAAACAGATAAGCAAATCAATAGCATTCAAAGGGAGAGTCGGCATCTCCAAACTCATGTCCCAAGGAATGGCAGAGGACTTCAACTCCACTGTTCTACAGAGGAAGGGGTCAATTTAAGTGACAGAGTAATTAAGTGGGGAAATTTGAAGGCAAATAATATGCTTGGAACCTCTCCTCTAGCAAAGTCTAGAGCTTAATGGCCAGCCAATTCTAGAGCACTGTGGATTGTAATAACACAGAATGTCTTCTGCTGAATGTGACTAGAAATGTACCTTGTTTTCCATAAAATATGACCAAATTTTCAGGTAATTAAACACCTAGGATTTCTAATTCTTAAAATAACTTCCAAACAAGGAAAGCAAAAACTGGATGAACAAGATGGCTCTGAGGATAAAGGCACCTGCTGCCAATCCGGAAGACCTGACAGACACACTCTTGATTACAATATGATCTGGCTGGAATACAGACATGCCCTTAGTATATACCTTTAATCCCAAACAATGAAAGTAAAGGTAATTTATAGAAGGAAGCAGCGAAGTTTGAAAGTGATGTCTAATTGAGGGGTAGACACAGTGATAAACTGAGAAAAATTTGACAGAATGAGTCAGAGATAGGATACACCCAACTCTCAGGAGAACAGGACAGGAACGTGAGGCTATTGCTGAACTGGGGTGGAGGACTGTTATGTAGGGACACTCCACTCCAGAGGAGTGGGATGGAAGGGATAGGGGTAGAGGGTGGGAGGGTGGGACTGGGAGGGGTGGAAAGAGGGCACTGTGATGGAGATGTAACCTGAAGTAATAAATAAATTAATTTTTAAAAAAAGAGCAGTGCAGAGAGACAGAGAGATTCTTACCAGGACAGTTTTACAGAAACAGGCTGCAGAGAGAAAAGTGATGACAGAACAAGCCAAAGAATGAGGAGCCAGAAGATTAAAGCAGATTGCCAGAATTAGTTTGAGGCCAGGCAGAGCAATTCAGTCAGAAGCAAAGAGAAACCAGCTTGGACGGGTCAGCTTGGAGAGGAGTTTAGGCTAGAACAGCTGAGCTGAACCAGACAGCGAGAGTTCAGAAAGAGCTAGAAAGGGTTGGGAACAGCTCTCTTCTCATCCCCTCTTCTGAGGAAATAAAAATAATATTTGCACACAAGCTGTCCTCTGACTTCCACACATGCATCATAGCAAACACATGCACATATATACACAACTTGCACATGCATGCACAGACACACACACACACACACACACACACACACACACACACACACACACCAGTAACTACTTGTTCTTCTTGTTGACTCCTGGTAACCACCATTCCACTTTCTCTCTGAATTTGGATATTCTAAGTACTTCATCTAAATGGAATCATTTGTTACTGTTATGTTTAGGATAAGGCAGCATGCCTTAGAATTCCTTCTTTGTGTAGCAGCCTTGGCTGACCTGGAACTTGCTCTGTAGACCAGGCTGGCCTCAAACTCACAGAGATCTGCCTGCCTCTGCCTCTCATCTGCTTCGATTAAAGGCATGTGCCACCACATCTCCCTGACTGAACTCAGTCTGCTCTGAGAGTGAGTAATTCCATCATGTGTGTATATCACTTTTCATCCACACATGTGCAGAGATAAACTTGTGCTGCCTCCACCTTTAGCTGTTCTCAGTAATACTGTTTTGAACATAGATGAGTAAATATCCAATGGAGTTCGTGTTTATTTTCTCATCCATTGGACAAAATACTTGATAAAGGCCACCTAAGACAGCAGGGATTAGTTTTGGCTCACAGTTTGAGTCATCATGGAAGAAGAAGGTGTGAAAGAAGGAACATGAGACAGTTGGTCAATCCCTGCATAGAAATCTCCTAATGCAAATACTTGGGCACCCTCAGACACATTGAATAGGAATCTCTAGAATTACAGGGCTATGATTTATACATCCCCTTATGATGATTCTGACACAACTAGTCTCCAACTAATCATGTGAAGACTGATAGACTAAGGATTCCCAGAAATACACATCAATGTATTCAAGGTTAGCAGCTACAGTATTCAATGAGTCCAGCATGTAGCAATGTCCTACTGAATACCCAGCACTTGAAAGCATGTGCATCAAGAGAGTCTTAGCATGACACTAGAACTTGGGTCTGATGACAATAAATAGATTGGAAAGGGAACAGAACCGTTTTGTGTGATAATGGTGGGTGGAAAGAAGTATTATCAACCCCCTCATATTGACCCACACAATCAAGGAGCAGGATTCCCTGGTCCAGCTGCTGGTGTTTCCTCTTTAGCTCAGAATCTCTCAATCTCTGCCCTATTGGCAGTGGCTACTCCTGCATTGTTTTGTTCTGCTTCACACTTTCTACGTCTGTTCATCCTCTTCCTCCTTCTGCTGTTCTGAGAATCTCCCATATCATGGTCAATCATAGCACTGGTGAGTGTTCAATCTTGAGAATGCGTTAGCGAAGTTCCATCATCTCTCATCTCTCCTTTCACATGTTTCCTGCCAACTCTTTGGATGACTCCACAGAAAGTGTAAGTGAAACTTCACACAAGCAGGCTGTCATAGTGGCAACACATGCTTATCACAAACAAATATTGCTTCATGAAAATCTCTTTGGATTATAAAAGAAAATAGTCTAGCCTGCTCTAATTAAAGGCTCTCATGCTTCCAGGGAATACTGATAACAGGTTAGCAATACAACCTACAAATGTAGATTTTTTTTTTCCCTTAGGTATCCCTGGTAAGTGGTCTGGAACTATAATTGACCCCATCACTAGCAAATAAACAAACATAGTAATAATTGTAAGGAAAAATACTGTAATGTGTGTCATTTTTTTCACTTGAGCAAATGTTGAATGTGGCCCCCATCTAGGCAGACCCCCCCTCCCGGGAGAAATATATGCTAGTAATTCTCTTCATCTTTTTATTTTACTAAATACTTATGGATGCAAGAGTTTTGGGAGGGGTATTTGTATTTTAGAGATAGGGCCTCCTTTTGTGCTGGTTACTTTCTCTCAATTTGACACAAACTAGAGTCACCTGAAAGAAGGAAGTTTAATTGAGGAAATTCTTCCATCAGACTGGCCTGTAGGCATGCCTATAAGGTATTTCTGGATGTTGATCAATGTAATAAGGCCTAACCCACTGTGAGTAGTGCCACACCTGGCAGGTGGTCCTGGTGGGGGGAGGTATAAATAAGGCAGCTGAGACTGAAAGGTACCACTAAGTAGCTTTCCTCCAGGGTCCCCTCCTCTGCTCTTGCTCGAACTCCTGCCCTGACTTTCCTCAATGGTCAGTTGTAATAGGGATGTTGGTGTAAGCCAAACAAACCCTTTTCTCTCCCAAGTTGCTTTTGGTAATGGTGTTCCTCACAGCAACAGAAACCTAACTAGAATACATGTATCCCCAAGCCAGTCTCAAATTCAATAGGCAGCCAAGGATGACTTTAAGCAACCACACCTGGTTTTATGTGTTGCTGGTCGATGAACTGAGCTATACTCTCTACCTGATTGCAAGAAATTTTTAATGACACTACAGACTGAAATTGCTTGTCTTCACAATTCTGCAGGTATTTGAGTAGATCTATGGGCTTGACTGACTGTGAAACCTTTGAGGATGCTTCAGTAAGTTCTTGCTTGCACCCAGAAAGCAAGCTGGGCTTCCTAATATGTATTTGGTCTCTCCATTTCCTGTTATAGACAGTTGTGTGTTATCAAAGTAACTTCTATTCTCCTGACGCAATTGTCATCTCAGAGTCTTACTGCTGAATAAGATCACTCTTTCTAGCTCTTTCTGAATTCTGGCTGGTTCGTTCAACTCAACTGTTCTGGCTCAAAACTCTTCTCCAAACTGACTGATTCAAACTGGCTTCTCTTGAATTCTCCTGAATTGCTCTGTTTCTGAACTCCACAAACTGAACTGCCCTGAACTACAGGAACTCAACTGCCTTTATGGTACTAAACTTTACTGTCTTCTCTACTGAACTATCTACTGTACTCTACTGTACTATCTTCTCTCTCTCTCTCTCTCTCTCTCTCTCTCTCTCTCTCTCTCTCTCT
>CAJQZJ010004381.1:9905111-9926880 GCA_907164525.1 Lophiomys imhausi
ATTCGCCAAAGGTAATGGCCACTGCCATATTCCACAGATAAAGGGTATGAAGACAATGTGTCACTGTGAAAATGAAGTCCTTTCTGTAAGTGAGATGTTCATGGTCAGTATATGAGAGTTTTCTCACTGAAAAAAATGGCTTCTCGGCCATGGAGAATTTCACCAAAGTATGTGATCAATGGAAATGTGAGAGCCATGCTCATAAAAGCAAGAAAAAAAATGGTTAAAACAAAACAAAACTAACAAATGAACAACAACAAAAAAAAACAAACAATGGATTGGAAAATCATCAAAGAAGATTTGTAGAGCTATATGCAGTCTTGTACACACACCCTTTCTGGGCTGATCTCAGCGTCTTTATTCACTGCGAAGGAATAGCACCACACATGTACAGTTCTACTTCTTTCTTCCAGTCTACCACTAAACAGCTTATAGAGGTGGTCCTGAACTTATGACACCATCCTAAGCACACCCTGAATTGAAAATATTGTATGCTGAAAATTCATGTATTCCATTTGACCTTCCAAGAGTCATAACTCTGCAGCTGAGCACATTGTCACATGTTAATCGTTCTTCTTTATGATGATATAACCCACCTGAAGTTCTCCTTGTTTCCAAGGCCTGTAAGAGTGCCTTAACCAAACCTTCAAAATGCCCACAATCTAATCCCAAACTAGTTTCCTACAAGGATCCCTCATCTTACATCGAAGGACCCTGTAACCTAGCCCCTTGCTCAATCCTTAACTACTTCACCTCATGCCCGACCCCTGTGTTCCAAATCTCTGCCTCCTTTCTGCCTCTCATTAAAATCCACGCCTTTAGTGAAGGATCAAAGGTCATTTTACTTCAAGAATGCTGGGTTTGCCACAGTATGACTGGAATCGTTTCTCTGTGAATCTTTTTGCTTAAAACATCTCCAGGCCTGTGGTGGTGTGCTAGTGTTTGCATGCATCTTTTCTTCCGGTCTATTGCAGTCAAGCAGGACCGAGGCTATGTCTTACTGATTTCTTCATCTCCACAATATAGGTCAGTAAACATTTCTCTTAGTTGAGCTGCCTGTGCTTTTCACCCTGAGAAATGCAACTAAATGATGGACATATTTTGTGGCTGGCTGTCTGCCTTGGAGTGGCATGTGGCTTCCAAATCTTCCTCATTTCTATGCATAGAAATACAAGCACACCTTTATCTTTTAAGATATATTATTATCCTAGTCTTCACAAAATCAAAACTATTTATCACTTTCAAGCTTGTAACAGGATAGGAAGCAACAGACTATTATTTCCTACAGTACAACATATATGTAGCTTCACTCCTACAAAACCATGATGGCATACCCTCTTAATTAAGTCAATTTATTTATATATTTAAAGCAAACACAATATGCATTTTACTCATAAAGTGTTCAAGCTCCTAAAACTAGCACCCACAACACCACAAATTTTTCCCACCTACCACTTTTTCCATGCTCACATCAATATAAAAGCCATGCCCCCTTACCAAGATACTTGAATACTATCACATGGTCACGTAATTCCTTTCCCAAAACATGAGCCGTAAAGAAGGTGGTTCAGAACTTTAATAAAGACGTTCAAAGATGTGTTCAGTAAATGAATAACTTTTCCCGTCATTTGAAAAATCTTTCCAGAAAAGACGCTGGGAAGCCTAAGGAGGTGAGTGATCATTCTGCTGTGGACGCAATGCTTGGTTGCAGTCTCATTTTCCATCACACTTTATTTAATTTTTCCTTACTTATATCACATAAATTAACTCAGCAGTCATGCAGAATAATTTTGCTTCATTTGGATCTAAATTAATGAGTGTGATCACAAAGCTATGTGCACAATTTCAATGAAGATACACTGTAATTATTCTATTACACGGGTTAGCATATCAGCCATGTATTAATGTATCTTGAATGTGTGATATATGATGCTTTTGTGGTCTCCTGCCATAACATACTACTGAAAAATGTCCTCTAGATTTAAAAAATGCTAAGATAAATTATTAAACACACAGAAATAAAACAGAGAGAAATGAAGAAATAACAAAGGGAGAAATGTGCTCACAGGAACACATTTCCTCCTGTACATTTTATTTCCAAATAGCTTTGGGAAGTATTGCATGAAGTCATGCAACAATAGATCTTTTTTGCTCCCCTCTCTCAGCCTTTGAGGACTTTCATGGACAGAGAAATCTGGCCACTTGAGCAAGTGTACGCAATGAAGAGGAGAAACCACAAAAGAAGGCAGGCGCTTACATCTGCACTCAGTCATGAGTTTTTCTGGTAAGTGTCAGCTTGAAACCATGAATTATTCCTGCCCAGGCCATAGAGTTCACAGAGCACTGCCCTGGAAGCATGACATTCTTAGGGAAGGCAATTATATATCTTTCTAATTAATCCCAAACAAGACAATGATTTAGAAACAGACACATTTTCTTCTAAAGAGCTTTTTAGTCATGAGTGATTTTTCCCTCCCTACTCTTTAGGTCTTCCAACCAAACCCTCTTTTTCCTTGCTGCTATTCAAGGTATAAAACAGGGCTTCCACCTGCTAGCACTCACAGACCAATACCTTTAATTTTTGGCACTTATTTACAGTCTGAATGGACCGTCCACACCTGCTTTTCCTCTAATTAGCTGGCTTCAGGCTGAGCCTGCCAGCTTCCTGAACCAATAGGAAGATCATTTTGCTGCTGTTGTGAGAGAAATGGGGGTATGGAAAAGAAGATTTTTTTTCTTTGACAGAATTAAATAGGAAAACATTAGCACAAAATGAAGAATTATTCATAAAGAATAAAGAAGTAGAAGGCCTTTAAGGCAACTTGAAGCCACAGAAATGAATAACATCCCTAACTGCCAGTGATACAGTCTTTTCTACCTAAGAGCATTGGAAATCTTCTGTGGCATCCAACTTTCTCCCCAGTTCACTATCTGTGATGTCACTCTGCTTCATGTTGTCAGAGGTGAGGAACATGATCCCCATTTTATTAGTCAAGGTTCTCTATGGGAGCAGAACTATAGCATTAGAATGCACTGTAACTAGATTTATTGGACTGGCTTACACTATAATAGGGCTGGACAATCCAATAATGATGGTTGGTACTCAGGAGAGACTGAGAACCAAGGAGCTGCTACTTCCTTCCACAATGCTGGGTGTTCGGCAGTCTCAATCTGATGCTGAGGACCTGGAGGATTCATGGAGAGCCTTGGTCTTCGGTCTCATTGGAAGACCAAAGGGACTGGGTTCTGGAGTCAACCAAAGAGGGAATGGATGGTGTCAACTAAACAAAGTCACACATCAGGTAGAAACAGAGCTGGGCACTCAGTGCAGATTTCCCTTGAGCCACCATGGACAAGAACAGCTTCCTTCATGGCAGATCTACCTTCAGTTAGTCTCTGCTGGGAAAGCCATCCCAGACCTGCCACAAGGTGTCTCTCTTAGTTAATCCCAGACCCAGTCAAGCTGACAATCAAACTTCATCATCACACCCTCAGAGCAAGAAGAAGACTGAGCAAGAAGAAGGTGGAGATCTCCGGGCTCCTAACTTTACCTCTGAACCCCTGCTGGAATCAGAACAAGTCATGTCATTTAGGAACCTCGGTGTCACCAGTTATGAAGGGAATAGACAAGGTTGGCACTTGATTTTACTTGGCCTTCAACATCTGTCATCTCAGCTTCTTTTTTACAGCACAAACCATGACTCAAACCACCCAAGAAGGAAAGGGAGGGATGAAATGACAAGTGTCACCAAAAAAAAAAAAAAAGTCCTTTTCAGCATGAGTGGAAGGATTAAAATGCTCCAAACCTCAAGAGGTTGGCTTTAGAAACTAGAGGAAATTTGAGCAATTATCAACTCCAACTTTCTCACGTAACAAATAAGAAAATCAGGGTCTCGTTTGTCCCAACATCATGGTGCACAGTACAGATGAGGGGACAAGTTCAGCGGCCTCTTGGGACAAGTAACTGGTGGTTTGGAGTGAAACAATCTATACTACTTTCTTTGTCTTTCAGTTTGTTACCAGATGAAAATGCACAGAATAGAACAAAGGTGTGTCATGTGGCAAAAGTCAGGTGCTGGTCTTTTCTTTCAATCTTAGTTTACATGCTCTTCATGCTGGCTTCTCGGGGCACAGATGGTACAGTAATGATGGATTCCCAGAGGTCTTTAGGTTTAGTATTAGCCAAGCAGAACCCTGTATTTCAGTTGTCAAGATGTTCCTTGACATATATAATGGGGTCAGGGGCAGGAGAGATGCAAAGCACTTAATTCACAAGCATGAGGGAATTGAGCAATGGTCCCCAGAGCTCACATAAGAAGCCAGGTAGTGTGGCGCACTTCTGTAGTACCACCAAAGGCCAGATGGGAGATAGAAACAGGTAAATCATGTGAAGTTCACGACCTGCATGGCAAAGTTCTAGGTCAATGAGAAATTTCTCTACGAAAGGGTAGGTGATACCTGTGGATTGAGGCCTGAAATTGTCCTCTGACCTCCATTCATACAACATATGAACACCTGCATGTACACACACGTGCACACATTAAAAGGGGAGTCACATCTTGATAAACCCAGCATAATTCAAACTTGCATCTATACACACTAAGCATTGTAATTTGTCTAGCCTAAGCACTTACAGTAGCCTCTACTTGGGCAAGACCACCTAACACAACCTAGTTTATGATAAAATGTTGAATATCTCATATAGTTTCTTATATCTAAAATTCTTATTACATTTATTTACAGGATATGTGTGTCTCACAATGCACATGTGGAGAGAAGAGAAGTCAGTTTTCTCCTTCTACCACATGGTCCCAGGGATGGAACTCAGTTTATAAGAGTTGGCGGAGAATACTTTTACCTCCTGAGCTACCTTGAAGAATGCTTTCTTTTGAGGGGTGCTGGGGGCTTTTTATGTTGAATTTTTATTAAAGTGAAAATACAATTTTTTGAGTTAATTTTTAATCCAGCCACCTTGCTGAAGGTGTTTATCAGCTGTAAGAGTTCTGTGGTGGAATTTTTGGGGTCGCTTATGTATACTATCATATAGTTTGACTTCTTCATTTCCAATTTTTATCCCTTTGATTTCCTTTAGCTGTCTTATTGCTCTAGCAAGAACTTCAAGTACTATGTTGAAGAGATACGGTGAAAGTGGACAACCTTGTCTTGTCCCTGAGTTTAGAGGAAATGCTTTAAGTATCTCTCCATTTAATTTGATGTTGGCTACTGGCTTGCTGTATGATGCTTATAAAGGATAGTCTTTTACTGCCATAAAAACTAAACAATGATGACCCTGAACTGCAAGCACGCTGCTAGACCGTGGCCCTCCTCTGTTTCGTCACATCAGCAAGTTCCAATGCTTTCAATAGATGTCAGCGTCCTCACCTCATCCAGGAACAATGCCATGGCCTGAGGGGTTCTCATTTCTCTGGCTGTGTCTCATTCTCACTCCCCACAAGTTTCGTCTTTCAACCACCTTGGTCATCCCAGAAGCATACCGCCGCCTGTCCTCTTTTGCTACACCAATTACCTTCTTGCTTTGACTGTACTGATAGCCTATTTCCCATCACTCGTGTTTTGTATTTCATTCTATCTTTTTTGCTCATCTCTCCTACACCCAGCAGGCTGACCATCGCTTGTCCCCACATCACTATCTTAGCTGCACTTCATTTGCCTATTCCAATCACTACACTTATTAAGATGGTGGACTTCCTCTTCATCATTGTCAAATGCCGCATGGTGTTTAGTGTGATGATAGGTGTCCAGGAAATTATCTTCAAGTAAATTAACATCAAGAGATCTCACTACTGGGAGCGCTTCCATGTGGGTGTTTTAAAGAATTTACTCTCTGTCTTCATAAACTCACATAATAAAGTATTAAAGTTTTTCCTTGGTGATCACGGACCCCTTAGGTTCCTAGGGTCCCCAATGCACCCTCACCTCTATGAATTTCACAAACCAAGAAGTAGAGCAGTTAAGATGATTCAATAACTAAAGTATGTGAAAGCCCTTCAGTCTTATATAATTACTTCAGCCTCTTCCTGGTTCTCTAGGGTAGAGTGATCAGGAACTAAATTCCGAAGCCTGATGACAGAGGGTGAACCTGAAGAACTCCACTCCTTAATGTGAGTCTAGCAAGCCGCTCCATCCCACTGTGTTTCCAAAAAACTCCACTCCTTAATGTGAGTCTAGCAAGCCGCTCCATCCCACTGTGTTTCAAAGCGAGATGCTATCACCACTTACTTCACACAGCCACTGAAGAAACCGAAGAGTTATTATGTGTAGAAACCCTACAGTGCTCCACGGCACACAGTAATTGTTCAGTTCCTGATCATTTTGTCATGACACTGACCACAGTTTTCCCAACATTTCATATATGTGATGTCAGTTAATTGTCGCAAATCAAAGAGACCGTTATTCCCATTACAAAATAAGTACATTTCAACAGTGTTTCTATAGAATACCCGATGTGGCAAGCTTGTATTTGCAAATGCCAAAAGTTCTGTCATGTTTTCTCTTTGCATCTTGCCTCCACCTTCCAGAAACAATGTGCCCTAAGACATCTTCATTCTATTAATGTTAGCATGATTGTCAAAGGCATCTACAAACACAAAGCCTCTATTTTCAGGGCATCCAGCTCATTCTTCTGGCCTTTTCAGGCACTGTGTGCACATGGTGCACACACATACACTCAGACACATGTATATACACATTAAATAAATAAATAAACAAACAAATAATCTTTTTCTAAAAGCATACATGGAATTCTCTCTGATTCACCTCTCAACTAGAACATTACCCTTTCCTCTTCTGCTTCCCTCTCTTTTTTTTTTCTTGCCCTTTTAAGTCAGGTCCTCGTTATCTCAAAACTAGGAGGCTACATATTTGCCAATTGGGGGGGGGGAGGTTGTTTGATTTAGCTTTGGTTCCTTTTTTCTGTTTTTGTGTCTTTATTGGGGTTGATCATGGGTAGGAGCTGTCACCTTAAAAGGTATACCCCTCCCACTAGTTTGGTTCTTAAAACATATACTTTTCTCCTTTTTTTTCTTTTTTCTTTTTTTTTTCTTTTTTTTGGAACTCTATCTTGAGGTGTGAAATTTTAAGCACTTCAACACAAACTTCTCCCAAATTCTGCTTGTTTTCCCCAAACACAATTAAGTGGGAGAGGAATGACGCAGAAAGAATTCTGTTCCAAGGACACCCACATAAAGTCAGTGTCACTCAGAAAGAGCTTCTGAAATAACTCAACTGGTCAGATTAGGAAAATAAATTCCACACTGAGCCAAAGCCACACTTTCCCGGGGACTCACTCACTTGTCTTTCAAGGTTGGATCCGCAGAGGGAGACACTAACCTGCTGAAATGAATGAACTCCTCCTCTACAGTTTGATAGCCATTGTACTGATGGATTTTGTGAGACCAGTTTTGTTCTGCACTATCAATAAACTCTCCATCCCCTGTAACTCTTAGAAATAAGCAAAGAGGACACTTGATCTCCATTCTCCTTGGGGATTTACCTGTCTCCAGTTGGCTAAGAGAGACATCCAACTGGCCTTTTTTCTGTCTTGTGACGTATCTTGGTCATGAGCATTGAAAAGTGCATGGTTTTGTGGCTCATGAACTGGAGTGAGTGTAATTGGAAATGACTCCCTGTGAACTCATAACTCCAATGTAGGCACAAAGTAACAGTCCTTGTCACCACTGGTTGTCCAAATCCCACTGTGTCTTGGACAGTTCCTTCCATCCAGAGCTCCACATCTATTCTGTCCCTTTGTCTCAAAGAATATATCCTACTCAGGAAGGCCACACTTCAGATTTTGGAAGACATCTCAACTCACGGGGGCCTGCCTAAGTCATGCCTGAGCAAGCTTCTCTCCTCTCAAGACTCAGAATGTGTTTTTACGAGAAAGAGTTCCTTTGGCTTTTAAAACATTTGTGTGTTACAAGGGGCTGATTGTGAGTGTCTTGAAACCATGGAGTGAATCAAAACAATTTCCCCAAGTTTAAGACTTAATTAAATGAGAACTGGTTGTGGTGCCACCTGAGCTTGTAATGCCAGTACTCAAGGGGCTGGGCTACATGCTGAGATCCTGTCTCAAAACAAACAGAAAATAAGATAAAGTAAGTAAGAAAGAAGGCAAGAAAACCTGAGGGAAAAGAAAAGTAGACACAGGCCGTGTTGTGGAGCTTGAGTCTGAATTGTCCCCCACAACAGCGGGTGTCTGCACTGGGTCCTGGCTATTGGCGATGCTTTGGGAGTATGTGGGATCCTTGGGATGTGAAGGCTGGCTAACAGACAGCCGTGAAGGGCATGTCCACTTTTAATTCTTCTCTCTCTCTCTCTCTCTCTCTCTCTCTCTCTCTCTCTCTCTCTCCCCTCTCTTCCTCCATCTCTCCTTTCCTCCCTCCCTTTCTCTTCCTTCCCCCACTCTCTCCCTCCCTCCCTTTCTGTCCCTCCCTCTCTCTCTCTTCCTCTCTCTCCCTCCCTCCCTTTCTCTCTCTCTCTCTCTCTCTCTCTCTCTCTCTCTCTCCCTGGAAATATAGGAGAGAGGGAGGAACAGAGGGAAAGAGAGAGAAGAATTAAAAGTGGGGAGCATGCCTTCCCCACTATGATGGACCTGAAATCAATGAGGGTGGGAGGGTGAGAGGGTGGGCCTGGGAAGGGACTGTGATGGAGATGTAAATTGACTTAGTAAATAAACAGTTTTTAAAAAGATTACTCTTTACAGCTAGAGAGAGAGATGTTTGGTGGTTAAGAGCACCTGCTGCTCCCTCTCTCTTTCTTCCTCTCTCTACCCCCTCTCTCTCCCTTCATATCTCTCTCTCTCTCTCTGCCTCTTCTTGCTACAATGTAAACAGACATCTCATGGCCCTGCCAGCATGCCTTCCCCACTATGATGGACCTGAAATCATGAGACAAAATAAATATTTCCTTCCTTTAAAAACAATATATATTACATTTATTTTATGTGTATGACTATCTTACTGTGTATGTGTGTGTGTGTGTGTGTGTGTGTGTGTGTATGTGTGTGTACCACATGTGTGCAGTGCCCATGGAGGCAAGAAGCTGTTGGATTCCCTGGAACTGGAGTTATAGATGGTTGTGAGCTGCCATATTGCTGCTGGGAATTGAACCCGGATCCTCTGCAAGAGCAGCCCACACTCTTAACCACTGGGCCATCTCTCCAGCCCTAGTACTTCCTCTCATAAGCTGCTTCTATCTGGTATTTTGTCATAGAAACAAACTAATATAAGTGATGTTTTGTTTTGGTTTAGTTTGTATTTGTTCTTTGAGAGTGTCATACAACACATTTTGATCACATTCACACCCCTTCCCTAACATTCCCAGGTCCATTCTGCTTTCCCTACCAATCCAACTAGTTTGTGCTTTAAGAATAATCTTTATGAACAGGAACATAGACTTTGTTACTTGTTAGTGGGACACTTTGCCCTATTGCAGCTGCCATGTAGGTCCCCAGTGCAGGAGGAAGCTCTTAGCCCTCATACGGCTGCTGAATTGAAGGGGGCTGATATGTAGGGAACCCCACATCACAGGAGGAGTAGGATAGGGGGGAAAATGGGGAGAGGGTGGGAGGGTGAGAGGGTGAGCCTGGGAGGGGACTGTGATGGAGATGTAAGTTGACATAGTAAAGAAACTGTTTTTGAAAAGATTACTCTTTACAGCTAGAGAGAGAGATGTTTGTTGACTAAGAGCACCTGCTGCTCTCATGGAAGACATAAGTGCATCTGCCAGCACCCGCATACAGCTCACACTACCTGTAACCCCATCTCCAGGATAATCTGACACCTCTGAGCACTACAGACACCTTCACACACAGGCACATATACACACAATCAAAATCAAATACATCTTTTAAAAAACAAGAAGATTCATTAAATGAACATTTTATTTGAAGATATATGTTACCTCTAAGGCTATTATCACTGATATATAAAATCTTTTTTTCCTTTATTTTTGATTTCTTCAAGTTACATCTCAATCGCAGTCCCCTCCCTATTCCCCCCTCCAGTCCCACCCTCCCACCCTCAACCCCCATCCTCTTCCCTTTTTTTTTTTTAAGTTTAAGGTATATCTTATTTCCCCATACAGTTTCCCCTTTCAGTCCAACAAATGGCTCTTTCTCTTATAATAATAAATACAATACAAAACAACAGAGGTAATTAGGCCACAGTTATGAGGGTTATATGGCTTAGCGTACATTCCCAATGTCCAGTCCATATGTATTTGGTACCTGACTTTAACATTCTACTATCTAACCATCTCCATGAGTTTAAAATTCTATATCTAACTCAACATTCATACTAACTTGCAACACAATTTTAAAAGTATCTTCTTAGATGTATATATAGCACTCTCTTGACTCCTAAACAACTCAAAATTTAATTATGAGACTCTAGCTATCTGTTCTTCAACCACCTCTGAGACCTGAGAGGGATAAATATATCTGCTTATATAGGAAGTGCAGGGCCTGCAGCTTCCAAAACTAAGAAATGACATACCAGTGACTGCCTGGACAGTTCCCATTTTCTCTCCATACATTCCTGCATCAGTCTTCAGCCTTTGGGTCCTGTTTCTCTGACAGACATTTGTTGTAGAGAAGGGATTATGAAGGACTTACCTACCCTGTCTTGGCAGAGCTAGGCTGTCGACTTCCCTGCTACCAAGTTTTGTCCTTTTTGGACAGCAGTCTGTCTGCAGTTGGAGCATGAGGTTTTTTCATGCCAAGAGATAGGCTTGCCGCTAATTCAACCATCTCCCACTGGAGATTCTTCGATGCTCATCTTCTACTTGGAGGAGAATAGGGGGTGCTGTCAGGAGCTGACATGTCTCGATATCAAAAAAAATTTTAATTTAAGATAACATCTTTGAATGCCATATTCTGCAGATCTCTTGAGGTTTTTGAAGAGGCTCTATCCATCCCTTATATTAGGGTAAGCAGATGTTGCTTGTCTCTTAGCAGCTTTATTTTTGATTAGCTTAGAAAATAACTATAATAGGCTGTCATAGTACCTAACAGAATGACCGGCTTGCATAACCATTAGTTTGCATTTCTTAATTATCCTAAACAGTTTATGACAATTAGTAGTAAAAAGTCGAAACATCACAAATGCCTTTTCACGGAATCATAAGGAAGTTTCCTCATCTATGTTTATAGCAGCCTTATTTGTAATAGCTAGAAACTGGAAACAACCCAGATATCCCTCAAACAAAAATGGGTTAAAAAACTGTGGTACATCTACACAATGGAATATTATTCAGCTATCAGGAACAATGAAATTATGCAATTTGCAGCCAAATGGATGGAACTAGAAAAGCTCATCCTGAGTGAGCTAACCCAGACTCAGAAGGACGCATATGGCATCTATTCACTTATAGTAGGATTTTAGCTATATAGTAGAAGGTATCGATACTACAACTAACACACCAAAGGGAACTTAGACATAGACTTCTTATTTTTATCTATTTTTTATATTTTTTTATATTTTTTCTATTTTTTAGTAGTTTTTATCTGTTGTCTGCTTATTGGTTTGTTTGTTTTTTAGTTCTCTCTCCCGGGCAATGAGACACTTTTCACTGATGGTACTGCCTCGTAGACCCCCAATGAATGAAGAGGCTCTTGGCCCTCATACGACCTCTCAACTGAGATGAGGGACTGTTGTATAAGGACACCCCACCCCAGAGAAATGGGATGGAAGGGTTAGGAGGTAAAGAAAAAAATGAAATATGATGATATATAAATTCTAAGACACTATAAACAACTAATAACATAAAAATAAGCCAAGGTAATGTTGGAGAAGTAAAGAAAGATCCTACTAACAGAAGAAATTGATCACTTAATTTTAAATCGGGCAAAAGGAAAAGTGTAAGATGACTGTTCATTCTGTACTTAAAGAAAACCTCTAAATGTTTTGTCTTCATAGAATGTGCTAAGACTGCGAAGACAAGGGGGAAACCTCCCTGATGTACCCTCTGGCTGTAAATTTTAAATCCTGTGATAATTTGGATGTCACTCTTATGGTCTCTGTGTGTCTTTAAAGCCTCTTGCTATCATCTGCTTGGGTCATTTTTAAACTGCATGATCGATCCCGTTTTGATGGCTGTCCCAAACTAAGGTATCTCTCAAAGCTTCCCAGTGTGTGCTATATATACATCTAGACAAATTTCTTTGTTGCAAAAAAAAATTAGACAAAGAACTCAATCATGGAAACTGAAGGTCTCAAAACCATGGCTTGATAACTTAGTCTTCCTGTCTGTACTGGCCGGGTTTGTGTCTCAATTTGACACAGGCTGGAGTCATCAGAGAGGAAGGAGCCTCAGGTGAGGAAATGACCCCATGAGATCCAGCTGTAGGGCATTTTCTCAATTAGTGATCAGTGAGAGAGGGTTCAGCCCATTTTGGTTGGGGCCATCCCTAGGTTGGTGGTCCTGGATTCTATAAGAAAGCAGGCTGAGCAAGCCATGGGGAGCAAGCCAGTAAGCAGCACCCTCCATGGACTCTGCCTGAGCTCCTGTCTCCAGGTTCCTGCCCTGTTTGAGTTCCTGTCCTGACTTCCTCCAATGATGAACAATGATATGGAAGTGTAAGCTGAATAAACCCTTTCCTCTTCAACTTGCCTTTTGGTCATGGTGGTTCATCACAGCAATAGAAACCCTAACTAAAACCCTGTCCTTAGCCATAAACCTAAATGTTACCTTGATTCTATAATGGGATAACAGATTTTACCCATACCAACCTGTGAGGTCTTGTTTCAACTCTACTCAAACATGATGACACCTTATCATCCCTTTTCTGCTTTTGAAAACTTGATGCTTCTGCAGACTGTGCTGGAAGAACCACTAGAGTTGATTAAAACAAACAAACAAACAAACAAAAACAAAAAGGATAAGATAAATGTCAAGTGTTTATCCATCCAGCTTCCTGTCTGGTATCATCACCCACTGGCTCAGTCCCCAGACTTAAGAACAAAGCCTTGTCTAGGAGCTCTCTTCACAGAGTTCTCTTTTTCAGGAACTTGGAATTCCCTTCAGTCATTTCGGATTGTTCCTTGTGGTTTGTCTACAAGCCTCAGTGAATTATTCTAAAGTGTCCTTTGGTGAAACTCTGATCAAATTATCTGATTTCCTTCCAGATCTTTGACACATTCTAAGAATATGTTGACATGGCTTCAGAGTCAACTGATGGAAATGACATAGAAAACAGAGCATTCAAACCCAAAAGGTAGTATTAAGTCTAGATGCCAGGTGTGCCCAGTTCATTCTCTGGTGGTTAACTGTGCTGCTTGCCTTTCTAGTAGAAAGAATACGGTATTTTACAATCAATGATATACAATGTAATTAGATATGAATGTCTTTTAAAAGAATCTAGTTGGAATAAATTCCACATGGCAACATGTAAAATATTTGCCTTCATAACGATCTCTAGAATTCTAGAATCATTCCCCAATAGTATTAAATATCTCAGGAAGAAACAAAAACAACTTGATATCACTCACATATGTACCCTGTACTCCTCCAATTAGATGTTTTTTCAACTCTTTGTATTTCTGAATAGACAAAGACATTTTATCATGACAGGAGAACTGGTCAAGCAAAAAGGATGGCATAGAGATTACCTTGATCGAAAATAAGCTTCCAGGGGGATCCAAGATAGTGGCGGCCTGCATGGATGCATTTTGAATGCAGGGAACACAGCTATAACACCACAGAGTTATAAGATGCTGAGCAACAATCTGAGTGGTGTGAACCCGCTGGGTTTCACCCAGCGACCCAGGGACCATTAAAAGTCCCTGGGCAGGTCTCTCCTCCCCTCTCCCGGACACGCAGAAAAACAGACCAGCAGAATCCACTGAAGACGCTGAATGTGGGAATCAGGAATCATCACCAGGAGAGGGACAGGGTACGAGCCACTCAAATACCCAGCAGACAGCTCTGAACCCCAGACAGGATTACTCACCAGCCTCCTGGGCTCCCAGATCCCATGCAGGCTTTCTGGCTATTTAGCAAAGGGTTGGCGGAGCCTTGGGAGTGGGATACACTCTGAGTGGAACCATTGTGGTGGCCACAGCGCAATCTGAGTGGCGGGGCAGCAGCTGGCGGGTCCACAGCGGCATTTTGAAAAGCACAAGCATATTTGTGCTTCCCCCGAGGGGTGTTGGACATACATACAGGCCCCTCTATTGGATTTACGGTCATTGGAAAGAATGCTGCAGCTGGACAGAGCAGCAGGATACACTTCCAGCAGCAGGTTATGCAGCAGCTCCACTGCAGGGTACCGGAACTTGGAAGACAGTGGCCCCAATTGCCAGTATCTAAAGCCAGCTCCATACAGACATAGGTGGAGTGGTGAGAGTGGTTGGAAGGCAGATTTGTCCTCCACAAGGTCCAAGCCCTGTGCAGATTGTGGGGTTAATGTCAGACCCTTTTGCTAGTGCTGGCCCTTCCAGCAGGAAAACAGCGCTTCAGCATATATAGTTCCACCACTGCAACAGTGAGGTTTTGGCCTGGGGGGCACTGCTGAGTGACTCACCTTAAGGGCATGGAGTCCGATCCTTTCAGGGCTCCAGCTGGCAGACTCAACCCCCAAACTTGGGACCTCCAGAGTCCACAGCATCTGTGCCTGGACACATAGGAGCATACCAGCAGAGATGCTACATGCTGAATACTCAGTGTGCAACATAGAGAGCTCTGACTTGTGAGCAGTGAAACAATCCTGGGCCATTCCTCATTGCCTGGGAGTGGGCTGCACCAGCTCACAGGGCTTCTGGCTATTAGATGCACACTGGCCCTGAAAAACTCCTGAGAGAGGCTGGGGAAGACCACAAACACAGTCCCAACACGTAAGCTGCAGGGGAGCTACAACCCCATCCAACAGTCTGTGGCCTGCCAACCTGCACTGTCATCTATAGGAAGACAAGTTGGATCCCAGGAACCTACAGGAACACATCCCACCACAACCCCTAACCTGAGTCCCCATATGGGACAAAACAGGAAGGGGTGTGCTCTTGGAGACACACTGAGAACCTTCACACAAAGCCCCATCCAGCCTGTGGAAACCTACAGATCACCAAGCAATATGACTGCTACACCAAAGTGAACCCCCTTGTACCAAGCCCACAAGGCACCAGGAACAAACAGCCAAGAACAACCAAATGGCTAAAGGTCAGTGAAAAAAAAACAGAACCAACAAAAGTCAAGGAAATATGACTCCAACAAAATGCAACTATAATAGTACAGCAAACCCTGACTACTCCACCACAGCTGAAACACATGAAAATGATGACAATTCTACATACTGGAAAGTGATAGAGTCCTTTCAAGAAGAATTTAAATCTATGAAGGAATTCAATGAGTTCACAATTTTACAAGTGAAAGCAATGGAGAATACCATTAGAGAGCTCCAAGCCAAAATGGCTCAACTTGAACAGGAAAGAGACAAGGCAATGAAAGATTTAAAAGATATGAAAGATTTCCAGGAAAAGACAAGCAAATTGGAGCAAGAAATGTATAAAACGAATGAAATCTTTCAAGACATGAAACTGGAAATGGAAGCAATAAAGAAAACACAGTCAGAGATCAGAGTGGAAGTGGAGAATCAAGGAAAGAGAACAGGAACTACAGACATGAGCATCAAAACCAGGATACAAGAGATGGAAGACAGGCTCTCAGGCATGGAAGATTTGATGGAAGAAATCAGTACAACAACCAAAGAAAATGAGAAAGCTAAAAAACTTCTCACTCATAACTCCAAGAAATCAAGGACTCAATGAAAAGACAGAACCTAAGAATTATAGGCATAGAGGAAAGAGAAGACTCCCGACTCCAAGGTCCAGGAAACATCTTCAACAAAATTACAGAAGAAAACTTCCCAAGCCTAAAGAAAGAGATGCCAATAAAATTCCAAGAGGCTTACAGAACATCAAACAGATTAGATCAGAAAAGAAACTCCCCTTGCCACATAATAATTGAAACTCCAAATGTACAGAACAAAGAAAGATATTAAAAGCTCTAAGAGAAAAAGGTCAAGTAACAAATAATGGCAGACCCATCAGAATTAGACCTGAATTCTCCTCAGAAACTATAAAAGCCAGAAGGTCCTGGACAGATGTCCTACAAGTCCTGAGAGAACATAGGTGCCCAGCCAGACTACCATACCCAGCAAAATTCTCTATCAACATAGATGGAGAAAACAAGATATTCCATGACAAAATCAAATTTAAACAATATCTACCCACAAATCCAGCCCTACAGAAGATCCTAGAAGGAAAATTCCAACCCAGAGAAGATAACTACACCCATAAAAACAGAAGAAACAGAAAACTCCATGGAAACTAAACCAAAAGAAACACAGGACCACCACCTACACCAAAATAAAGGGAAATAACAACCTCTGGTCACTAATGTCCATCAACATCAATGGACTCAACCCCCAATAAAAAGACATAGGCTTACAGATTGGGTCCATAAACAAGACCCATCATTTTGCTGCATACAAGAAACACATCTCACTAACAAAGATAGACGACACCTCAGAGTAAAGGGCTGGGAAAAGATTTCCCAAGCAAATGGACCCAGGAAGCAAGTTGGAGTAGCCATCTTAATATCAAACAAAATAGACTTCCAACTGAAGTTAATCAAAAAAGATAGAGAAGGGCACTACATACTTGTTAAAGGAAATATTCATCAAGAGGACATCTCAATATTGAACATCTATGCCTCAAATACAAAGACACCTACATTTCTAAAAGAAACTCTTCTAAAACTTAAATCACATATCAATCCCCACACATTAGTATTGGGAGACTTCAACATCCAACTCACAACAATGGACAGATCATCAAGACAGAAACCAAACAGAGAAATAATGAGTCTAATGGAGCTCATGAACCAAATGGACCTAACAGATATCTACAGAACATTTCACCCAAACACAAAAGAATACAATTTCTTCTCAGCACCACACGGAATCTTCTCAAAAATCAACCATATAGTCAGACACAAAGATAGCCTCAACAGATACAAGAAAATTTAAATAACCCCTTGTATCTTATCAGACCAGCATGGAATAAAGCTGGACTTCAAGAACAACAGAAACAACAGAAAGCCTACACACTCATGGAAATTGAACAACTCTTTACTGGATGACTACTGGGTCAGGGAAGAAATAAAGAAGGAAATCAAAGGCTTCTTAAAATCCAATGAAAATGAAGGCAAAACATACCCAAACCAATGGGACACAATGAAAGCTGTGCTACGAGGAAAGTTCATAGCATTAAGTGCCTTCAAAAAAAAAAATTGTGACAGCTCATATTACCAAATTAACAGCTAAACTGGATGAATTGGAAAAAAAGAAGCAAACACTCCCAAGAGGAGCAGAAGGCAGGAAATGATCAAACTTAGGGCTGAAATCAACAGCTTAGAAACAAAAAGAACGATACAAAGAATCAATGAAAGCAAGAGTTGGTTCCTTGAGAAAATCAACAAAATAGAAAACCCTTAGTCAAATTAACTAAAAGGCAGAGGAGAAAAACCCAAATTACCAAAGTCAGAAATGAAAAGGGAGAAATAACAACAGACATTAAGGAAATCCAGAGAATATTTAGGTCCTACTTTAAAAATCTATACTCCACCAAATTTGAAAACTTAAGTGAAATGGACAATTTTCTTGATAGATTCCACCTACTGAAGCTAAATCAAGATCAGGTTAACAGATTAAACAGCCCTATAACCTCTAAGGAAATAGAAACAGTCATTAAAAATCTCCCAACCAACTGTCCAGGCAGCCACTGGTATGTCATTTCTTAGTTTTGGAAGCTGCAGGCCCTGCACTTCCTATATAATCAGATATATTTATCCCTCTCAGGTCTTTGAGGTGATTGAAGAATAGATAGCTAGAGTCTCATAGTAAATTTTGAGTTGTTTAGGAATCAAGAGGGTGTTCTGGATCTAAGAAGATATTTTGAAAATTGTGAGGCAAGTTAGTATGAAAGCTGAGTTAGATATAGAACTTTAAACTCATGGTGATGGTTAGATAGTAGAATGTTAAAGTCAGGTGCCAAATACATATGGACTGGACATTGGGAATGTATGCTAAGCCATATAACTCTCATAATTGTGGCCTATTTATTTCTGTTGTTTTGTATTGTATTTATAGTTATAAGAAAAAGAACCATTTGTTGGACTGAAAGGGAGAGCTGTTGGGGGGAAAAAGAATTACCTTAAACTAAAAAAAAAAAAAAAAAAGGGAAGAGGATGGAGGGTTGAAGGGGAGGAGGGTGGAAGGGTGGGACTGGAGGGGGAAGTAGGGAGGGGATTGTGATTGAGATGTAACTTGAAGAAATAAAAAATAAATTATTAAAAAAAATCTCCCAACCAAAAAAAAGCCCAGGGCCAGATGGTTTCAGCACAGAATTCTACCAGACCTTCAAAGAAGAGATAATACCAATACTCTTCAAACTCTGTCACAAAATAGAATCAGAAAGAACACTGCCAAACTCATTCTATGAGGCCACAGTCACCCTGATTCCTAAACCACACAAAGACCCAACAAAGAAAGAGAACTTCAGACCAATCTCCCTCATGAACATAGATGCAAAAACACTTAATAAAATACTAGCAAACCTAATCCAAGAACACACCAAAAGTATCATACACCATTATCAAGTAGGCTTCATCCCAGGAATGCAGGGATGGTTCAACATACGAAAATCCATCAACGTAATTTGCCATATAAACAAGATGAAGGGGGAAAAACCACATGATAATCTCGCTAGATGCGGAAAAAGCATTTGACAAAATCCAACAGCCCTTCATGCTGAAAGTTCTGGAGAGAACGGGCACACAAGGACCATACCTAGAATTTAAAAAGGCAATATACAGCAGGCCAATGGCCAACATCAAATTAAATGGAGAGAAACTTGAAGCATTTCCTCTAAACTCAGGGATAAGACAAGGATGTCCACTTTCTCCTTCTCTTCAACATAGTACTTGAAGTTCTTGCCAGAGCAATAAGACAACTAAAGGAGATCAAGGGGATACAAATTGGAAACAAAGAAGTCAAATTATCCCTATTTTCAGACGATATGATAGTATACATAAGCGACCCCAAAAATTCCACCAGAGAACTCTTACAGCTGATAAACACCTTCAGCAAGGTGGCTGGATACAAAATTAATTCAAAAAAAATCAGAAGCCCTTCTTTATACAACAAACAAATGGGCTGAGAAAGAAAGAAGGGAAACAACCCCCTTCACAATAGCCACAAACAATATAAAAGGCCTGGGGGTAACTCTAACCAAGCAAGTAAAGGACCTGTATAACAAGAACTTCAAACCCTTGAAGAAAGAAATTGAAGAGGCCTTTAGAAGACGGAAAGATCGCCCATGCTCATGGATAGGTAGGATCAACATAATAAAAATGGCCATCCCACCAAAAGCAATATACAGATTCAATGAAATTCCCATCAAAATACCAACACAATTCTTTATAGACTTGGAAAGAGCTATTCTCAATTTCATATGGAACAACAAAAAAAACAGAATAGCTAAATCATTCCTGTACAATAAAAAAAATCTGGAGGTATCACCATCCCAGATTTCAAGCTGTACTACAGAGCAATAGTAATAAAAATAGCATGGTACTGGTATAGAAACAGACCAGTGGATCAATGGAATCGAATTGAAGATCCAGAAATGAACCCACACACCTATGGTCACCTACTTTTTGACAAAGAAGCCAAAACCACACAATGAAAAAGGGCAGCATCTTCAACAAATGGTGCTGGTCCAACTGGATATCCACATGTAAAAGAATGAAATTAGACCCATACTTATCACCTTGTACAAAACTTAAGATCGAGTGGATCAAAGACCTTAACATAAGGCCAGTCACACTAAATCTACTAGAAGAGAAAGTGGGAAAAACCCTGAAAATCATTGGCACAGGTGACAACTTCCTGAACAGAACACCAACAGCTCAGGACCTAAGACCAACAATCGATAAATAGGACCTCATGAAACTGAAAATCTTCTGTAAGGCAAAAGACACTGTCATTCAAACAAAATGGCTGCCTACAGATTGGGAAAAAATCTTCACCAACCCCATATCTGACAAAGGGCTAATATCCAAAATTTACAAAGAACTCAAGAAATTAAATGCCAAGAAACCAAATAATCCAATCAAAAAATGGAGAACAGAGCTAAACAGAGAATTCACAAAGGAGGAATTCTAATGGCTGAGAGATACTTGAAGAAATGCTCACCATCCTTAACAATCAGAGAAATGCAACTCAACGTTACTCTAAGATTCCATCTCACACCTGTCAGAATGGCTAAGATCAAAAGCTCAAATGACAGTACATGCTGGCGAGGGTGTGGAGAAAGGGGAACCCTCCTCCATTGCTGGTGGGAGTACAGGCTTGTGCAACCACTATGGAGGTCAGTCTGGCGATATCTTAGAAAACGTGGAATAGCTCTGCCTCGGGACCCAGCCATACCACTTCTGGGTATACACCCAAATGACTCCTCACCGAATTACAAGGAATTTTCCTCATGTAAGTTCATAGCAGCCTTATTTGTAATAGCTAGAAACTGGAAACAACCCAGATGTCCCTCAACCGAAGAATGGGTTAAAAAACTATGGTGCATTTACACAATGGAATACTCAGCTATCAGAAACAATGAAATTATGCAATTTGCAGCCAAATGGATGGAACTAGAGAAGCTCATCCTGAGTGAGCTAACCCAGACTCAGAAGGATGCACATGGCATCTAATCACTTATAGTTGGATTTTAGCCATATAGTACAGGATAACTATACTACAACCAATGCAGCAAAGGGAACATGGACATAGACTTTTTTTTTTTCTCCCTGTCAATGAGACATTTTGTCCTAGTGGTGCTGCCTTGTAGGCCCCCAGTGTATGAGGAGGCTCTTGGCCCTCATATGACTGCTGAACTGGGCAGGGGACTGTTATGTAGGGACACTCCACTCCAGAGGAGTGGGATGGAAGTGTTAGAGGGTAGAGGGTGGGAGGGCGGGACTGGGAGGGGTGGAAAGAGGACTCTGTGATGGAGATGTAACCTGAAGCAGTAAATAAATAAATTTTAAAAAGAAGAAAATAAACTTCCAACCTCTTCTTGAATTCATAAACCTGAAAACACAAATACCATGGTTTAAGGAAACTATTAGCCAATCGGTATGTAACGGTTTCCTTCAAGATTGAAACATTCCAACCTACAGCGAATCTACTTAAACAGGAAGGTAAACACTCAAAATAGCTTAGGAAGTCCCTGAAACTGACCAAATTCACTAGGGCCCTCACTGACAGAGTGAAAAATAAGCTTTGTCAAGGTGCAAGGAAGATTCTGAGACCATACCAGCTGCCTGGAAGAAGCAGAAACCAGCAGGGCTGCCTGGAAGATGTACAGACCAACTGAGTCACTTGAAAGTGACACTGTCTGACTGTTTGAGCTGCCGGCAGGCTGTGCACTGTGTTCCAGGTTCCCAGCTTTGTGAGCTGACACCCATGTTGAGGTAGACTTTGGAGATACAGCTGTCTCTGAGTCATTTCTGTTCCTGTAAGCAATACCTCACCTATATTTCTATAACTAAATATAGAAACCAATAAAACTCATAGTTCACCAAGTTGGACTTTTGTGGTATCCGAAGTTTGGTCTATTGTGGGCTCCCTATATGGGGTGCATAGATGTGTGTGTGTGTGTGTGTGTGTGTGTGTGTGTGTGTGTGTGTGTGT
>CAJQZJ010004381.1:9926890-9981890 GCA_907164525.1 Lophiomys imhausi
TGTGTGTGTGTGTGTGTGTGTGTGTGTGTGTGTGTGTGTGTGTGTGTTGCATCTCCCCAGGAACAGTTTTGTCATTAACACCAATTACTGATAGGAGTGTTCCTCTCACACACAATACTGGTAGACTCATTCTACATTAACATTTTAATACTCCATTCTGGTCTTAATCCAAGGCACAGCCCCATCCTGCAGCACCAAGTGAACTCTCAGATACTTCTCATTTCTTCTGTAGAAATGAACTGATTATGGTGACAATATTTGAGAGAGCAATAGTTTGAAAACATTGCCTGAGGGACACAGAAGTTATTTTTATTTCATAATTAGGCACTTCTGTCCCTAGGGCATTTTACAGCTATGGTTTGAAATAACAGCCATTATTTTATTACAATTTTCTATTTTTTGCACATAAAAATATTTAGAAAGTGTTTTTAGCTGAGTTTTATTAGTCATAATGCCAGGAAGTACCTAGTGTTATGGATGATGGAATTATCTTTGAGGGCTTCCCTTTAGTGTTATGTCTTCCTTATAGTCTGAATTCTCTCACTGTTTGGTGCTAGGACTGAAATATAAAGTAGAAATTGAATATTCTCTCCATTTGTATAAGTAATGTGCACACAGGGATAAAGTACACTCTGTCCATATGTCTCCACTGTTCCCCCAAATCAGCATTAAATTCTCCATGCCATACATGAAACTACTTTATATCTTAGGTAAAGCTACATTAGCAAGAACTAGAAATGTAGAGTTGAATCAGCAAACATAGAAGCAACAATTCTGAAACAGTCAACTTGATGGACTGTATTTCCCTCATAATTGTGCACACTAGTATACCTGTATAGAGATGAGAGAATAATAAAGTCACAAGAAATCAAACGTAGTGAGGCAATTCTTAAATGAAAAATGAAACTAACCTTTTTGATATCTACCACTTTGTATGTGTGTGTGTGGTGTATGTAAATGCACCTGTGTATGCAGGTACAGGTGTGTACAAGCACATGCAGAGCCGAAGAGTCAGCCCTGGACATCTTCCTACACCACATCCCACCCCACTGTTTAAGACAGGGTCTCTCTGAACCTGGAACTCACTGATTCAGCCCCTAGAGACCTCCTGTCTTCGCCTCCCCAAAGGTGGGATTTTACACACACACACACACACACACACACACACACACACACACACACACCTGCCTCTGACATCTTTTTTAAAAACACAGTGGTACTAAGAATCCAGAATCAGGTCCACATGCATATACAGAAAGCATTTTACCAACTGAACCTTGTCTGTTAGAACTTCGATTCTCTTCTTAAATACTTAGGACAGAGAATTTAAATAACATTACACTCTATCAATCTATGAAGAAACAACACCTAACATAGAAACAAAATGATTTCCCCTCTGTACATTGATGTACACTTTTCCTGTGGTGGTTTGAATAAGAATGGCCCCCATAAGCTCATACATTTGAATGCTTGGTCTCCTGTTGGCGGAACTCTTTGGGAAGGATTAGGAGACATGGCCTTGTGAGAGTAAGTCTGTAAAGTCCACACCATTGCCAGTTATCCAGTTCTCTCTCTCTCTCTCTCTCTCTCTCTCTCTCTCTCTCTCTCTGCCTGTCTCTCTGTCTCTCTTTCCATCTCTCTCTCCCTCTCCCCTCACCTCTCTCTCTCTTTCCTTGGATCAGGTTGTAAACTCTAAGCTACTGCTCTAGCATCAGGCCTGCCTGCCTGCCTGCTGCCATGTTCCCCACCATGATGATCATGGATTTACCCTCTGAAACTGTAAGCCTACAACAAACTGTTTCTCCTGTAAGTTGCCTTGGTCATGGTGTCTTATCACAGCAATGGCAAAGTAACTAAGACTTTTGGATGTACTAAAAAAAATTTTTTTTCTCAAACATCACCATCCTACAAACATTTGAAAAATACCATTCAAGTCCATTGTAGTTAGCCATGTCACATTGTTCTAGTCAGAGCTATCCACTGCTCTGCATCTGATAACAGGATCTAAGTTTCCTGTGGTACCACCCCTCCTTGCTCTTAACCTGTGTGAGTACTACAGGCACTAGGACTTGGGTATCTTGAACAAACACATGGATAATACCTGCCAAGAAGCATCAATTTCCTGTCCCAGTACTTAATTTCCAACAGTGCATTTAGTCCAATGAAAGATGTTTCTGATCTTTTAATTTATAAATAAAAATTGTGTTTATGATGTTTTTACAGTGGAATGATCCCAACAACCTACATGTTTCCTTTGATTTTGTGATAACACATAAAATCTCTTAGAAGTTTTCTGGCATTCAGTGTATTAACTATAGCTCATTGCACTGCACAATACAATCTCTAGAGCTCATTCTTCCTGTGTTCCTGAAACTCTGTAACCTTTGAGTGGCATTTCCAAATTCCTGCCTCACCCCCAGTTCATGGTTACCATTCTATTCTGCTTCTCAGGTCAATTTTATCCACATGTAAGAATTTAGCTTACTGACTAAAGTCATTCACCTTTCTCTCCCTTGCTTATTTTAGTTTAACCTGATACCCTCCAGTTCCATCCATATTATTAGAAATGCTGGTAGTTTCTTCTTTTTAAAACTAAGTGGTATCCTATTGTTTGTGTATTCTGAGTTCTCTTTCTCTACTCATCCGCTGACCATTGATAGACACTCTGTCTTAGATGTTCTGAACTGTGTCATAGTAAACATTGGAGTACTGATCCTTTCAACATACTAATTTCACTCCCTTTGAAGGCATACCTGGAAGTGGAATTGCTGGATCACATTGTAGTTCTCTTTTTATATTTTTGGAAGAACTGTTATACTGTTTTCCATAATGGTCACCTTAATTTATACTCTCACCAACAGTATACAAGAGTCCCCTTTCTCCGCATCTTTGCCAACACTTGTTAGTTGTTGGATATATATATGCATATATATGTATATATAATGTTAATTATTATGTTAATAATTAACATATTATTAACATATGTTAATAAAAATAAACACCCAAAACACATTAAAAACTGTGCTGTGTGTGTGTGTGTGTGTGTGTGTTCCCCATAGGCTCATGGCTTTCAATCTAGCTTGTAATCTTAGGAAAGATATGGAAACTTTAGCAGGCGCAGCCTTGATGTAGTAAGTACATCATTTGGGGCAAACAACAAGGTTTGTCTTAGTTAATTTTCTATTGCTATGATATGTGGTAGGAGTTTATTAAAACCAGTTGTGAGAATGTTTTTGTTTAATCCCCAGGTGGGCTGTTTAAGACACAGGCATACAGTATTAACTGTCTCCTGAGCTAGCAGGGGCATGGTTTAACCAGCTGAGCAAGTTTAACTCTGAGGACTTGGGAGAGAAAAAAAACCAGAGCCCTGAGGAGAGGGGGGCTCTACAAAGGAGAAAAATTAAAAAGCCAGAGCTCCAAGGAAAAGGTTGCCCTACAAAGGAGGGGAGAAAAGCCAGAGCCCCGAGGAGAAGGGGGCTACAAAGAGAAAAGAGAGAAGGAGCTCCACAAAGAAGTAAGAGTAAAGAGGCTCTACAGAGAAGTAGGAGAAAGGGCTCTACAAAGAAGAGAAAGGCTACAAGGTAGAAAGTGGTTGCTGTTCTCCCAGTTGCTGGTGCTCCCCCAAACTGCTGCTTGTTCTTTCTGCTGCTGTCTCCTGGTTTGCTGGTTTGCTGGACTTCTACTGAGACTGGTATTACCCCCAAAGAATCCAACGACCCTAATCAGCAGGAAGTAGCTCAAAGAGACCTACGTCCCTTCTCCCTCTTACCTTCTTTCTCTCCCACTTAGGGCTAGGGGGTTGAAGGGGAAAGGGGTGGAAGGGAGGTAGAGGTATTAATCACAATAAATTAAGGACAGTAAAATAAATTAGAATGTATAATTAATATAATACAAAGTAGTAAAAGCCACCTTTCTACAATGATATGACACCATGTCTAAGGCAACTTACAAAAGAAAGTATTTAATTTGGACTCGCGGTTTCAGAGGGTTAGAGTCCATGATGGCAGAGCAAAGTCACAGCAGCAGGAACATTTGAGAGCTTACATCTTGATCCATGAGTAAGAGGCACAGAGAGGAACACTGGGAATGACATAAGTCTTTTGAAACCTCAACGCCTGGCCCCAGTGACACACATAATGCAACAAGACTACACCTCCAAATCCTTCCCAAGCAATTCCACCAACTGGGGACCAAATATTCAAACATAGGAATCTATGGAGGCCATTCTCATTCAAGATGCTATATCCTGGATCCACTTGCTATTCTCTCTCTCTGCTTCCTGACTTCAGACACAATGTGATGAGCCTGCCCAAACCCCTGCTGCCATCTCTTCCCCACCATGATGGATTATGTCCCCTGTGAAGCTGTAAGCCAAAATTAGCCCCTTCTCTCTTAGGATGCTTCTGTCAGGGTCCTTCACAGAAACAGAAAAGTGATTCATGTGGTAGCCATTCCTGAGGGTGACATCTGAGGATATGCTACAGCCACCACATGTACATGCACACACATGCATGCATATATACACACACACCAGAAACATGCACCACATGTGTTCACACACACACACACACACACACACACACACACACACACACACACAAATATGCACACACACACTTTAAAACATTTTTAAATCGTGTCTATTCAGGACTTTTGCCCTTTTGTTGTTGTTTTAGGTTTGGTTTGGTTTTCGAGACAGGGTTTCCCTGTGTAGCTCTGGTTATTCCAGAACTTGCTCTGTAGACTAGGCTGGCTTTGAACTCATCGAAATCTGCCTGCCTCTACCTTCTGAGTACTGGTCAGCCAACTTTTGCCCTTCTCAAAAGGGGCTGTTTTTTTACTGTTTATTTTTCTGGTGTGTTTTGGGTATTGCCTGTTAACACATGCATAGCTTCCTGGCACCTATTTTCTCTGACTTACTTGGTGATCTATTCATTCCAAGCATTGTTTCATTTGCTGTCCTATTTTTTTAGTGTGGGGCAATCCCATCCATGCATTTGCTTTTGTTGCCTATACCTTAGAAATCATATTACTTATTTAAAAAAAAAAAAATCTTTGACAAAGTGCCAGGAAGCACTTCCTGTGTTTTCTTCTAGTAATTTTACGGCTTCAGACCTTGCATTTAATTCTTCAATTGTCTTTAACTGGTTCTCTTACATAATGTGAAGAGTCCAATTTTTTTCCTTTTGCATGTGGATCCAGTTTCCCAGGGCCATTTATTGAACAGAATGTTTTTTCCTGTGTGTATCCCTTTTGCTTTTGTTGACAATAAGTCAAGTGTAGATGAGAAGATTTATTTGGGGACATTCTCTACTATTCTGTTGGTCAAGATACCTGTATTTCTGTCAGTATCAAACTCTTCATATTATCATAACTTTATAATCAATTCTCAAAAGTGTGTTGTTTTTCAAAATCGTTTTGTCTACTTGGAGACTTCTCTGATCACATATGAATCTAAGGTTTTTTCTAGTCTATTAAAAAAATCATTGGGATTTTGATGGACATTTCATTGACTCTGTAGATACTCTTCAGGAAAATGAATGTTTTAATAATATTAATTCTTTTAATCCAGGAATATGAAACATCTTCTCATTTTTTGCTTTGTTTTATTTTTAAATCAATGTTTTATAGGTTTTTATGGCATATATATGCATATATATATATTTCTTGGTTTAATTTATTTATGGATATTTTTATACTATTGTACATTACTTTTCTTAAGTTCTTTTTAATGTATCTCATTGTTAACATATGGAAATGCTACAGGAAAGGCAAACAACCTTTTACTTGCCTAATTAGCCTGCTCTGGTCTTCAGTGCTATGCTGAACACAGTTGGGAAAGTATCTCAGTGAATTAAATAAATAAATTATAAGTATTCTTGAAGGAGGTCTAACTAGTAGAACTTTTGTATGTGGCCTTTTTAAGGAACATCACAGTTTCTCTAGCTCTTCATGTGTTATTTGTTCTAAGACATTAATCATTCCAGTTAACTCACCTTGTATTCTTCATTAACTCTGTTGCCAAAACTAAACCCAAAATACATAGTCTGATTTGGGTAAACAGTAAGTGTTTGTCAGTCATTAATAATCTGGATTTTATTCAGCCACTGGTGTGTCATGTTCTTGACTAACATTGGGATGGGCGATTATGTGTCACCTTGGTTAGGCTACAGCACCCAACTGTTTAGCCAAATGCTCTCTAAAAGATTGACATCCTCAGAAGAGGAAAGAATCATGTCTCCAAAGAACCTTGAGGATCAACACTGCAACATTGACTCCTGCCAGAATTTCCCAGGCTGCCTGATTTTAGACCCCACAATAGCATAAAGCAATTCATGTGTGTGTGCGTGCATGTGTGTTCTGTGGCTTCTGTTTCTTTAAAGAACCTTGACTGATACAAATAAAAAACATCATATTCTCCTTGCTTATATACCTCAACTAATGGAGACTTATTTTACCTGTATAAGATTTCTATCTGTACCTCTCCAAATTCATTATATTTTGTATGTGTGCTGAGTTGATTTCCACCAACTGAGATATTTTAGAATGGGATTCCTCGACTGTCATATCTATTAAGGTTCCCAGTTTAGGAATTGGGCACATTTGATAAGAAGGCTTTGATCTCTTTATCCCAGTAATTACAAAAGTGGTCATTAAAGCCTAGCTCATGCCAGAGCCCTGTGGAACATAACTGGATCTCTCAGCAATCAGTGTCCCACTGTGTGAGCTGTTTAACCAGTTGTTAATCCGCCTGGTGGGATTATCACCCAGCTCATGCTTCTACAGCTTTCCTACAGGAACATTACAAAAGTTCCCAGTGAACGCTCTGCTGAAGTAAGAGTCTGATACAGACTTCTTCCCATCATTCATTAGAGTAGCCCATACGGAAACATTTACTTTGGCATTAATTGATGTTTTGATGCATTCCTGTCCTGATTTATTACTGCTTTCTTCTGTGAAAAGTCCCATAAACAATTCACCTAGAATTTTCCCATAGTCCATCATACTACTGGTATAACAAGCATAGAATTTACAGTTTCAGTCTTTTTTAAAGTGTCAGCTTCCTCAAAGACATGTTGACTACAATCACATCTTCAAACTCATCCATTACTTTACAAAGAGCATTATCAAATGATGAACAGTTCTGCTCAAAGTGCTCTCACCTTTGGGGTTTGGGATGAATTTGATCGTGTTAGTTTTACTCTCTCCAGTTTAATGGTCCCTTCATAGAGAAGATGGAAACAAAGTGGAGTTAACTAAGGGGACACAATTGGGAAGATGCTATAACAAATACAAGAAGCATACAATTTTTATCTGTGTTCTAGCTAAAGGTGAATTTAAAATCTAGGCACATTGGTGCACACCTGCAGTTCCAGAACTTAGGAAGCTGAGGCAAGAAGACTGTAGCTGGAAGCTAGCCTGGGCTACATAATGAGTTTAAGGCCAGTCTGAGCAGGAGTAAGACTCTGTGTCCAAAAATAAAAATATCGAGTACATAAAATCTGATGTTTAAGCCATCAAACTGCAAAAGATAAATTTTAAAAGGATGTAAGTTATATGTAAAAGAAGTCATCTATCCAGGTTTGTACCTTGATAGTCTCCTAATACATGTAAATTAGATAAGTACTTTCTTAAAGTTTTGTCTATCAGATTAGTAAAGCGTTTTAAAAATATGTACATCAAAGCTGGGTGTGGTGGCACACGCCTTTAATCCCAGCCCTCAGGAGGCAGAGACAGGCTGATCTCTGTGAGTTCGAGGCCAGCCTGGTCTACAAAGCTAGTCCAGGATAGCCAGAACTAATACACAGAGAAACCTTGTCTCGAAAAACAAAAAAAAATTATATATATACATACATACATATGCATATATATGAGTACATGTACATCAAATGCATAAGATGATTTTTTTTCTGTTTTCCATATCCCTTCAATGTCTTTATCCATAGAGGCTCATTAGAAAGATCTGTAAATGTTAGTCTTGCTATTAATGGGCCAATTTAACATTATATGCCTGTTGGTGTCATGGAAGCAAGGATATTTATATACTCTCCTGGTGTGATGTGACTAAGTGCATGAGTTCCTGTCTTGACTTCCCAGATATGGTGGGCTGTAACTTGGATGTATAAGTTTAAAAAAACCCTTTCATCCCCTGTGCGCAAATGTGTGTGTGTGTGTGTGTGTGTGTGTGTGTGTGTGTGTGTGTTACATCATTCTCCAATTCTTTTTCCTACCTCTATCCTTCTCATGTACCCCTTGCTTGCTCTCATTCAAATCAATGGTTTCTTTTTCTTCAGTTGCTTTTACATCTGGGTATTTACCACTGCAACAGATGTGAAACTAGAAGAGAAAGTGCCAATGTCTTATCTTTAAACACGATTGAGTCTTCATGCAGGGAAACACCAGACAAATCAAGTTCAACAAGACAACTGACTCTTCCAAAATGACCCTGTAATAAAAGGCCTTAGGAATGTGGTGGGAGAATTATTCCAGATTAAATAAACTAAAGAAACATGCCAAACAAATGTAGAGTGTGATCCTCACTCGGCCCACTGAACAACATGATACATAAAATTAGAAAGCTTGATTCTAGATATAATCTTATAGGATCATATTGAGTTGACACTGAATGTCTTGCCTGAGACAATTACTACACTTAACATAGAAAAGTACCTCAGTTCTTAGAAGGTTTCTCTGTATTTACAACTCCTTTTCAAATAATTTAGAGACAATTGAAAAGAAGCTTTAAAAGAAGAAATATACACATATGCAAATTTATTTAAATACATACATTTACATGAAGCAAGGGAAATACAGAGGAATGGGACCAACATGACAGACATGACAATCACTACCAAACAGCAGATTTGTTCACTGGTGATCACAGCACTTAGCATTCTTGTATGATCCTATAGGCTTTTCATTTTCAAAGCCAGGCCAGGGAAAGGCAAGGAAAGCCAATTCATAGCCCTGTGAAGTGGAAGGGGGGCTTTAGAAGGCATGTGCACTGCTCTAATGAATGTACCTTGGCAACCCTGGGAACACAGTCTAATTTCCTGGGGCTTCTGCCTCTTCCTTTGAAAAATGAGATAGATGAACTGAAGAGTCTCCAACACCCTTTCCTGTAGTGTGAGTGCGGGTTTGGGAATGAACAGCCACATGCCTGTCTGTGAATATATGCTGTGCAGATAGGAGAATAAAATTGTTATTTTTCTTCATAAAATTACTCACTGGTAATTTAGTCATTTATAGATTATTCCTTCACAACACCTTGGCTAGATGTGTGTGCTTAGTGATATTCACTCACTTAGCACTAAGATTATGGTTCTTGTTCCAAGAATCAGACCCTTTATTACCTTTATTTTAAAAATAATGATTATATATAAAATATATAACATACATAATTAAAATATCAAGCAAGAAAGGAGTCAAGAGGGGAAAGAATTAGAGAAATAGTAGAGAATAAAAGGAAGAAAAATGGGAGAGAAGAAAGGAGGTTAAGGGAGAAACTGCAGGAGGAAAGAGAAAAAAGACGAGAGAGAAAGGTTCTTCTAGCTGAGAAGTGCTACCAAGAGTTCTGACACGCAGGCCACAGCACCGAACAGGAGATGATGCTCTTGTTTGTGGTACGAGCCTCCCAACTTGATCATCTCTAATCATGAGTTTGGATACAGGAGCAGCATCCACTTCATTGACCCTGGAACATGTGTAATTTATACACGTATGCAAACCTCTCAGCCATTTACCAGGAACCAAAGCCACGAGCAGACTCAATGATGAGTAATTCTGTAAAAGAGAGTGGGTCAATGTTAAAACCCTGTGTTGGAGAATGCTCCCCAAATTTAACTGATAGGCATTCTCCAAGATTATAAACAATTAAATAAGTAAATATTTCTAAGTAGATCGATTTGCCCAAGGGTCTGAGCTTAAAAATAAGAACAAAAGAAGTTTCTAGATTAAAAATATATTCTCAGCCGGGCGGTGGTGGTGCACGCCTTTAATCCCAGCACTTGGGAGGCAGAGGCAGGCGGATCACTGTGAGTTCGAGGCCAGCCTGGTCTACAAAGTGAGTCCAGGACAGCCAAGGATACACAGAGAAACCCTGTCTCGAAAAACCAAAAAAAAAAAAATATATATATATATTCTCAAGATCTCTTTTTTTAATACAAGAAAATAACAAATTTTTCTACTAAAATAGTTCTTAAAATTCATCTTAATATTTATATTTAAGTATGACCCTTACGAGGTCTGATCTTTAGTGATGTCTATGAATTATTATTATCTTAATAATCAATCATCCATACATGGTAGCACACACCTGTAACCCCAGCACCTAGAGCTCTCAGGAGATAAAGGGTATCCTTGGCTATATACCTTGTTCAAGGCCAGCCTCGGTTACATGAGATCTTTCCTCAAAAAAAATTAAAAATAGCCAGGCATGGTAGCACAAACCTTTAATCCCAGCACTTAGGAGACAGAGGCAGGTGAATCTTTGTGCGTTTTGAGGCCATCCTGAAAGTGAGTCTACAAAGTGAGTCCAAAACAGCCAGGGTTCTGTTATACAGAGAAACCCTGTCTTGAAAACCAAGAAAAATATAAAATAAAATAATAAAAATAAAAGGATGAAGAGATGGTTCAGAGTTAAGAGCTCATATTGCTCTTGTAGAGAACCTGAGTTTGCTTCCCAGCACCCACATGCAGTGGCTCACAACCACCAGTAACTCCAGTTTTAGAGAATCCATTGCCTTCTTCTGAACTCCGGTGGCATCTCTACTCATATACACACAACCATACACAGACACACATAGACGCATGATTTTAAAGTGATAAAACATCTTAGCAATAACCAACATCTGTCTAATTTGACTTAAGGAAACTCAACAGAAGGGAAATAATTCCTGTTGTTGAGGACCTAACTAATAACCCAGGGCTAGTAAGGTCATGGGTCTTGGAGGAGAACCTTCAACCATCACTATAGTCAACCAGCATAATTTCCAAGTGCACACCCCTCACACCCAAAGATAAGCACAGCTCTCAACTCTCATCCAAGAAGCTTGTCTGGAGCAAATGGAGACCACCATAGAAAATCACAACCAGTCAAAATACAATGAACAAATGGTGGGTTGCCCAGGCCAAATACATACCTCTCTCACTCAAGTCAAAGGACCAGGTGTGAGATGCTGATGTGGAATCATGTGTTCTGGAGGTGACAGGAAAGCTACACCCACAATCTTTCAATATAGGTGCCTAAACAAGACCTGAACAATAACAATATCAACAGACATGCTATTGTGGAAGGGAGAAATCTCATGGACCTCCGCCCCTAGGCAAAGAACCATTGACCACTAGTGACGCCCTAGAGAGGGAGAGTTAGTCACTTCCAAGGACGAGCCTCCTAATTGGTTATCCAAAACCAAGTGCTCAGCCCCAAAAATCATATGCATCCAAGCTACACTAAATGCTGTATCTACACATTTATATATTTATACACACGTGTGTGACAATAACAATGAAAGGAAAAGAGACTGTGAGTTTGAAAGAGAATAAGGTGGGTGCACAGAGAGTATTGGAAGGAGACTAGTGATTGATATAATAAGGAAAAGAGACTGTGAGTTTGAAAGAGAGTAAGGTGGGTGCACAGAGAGTATTGGAAGGAGACTAGTGATTGATATAATTGCATCTTAATTTTTTGACTGATGAAAGTGATTTTTAAATAAAATTAAATAAAATTTAAAAGAGAGAAATGTCTTAGTCAACGCAAAGGAATGTCTTAAGCAAGTAAAACCAGACCAAAGCTGTCCATTCCTTGGGCTGCAACGGTGTCGTTCATACGGGATTTCTCAGGGTCTAATACGTTCTGAAGTTTTTTTTTTTTCCTTGTGTGTCTATATGTATGTATGCATATATGTAACTATACATATGTGTTTTATATATGGTATTTATGTATAGATATTATATGTAATATAGTGCACACACACATATATGTACATGAACAAAATAAGCCATCTATTTTAATCACTATTTCAATAGGCTCTATTAGACAGTCAACCTTATCTAAAAGTTCTTGGCAAAGTTTTGTGCAATTTTTGGTGGCTTGCTGGGTGGTTTGGCCATTTTCACTAAACTTAGATTAAGAAAGAAAGAAAAACAACTCTAACTTTTGGCAGAATCAGAGGCAAACCTTTTAGCCTTACTCCTGTGAGCCTATTAAATTATGTTTTCCAGCTTAAAATATGGCCTCAAATGAATATGCTTGGTAATATTTTAGTGATAATAACAAGTGTCACTAAGGTACAAAAAGCCCAAAATGTTTGTATATTTATTCTCCTACTTTTGCCTCCAACTCAGTGGCTATTAAAGGGCAACGATAGTCCCTTGGAATGGAGGCTTCTTTCTTATAAAGCCACCAGAAAATGCAGTTAGAAACCTAAACAACCTAGCTGGGGCCGCATCTTTGTTTGGCAACCTGAGTCTTCTCTTCTCTGAGCCCTGTTCATAGCAACACACAAAGGGCTTCTCTGCAGCCAGGGATAATAGCTGATCCCAAACTCTGGCACGAGCACTTAGAAAGATTAATTACCCTATTAAAATCTTAAACATTACTCACAAAATCTTCGTATAAACCTTTTAACTCACAACAAATGCAGCCTCCTCGGTGCCTTCAGCTTGTTACACAATGAAGGTCCTCACCCTCCCCTCCCAATCCACCATTGTTTCCGGCATCTTCCAAAATATCCAGATACGCTTACACAAAAGTGCATGCACGTTGTCACACCCTCACTGAACCACAGAACTGAGGCCACTTCCTGATATGGAGGCAGAAGTAGGAGCACGGTTGGAAGAGATATGGTGTAAAACCCTCCTGCCTATGAGAGCTGGCTGCTCCTGAGATTAAACAGCAGGGGCGACATTCAGTGGCATGAAGGCTGCTGCTGTGTGGGAAACAGGAGGTGCCTAAGAAGAGTCAGGTAGTAATCCCCGTGCAAATGATACATGTGGTATTACTAAATAGAGTTACCACTTGCTATTATCAGCCTTCCCCGGAGATTAACACAGGTGCTCGGACTTTGATTGTCACACTTGCTGTCAACCTGTCATGTTTCTCTTTCTTCTTCAGGGTTGCCTGTTTGAGAACTCTCATTACCCATTAGTTCTGGGGGATAGCTTAGTGTCATGCTTGCTTAGTGTGGGCAAGACCTTGAGTTCCATCCCCCATATTAAAGACACACACACACACACACACACACACACACACACACACACACATACACTCACACTCACACTCACACACACGAAGCATATTCAAAGGGGAAAAGAAACAGGGGACCAAGCAAACAGATTATAATTTATGTACAGTTAAAAAACAAAAGCGTTTTAGGCACCTCGTCTTTATCAATTATATTTCTGTAATTATGTCATCACATAGCCTGACCAAATGTTGTCCCCTGAAGTAGGCTAGAATGCTGATGATAATACATTGATGAAGATGATGGCCCACAGAGAGACACCCCAGCCCAGCACCAGTGGATGTATTAGAGGTTAGGTTGATTTTTGTAGGTTTTATATAGTTGCCCTGGGATGTGTCCAGAAGGACAAGGGAGATAGGAGAGCTTTCTTTAAAGTAGGGATAATTTAATCTCTCCCCTCAGGGCCTCTCATTTCAATATTGGTATGAGATCTGATTAAATTATATGGTAATTAGTTAAGCATTTCAGTTACACGTGTGCCTGGAGACCATAGTCCAGGCCTTCTGAATTCTGGGTTTCCTGCTTCCAGTTTTAATGCCAACAGTCACTATAGCCACGGTCTAGTGATCTCTTGTTATGAACCAAATCATCCCCAAGAGTACTGGCTTGAAGTGGCTGTGACTTATTGGTTCCAAGTCTGTGGAAATTCAGCACTTGGCTGATCTCCCCTGATCTTGTTCAGATGGGTGTGTGCTACATGTAGGGGCAGATGGAGGCTTTGCCCAGCTGGGATGGCTGCATGGTTGGACCTCTGTTTCCAGGTGGCCTTTCATTCTGGGCTTCGTAGCAATCTCAAGACAGATTTTTCTCAAAGATTGAGTGGTTATATATGGATGCTTATCGAGTTTCTGATTGTGAAACACCACACCCCATTTGAGGAAGCAAATCATATGAGCAAATCTGGGCTGCCCATGGGAGGTGATCGTAGCAGCATGTGTGGCAGAAATGATTCACTGGAGATGTTCACTATTGTAATTATATATCACAATTTATCATTGTCACTTTCTTTCATGGCTATGGTAAAGGGTAGCAAGACAACAATGATTGGGTGTAAGTTTCCAGACAAGAGCCAAACTTTAACTGAAAAATATGCATATAGTATGTAATAACACAGATTGTAGAGTGCTTCGCTGTGACACATCCTTAATAAATAATATCAAATGGATAACTTGATACTGAATTAAATTACCAGTAGAGAGATTTTGCAGTGTCACCTGTGAGGATAATATGAACTGAGGTTCTTCAGCCAAGCACTTAACATAAAATTCTGGTTCTTCATAGACCCTGTAAACATATAAGTCTTAAATGTTTGGGTAAAGCAGAGATTTTCTTCACCATGGACAGTGTCCAGTGAAGTCCCTTACTACTTATTGCTGATGGATTATATGCAGTCCATTTGAAATTCTTATTTATTTAGTGAAAGACATAGTTATTATGCAATAACTGGCACTCTTTCCTTGCCATGTGTTACAGACTGCTTTCTGCTATTAGAAGAAAATGAGAAGCAGAAACCAAATAAATAGCAGCGTTGGAGAATGTTCTCTTCATAGGATGATTGTTATACTTAAATGGAGGTCATAAAAAGGAAGGGAAAACCCAGTAATGAGGAAGTCTGAATGTTCAAAATTCTTTCTCCCTGATGTTGCCCAGATTTGCTTTTGGGAGAACATTGGCTGCATTTGGTTACAGATAGCGACACCCATTTTACCTTATAGCTGGAGATGGTACTTAGTATCTGATGATACTAAGGATAGATTTTTGAGGTCCTTAAAACAGATTGCTTTGCAAGAACAGGGCTGGTTTCTATCCTGTGAGTTGAAAGCAAATCTATTTAGAATAATAATCAGTGGCCCACAATCCTCCCTGGCTTCTGTTGTGTGGTCTATGATCAGACAGTTTGACCAGAGACAGGTTACCTTGGTTAGCATGGTTTTGTGGTAATATGCTTTTTATTTATGCTTTGGAATTTTAAAAAAATGCAAACTCAAGCTTATTTGTATAAAAGTCTTAAAAACATAGTGATGTGTATGTATTTGAGGGAACAGTGTGCATTCTGAGGATCCAGGCACCAAATTCTCTTCTGACCCCCATGTTGCTAGACTTGGAATTTTTTTTGTCTGTTTTAGTAGCTCTCTGGAGTACATAGTTTCCATTCTAATTTCTAGTGCACTGTTCCTACTTGTCTGACAGAGACTGATGGGTAGCAACACCTGAGAACAGAAGCAGAGCTAGACTGGAGGAAGTCCGTTGTTTAGGCTATACATTATAAATGGCAGAATATGGCCCCTTACAATTCAGGAGGCTGACAAGTCCTAGATCAGGTGTGAGCAGGCTTGGTATATGGCGAGGGGTCATTCTCAGGCTCATATCTAGCACTTTCTCGTTGACTCTTCGAATGGTATAAGGACAAATAAGATCTCTTGGGTTTCTTTTTAGAAGGTACTAATCCCACTCATTAGGGATTCTCATAATCTAGTCAAATCCTGAAGCTCCCACCCCTTACCACAACCACATTGGAGATCACGTTCCAATCCATGAAGTTTGGAGGATCACAGCGTTAAGACAGACAGTGCAGTGGGCATTGGGCAGGTCCTGAAGGTAGAATTTAGGAAACTTCGATACCTTCTATTTGAGCTCATTTGAGTCCCTTGGAAATTTCTTCTCTTAGGAATCTTATACACATCAGAATGGACTAAATTTGCTTACTCTGAATAGCATAGAGCACCGCAGGAACCTCTCCTGTACCCAGAGAGAAAGGTTTTGTGGGGCTGCCAGATCTCCAGGGACCTGTTTGAGAAGCAAGGCTCTCCAACTTCCACATTCTTCACAGGGAGGCAAATGCCCATCTGCGTGCTATAGCAATGAACTGATGGCCTCTGTTTCCCTGAGAGCGATGAGAGAGGGTGTTCTCTGTTTGAAGTGTCGATGTCAAGTTCATTCATACAGAGGCAGGAAGTGCTCATGCTCTTATTATCTAGACATTAAGAGTCTATGTTTTCTTTGCTAACACTGTTAAAAAAAATGCAAGTCTCCCACCACTAACTGGAAAATGCAAAGAGCCCTTTTGTTGAAAGTGCTGATTCTGCTAGAGCAGCTTTGGCTTTCCAGAAAGTTAAATCTGTAAATGTATGCTTCTGGTGTGTGTGTGTGTGTGTGTGTGTGTGTGTGTGTGTGTGTGTGTGTGTGTGTGTGTGTATGTGTGTGTGTGTGTGTGTGTGTGAGTGTGTGTGTGTGTGTGTGAGTGCGTGTGTGTGAGTGTGTGTGTGTGTGAATGTGTGTGTGAGAGTGTGTGTGTACATTTACATAGGAAAATTTTTTTTTCTTTCTGTGATTATTTGATTAGCTTAGGTAAAACTAGAGCCAAAATGCGATGTCAAGAGGGTGGTGAGATACCCCAGCTGTTGGGCTATGGGAATAAAAAGGCAAATGAAATGTAGTTTTTGATCTTCTGATTCTGCCAAATTTGTGAGCAAAGTTGCCAGTTAGAATCCTTGTACGCCCCTTTAATTTAGTTTGTGAACATCCTGCCTCAGAAGGAGGCTGGCCTACTTGCTGGTCTAAAGTCAAGTGACTGCTTAGGACAGCAGCCATTTTCTCTTCCTGCTCTCACCCACCACAGTAACCCCACCCACAGCTAATGCTGTCTGAGCACCATGTGTGAGGTACTGACTACTTGTTAGCTGCCTTGCCAGGCCCTCCCAAACCTTTCCTCGTTTAGTCTCTCCACACCCCCGGGGAATTTTTCATTATCATTCCCAGCTTCCAGGTGGAGCATGTGAGGTCGAAGTCAACTGGCCTGGGGTGTCTAAGCTCATTCTCTAAGCCATGAAATCACAAACGTGTGAGAGAAGAAACCATGAAGGATATACAATAAACAGGTGGGAAATCGGTTCTTTGCCAACACTAACCAACTGATGATGACATCCTGGCCTGCAGTGTTGAGCCAAATGACAAATGGCAGCAGGGAAAAGTGCTGGTATCTATTAACTATGCCTTCCATGGTCACAGGAGGCTGATTAGCAGCTACCTCACACACACTTGCCAACCTAGATCTAATTCTACAACTTTCTTCTAAAGAGCAGGAAAGGGAATTGAGACGAATGGACAAAGACTTTTCCAACGCTGAGCTGTGGATATTAGGACTTTCAACTCTAGATCTAATGGCCAGTATGTGTCATCTACTTCTTTAATTCTTTATAGTGAGGAAGTGGTATGTACAATGGGCATCAAGGGAAACTGATTTGACAGGTCACTCTTCAAATATAGTATTAATATGAAGTTTTTTTTTTCAAACCAAGACACAAGTCATTTTATTCTGAAATTTAATCTTTTTGGAAAATGTATATTTTTTCTTTTTTTAAATTTATTTATTTATTTTACATCCCAACTGCAGCCCCCTCCCTCGTCTCCACCCAGTCCCACCCTCTCACCCTCCTTCCCTTCTCCTCAGATAAGATAAAACCCCCCACCCCATACCAACTCACCCTGGTTCATCAAGTCGCATTAAGACTAAGAGCATCCTCTTCCACTGAGGCCAGACAAGGCAATGCAACCAGGGTAAGGTAACAAACAGGCAACAGAGTCCGTGTCAGAGACAGCTCCTGCTCCACTTGCTAAAGGATCTGCATGAAGACCAAGCTCCCTAGCAGCTACATATGTGTAGGGGCCCAGGTCCAGTCTACATATGCTTTTTGGTTGGTGCTTCAGTCTCTGTAAGCCTCTAGGGGCTTAGGTTGGTTGACTCTGTTGGTCTTCTTGTGGAGAAAGAGGAACACTCCTCTATTGCTGGTGAGAGTGCAAACTTGTACAACCACTTTGGAAATCAACTTGACGGTATCTCAGAAAATTGAGAATAGTTCTACCTCAAGACACAGCAATATCACTCCAGGGCATATACCCAAAAGATTCTCCACCAAACCACAGGGACATTGGCTCAACTGTGTTCATAATAGCTTTATTCATTATAGCCAGAAACTGGAAACAACCCAGATATTCTTCAACCGAAGAATGAATAAAGAAACTGTGGTACATTTGCACAATGGAATACTACTCAGCTATTAAAAACAAGAAAATCATGCAATTTGTAGGCAAATGGATGGAACTAGAAAAACTCATCCTGAGTGAGGTAACCCAGACCTAGAAAGATACATATGGTATGTACTCACTTATAAATTAATATTAGCCATATAGCACAGGATAACCACCCTACAATCCACAGACCCAAAGAAACTACATTGTAGTGGAGGTTCAGATTTCTTTGGAGTCACGGTTGCGTTGAATGAGTGTGTTTTCTGTGTTAGTCTCAAATATTGTATGTGGGGGTGCTTTGCACACCACTGAAAAACAGACTCATGAAAGAGTCATACAAAACATCCTGATAGCCAGGCGTGGTGGCACAGGCCTTTAACCCCAGAACTCAGGAGGCAGAGGCAGGTGGATCTCTGAAGGTTCAAGGCCAATCTAGTCTACAGAGTGTGTCCAGGACAGCCAGGGCTACACAGAAAAACCCTGTCTCAAAAAAACAAAACAACAACAACAAAAAAAACCCTGTTAAAGGACCACATGATATTTTGTCAACCAGAAAACTGTCACATGTGGGGAACATATTTATATCCTTTGATGGACAGACTCCTTGGAGATCTCATGATCCTGGCCAACAGGAAGAACCTTGTGCAGGGGGCATGAAGTTGGCCAATTGCAAGGCGACCTCGTGCAGGTATAAAGAGGAGGCCCTGGAACTGTAGAGGGACTTTTTGTTTTGAATTGCTTCTTGTAGTTTCTCATCACTGCTTCTCTTTGACGGATTCCAGACAACACTTTGCCAAAGTTTGCTGCTGCGGAGACTTGCTGAAGATCGAGGCCTGGGCCAGGCTGAGCCCGGGTCTGCCCCGTTTGGGGCTGCGAAAACAGCTTCTTCTTCAGCTGTCCTTGGTGTTCCTGGTTAGCTGTGTTCCTGTTTCTGCTGTTTATTGTGTTCCTGTTGCTGATTGCATCTGTTCCTGTGCATGCTGATTCGGCTGGAATGCTGATGAGTTACCCCAAGAACCTGCGACTTGGGAGGTCTATATCCTTTCTTTCACACATCAGGTTGGTGTGTTGGAAGGTGTTTAGAGTTAATAATAAATAGTTTTAAAGTACACCTTCATCCACCATAAGGGACACCCTTTGTATAAATCTCTTCCCTTCCCATGCTTACTAGAAGTAGATTCTTACTCACCCATGTCTCCCAAGAGGACAGCTTCTGTGAAGTTTTTCACCCCTGGAAATCATTCCTAATCCATGCATCACCTCTTGACCTTCCCCAGGGTCAACAGGCTAGGACACAGAATAGTTTCAGGGCCCACAACTCTGCCATTCCTTCCCATCCTTCCAAGCAGAGGGTCGGTGCTCCTACAAAAATCACTGTGGCTGGTTTTGTTTCCCTCAATGGGAATCACAGTGGACATGGGGGAAGTCATGAAGCAAAAGGAAGCAGTCATCATAAGCAAAGGAAGCTGATGATTTCAAGGCCAACCTGGTCATACCAAAATCTGCTTCCCTGGCTGAGATCTTCAACAACAAGGAACAACTATGAACCACAGGTATTCAGTAATAAAGAAAAATGATGGCACAGGGTCTCCTTATTATCTGGAGAGGGTTATATGCTGCAACAGAAATGGACACCATAGAAGTCCATTAGGAGTCCTTAGGAGTCTGAAAACAATCTGTCAAACAAAGAGCTAGGAATACTCACAAAGTGCCTCTTAGGAAGGCCATCTATTATAAATGTGTGCTTGGGGTGGGGGACCAGCCATGGCAGGTCAGAGGTCATTCCTAACATCCCAAACACTGCTTCTCTGTGGTCCTCTATGTCCTTCACTTTCATATGCTAAGAAACACTCGAGAGCCCCTGAAAAGTCAGTCAGGTCCAGGGATTCCCCTCTTGTTGCTGCTGCTCCATGTAGACCTCTCCCATCTCAGGTCTGAACTAACTACTGTCCACCAGGTCAGACTCCTGACCACTCAGAGTCAGAGGGGTCTACTTCCCTCTGTACCAAATGTGCTAAGGATCCTTAGTGAGTTACTCAACCTTCCTCAGTCTTGGGTCTGACTGAGTATTGTTGTTATTCAATAACATAATGCCTATTTCTTGAAAACAAATGGTTGTTTTAAAGATTCAATGAGTAATAACTTTTTTAACAAGTCAAATAAATAGAGGATGCCGATAAACGTTAGCTTCCTGCATTTCTTGTTCTACAACCATACTTCTACTGAGGTTTCCGTGGATCTCAGGCAGCAAGTCTAGGGATGAGCATCCAGCTAAAGCCACAGAGGCTCAGGACTCCAGGCTTCATCTTTGTCCCCTATTAGCCTGTGGTTCCAGCAACACCATCTTCACTGTGGCCAGAGCAATGATCCCATGCTGGGACCCACCAACCTATACCATTCAAAAATAAATAATCAGTGACTTCACCTTGGCTATCTTCATCCTGACTGGCACTTAGTGCCATGCACTAAGACAGCAAGAGTCAGCCGGGCGGTGGTGATGCACACCTTTAATCCTAACACTGGGGAGGCAGAGACAGGTAGATCTCTGTGAGTTCAAGGCCAGCCTGGTCTACAGAGTGAATTCTAGGACAGCCAGAGCTACACAGAGAAACCCTGTCTTAAAAACAAAAGAAAAGACAGCAAGAGTTTTACTATTTTTTTTCATTCATTCATTCATTTGTTTATTTATGTATTTATTTATTTATTTATTCAAGTTACATCTCAATCACAATCCCCTCCCTACTCCCCTCTCCATTCACACCCTCCTACCCTCTTCCCCCTCACACCACCCCATCTGCTTCCTTTTTTTTTTAAGTTTAAGGTATATCTTTTTCCCTCCAATAGCTCCCCCTTTCAGTACAACAAATGGCTTTCTCTTATAACAACAAATACCATACAAAACAACAAAAATAATTAGGCTACAATTATGAAAATTATAAGGCTTAGCATACATTCCCAATGCCCAGTCCATACACATTTGGCAACTGACTTTAACATTCTACTATGTAACCATCTCCATGAGTTTAAAATTCTATATCCAACTCAACTTCCATCCTAACTTGCATCACCATCTTAAAAACATCTTCTTAGATCTACAACACCCTCTTAATCCTAAAAAATTCAAAATTTAACTAAGAGACTATAACTATCTATCTAGTCTTCAACCACATCAGTAAGAGTTCACTCTACCTGTTCTCCTTCCTCAAAATGTAAACATGCAAACACAGCCATGCTAAAATGAGTTTGGGAACTAAAAAAAAAAAAAAAAAAAAAGAAAAGAAACCCATAGTTAACAGGTGACAATGAACACAGATCCTGGGTCAGATACTTTACAGGAATAATATTTTTAAATCCTCATAACTTCAATTCAAGCACTATTGCCTATGATGAAGATAAAGTGGAAACCCTAAGTTTCTAATTAGCTCATCCAAGGTTCCACAACTATGATTGTTGACATGGAGTCTGGAACTACCAATCCCGATAATCAAGCTTAACCACTGGGTTACAGCACATTCTCTTCCTTGTGTTGTTTAGACTAGAATTTGTCTTTCCAACAGATGTGCATTGATCAGACACTGCTTGCTGGGAATTGGCTTAGTATGGCTGTAATACTGAATGATCTCTATATTTGAGGTTTTATTTTTTACTTGTATATACAGACATTTTAAAACAAGCATATCTATGATATAATTCATGCAGTAACAAATGCAATGCAAACACAGGGTGCTCTGTAGAAAGGAAAGAAGTGATTAACTCAATTTTGGACCTTAAGCTGAGATGTGTAGTTATCCCCATGCAGAGGGTCCATAGAAAAGAATTTGGAAAGTTAAGTGACTTCCCCAACATCCCACAGTAGATAACAAATAAAATACAGACTTTAACCAAATTTACTGATTTTTTAATATGCCTTATTTAGTTTGTCTAGTAATACTTCAACCCAAAATACACATCCAAAAACATTGCCTTTTAAGCACTGAAAATCCCTGTGTACTCATGTTTCCTTGTTGGCCCCAATAAAAATGATATCATCTAATAAAAAGAAAGTAGGAAGGAAAAAAAGAGATCTGGGGAAAAAAAAGAAAACCTCTGAACTCAGGAATTACAAAATGAATTATTGTTCAAAATGAAGTCCTTTTCTTACCCCATGTTTAAACACAGTGAATTGACAGCAGCAAGTTCAGATGTGTTTCATTGCCACAGTCAAGGATTTGGGTTTTACAATTAGAAATATCTCTGGTCCAACATTTCAATTACTAGGAGAAAATATGAGCCAAAAAAAAATCACTACTAACCACATTGACATACTCTCTAACCCTGCTCTTCCATTTGTTTGGGTAATAAACAAATGAAATTTTGGTGACAGATTGATTTCTCACTTCTGTGTCATGAGACTGGATTTTATAAGAGGCTGAAACTGCTGTTATGTGGCTTTAAATTGACAAATATTAATTCAGCTTAAATTCTCCAAGGACTTTTTAAAAAACATTACCCAATGGGGGGAAATAAACCCAATCCACGTAACTGATTAAATGTCTTTCTGGTTATTTTCTTCTCGTCTTTTTTTTTTTTTTTAATATTGGCAGGAGAATAGATAACTGAAGATTTCAAGTTTCAGCTACACACTGTATCACTTAAAGCCCTGACAGAAATTGTACTTGACAAAGGTTCAAACTCAGGTCTGAGCTTCTCCTGGACTGGGCATTTGAATAGCTAAAATCCAATAACAAATTAATATGAATGTATTGACTTTGCAAAAGTGTGGGTGACAACTGGGGTAACTCCACCCTAGAAAGTCTGATCAAATTGGTTCCAACTTCATTCTAGGAGCTAGAGAGATGGTCCAGAGGGTGCATGCTTGCTGGGAAACACAGGGGTCTGAGGTTCAGATCCCCAGAACCCATAGTAAAACTAGGTATAGGGGTACAGTAGCACTAGAGGTGGAAGGCAAAATCAGGCAGAACTTGGCAGCTTATTGATCATTTGCACTAGCTGAATCAATGACATCAGTGGGAGGTGGTGTCTTGAAATATAAGGTGGAGGACAATGAAAGACACCACCATCAACCTAGCCTCCATGTGCTCACAGACACACACACACACGGGGAGGGGGGTACAGAGAAGACAGATAAACAGATACAGAGAAGACAGACAGAAAGACACACAGACAGAAAATAGACAGAGACAGACCTCCTTCTAGCTCCAATGGGTGACCCAGCATGTCATTTCATATGGCTGGAGATTGGTCAGTGGATCACATTTTATCTTGACACGTTCGGATCCGACTCTCCACCAGAATGCCTGTGTGTCTTCTTGTGAGTCCCTCCTCCTATTTTACAGTAGAAGTACATTCCTGACCAAGAGCCTGACTCTGAAATGTATTTACTTTGTCATCATGTATAACTGAGCTGCTTTGCATCCAATGTCATATGAGGAATAACAGGAGCCCACTTCATAACTATTTTTATAAAAATATTCTGCGATTATAAAATTTGTACATATTGATTATAGAAAGTGCTTATCAAAAAAGAAAACTCACCTATAGTCTCATCTCCAACATGCACTCACCAGTTCACATTTTAGCACCTTCTCTATAGGGTTAACAATTTCTCTGGTATTTCTACAGATGGGAGGTCGTCACGATGTGAGGTTCTGTGCCCTCATCTTAATACTTCATATCATATATTGAGCATTCTCTCACAAACATGATTAGTAATGCCTATGTAGTAATCTACGCATATGCCAGCTCACATAACTGCCTATTGTTAAGTGCTTAAAAATTTACAAATACCAAGTTAACTTTGCATTTATCCACCTAATCATCTCTGACGAAATATTATATATGTGTTAAAAACTTGTACAAATAGCAAATATAAGACAACCCAGGAAGTAATCAAATAATTTTTTAGACAGAGCCACGCTTTATTTCATGGTAGAAATACATTCTGAAAAGTTCAGCGTTAGGCAATTTCATCTTCTTGCAAACATCATGATCTTAGATGCTGGAGGCTAAGCACTAGGCATAAGGATATGGCAAGGGTTGGGGTGATGGCTCATTCGGCAATATGTTTGCCTTGCAATCATGAGAGCCTGACTTCAGTCATCAGAACCTATGTTTTTAAAAGGGACAGTTTAGTGTCTCATGCTTGTAACCCAAGCACAGGGGAAATGGAGACAGAAGGACCCCTGTCTTTTCAGTGAGTGACAGAATGTATGGTGGTCCCATAAGTTTATAATGAGGCCAAAACATTCCTATCATCTAGTGACGCCAACCATCATGACACATTCCACATGTGTTTGTGACGATGCTGTTGGCCACAGCTGCTGTGTGTGCCCAAACTAGTGGTAGAAATTACCTGTAAACCTAAAAAATAATAATGAATAGTAGCAAAGAGTGCATGGCATGTGAGAACCACCTGAGGTTGTACTCTCAACTTCAATGATCACATGCGTGCACATGTGTACATGCACGCATGTGCACACACATACACACACACACACACACACACCCACCCAAAAGAAATGGGGCAAGCACAAAACATTGAGGCTGCCATTAGAATAGCAGCCACACCACTTTATAGTCAACTTTTGATATGCAAAGGAGGATGTTCTAAATCAACGGTCAACACAGATAGTGTGGTCCAACAATCACACAAACCAGAGACTGTCGTTTATTACCATTTCCATGTATTGTGTATTGTCCATACACAAGTTTTACTTCTATGTGACTGATGGACCACACAGCAGCTGTGGCCAACAGCATTGCCACAAACACATGTGGAATGTGTCATGATGGTTGGCGTCACTAGATGATAGGAATGTTTTGGTCTCATGATAGACTTATGGGCCCACCAAGCATTCTGCCACTTACTGGAACGTTCTCATGTGGCACATGCCTGTGACTTACGTAACCTAAATGGAAAACAGTTTTGAAATGACAGGAAGCTGAGCTGGACTTTAAAAAAAAAGTCAGCCCATATGTAAAGCTGTGAACAGAATGGCATTCACCTCTACCCAATAGTGCCACCAGAGAGGCCAAAGGTAAGGATGGAAGATTCTAAGACCAGAGAAAGATGGACACTGTACTTTCTGATGGTGCGTGGTGACAGCTGTCATTTCAGGTTGTATGGTTTCTGCTCTACCTATTGGAAGTACTATAAATGATTCCATGTGTGAACTCAGAGTTCTAACAGGTTGAGGCTGACCATGGGCCATGTATATGTAAATGGTGTCCTTTACTTCCCTAATCAATCTTGCTTCCCACATACATGGTTCTAATTACTATTTCCAAACTATACTCATTAAAATGCCAAAGAGCCCTTGTTTTCTTATCTTCTTGAGATTTTTCTGATCAGATTATTCCCTGAGAGAAAAACCTGCTGCCATGCACAGCACATGTCTCGGTGAAGCAGGGTCCACTCTGCCCAGTAATGCTAATGAGTGGGTTTCAAAGTTAGGACCTACATGAAACATTATGATACAATAGTGTCTTCAAATTATCACTCTACCACTTCAAAAATCCCAGTCTGATGTCCCTGTGCAAACCCCGGGTTCCCTCATGGCTACTGGGGAACTACAGCTTAATAGACAAAAAGGGTTAAAGTGTGTAAACCTAGAATGGTAGAGAAGAAACTTAAGCCCAATTTTGTTCCAAACACCATCCAAAAGCTAAGTTAGAAGTTAATGGAGAAACTAGACTCTCCCCTGACAACACATAGGAGACAATGACACTGACTGCTGAGTGGATGACTATGAGGCTCACTCTTGACACTACAAGCCAAGCTACAAGGGTTTGGAGGGAATAAACAGAAGAGAATATGGAATGAAAGTGTGTTCCATGGAAGCATACTATCTCTCTTTGTAACAAAAACTGATGTGGACACCTCAGTCCCTGTAGCTTAGCCACGTTCAATATGCTCTACTGTCTCCTGAAGCAACCCATAATCTAGCGCTAACCCTGGGATCCTGAGAGACTGGAGGAGAATATCTGGCTTAACATATGATTTCACATATGATATTGTGTGGCACACTGGAGCCAGGCTCTCAATAAACTGGTACTGGACTTAACAAAGAGGAACAAAGTTCTGAGTCCACAAGTTTCTCCCCCATGTGCCCACTCTGAGCATCACCAGGGCAAGTCAGCTTTGCCTGTGTTTCCGCTATGTCATAACAAGTCACCAGACTCCTGGGAGGAACATGATCAGCCACTAAATCTAGTAGGGTCTTTCTTCTCCCAGAATCCTTAGTTTCCAGAAGTCAGAAAGCCAACAAAGGACTTGGAGAGGATATGATGGCTGCCTCATTAGGACTCCCTGTCCCTGATCAGTTCTGGCATCTTCAAGAGGACCAATTGTAAAACTGACAAATCAAAGTGGGGTGTACATCCTTCTCCAGCACTTGTCCCACCCATACCCACTTTATTCCATTTCTTGCATCCCTCATTTGAATATTAAACCTCCGACCTGCTCTCAGACTCCAGTGAGAGCTGTCCTCAAAGCTTCTTGTATTCACTGTAAACCTGAGACTTTATCTAAAAGAAAGAGAAAATCTCACATAAAAAAAAATTTTTAAGTGTGTGTGTGTGTGTGTGTGTGTGTGTGTGTGTGTGTGTGTGTGTGTTACAAGGAAACAACTTTCTGGTTTTCTGGATTTTTTTTTTTTAATCAAAGAGGTCATCTAACTAAAAAATTTCATATTCTTCTCTTTGCTGTAAGGATACTTCCTTGAAGGTATCATATTTGTAGTTTTTAAATACAAGTTTATTTCCCAGTCCAGCTCTCCATGACCTCTTTCTATACTTTTGAATTCCCCCCTGACATCCCCTAAAGTAAATAGTCCTAAGAGCCTTACAGACAGTCCCCTATTGCCATGGCCAGAGGGCATGGGGGCCTCTGCCATGACCAAGAGGCATAGGGACAGACCTGATGTCTGGGCCGGGTGTCTAATCTAGCGATGAGGCAGGCAGGGTTGGCCGCTTCTTGGGCACAGCTGTTACAGACTTAGCAGGCAGCTGGCAACAGCCGCCTTGTTTGAAGCCAGGGCAAAGAACAATGATTCCGGCATCCTCCACAGCAGTCACCAGATCCATTCTGCATCTCCTTCCGGCCCACACTACTGTTGTCACTGTGATTATGGAGGCAGCAGTTGTGCGATAATTAGGATCCTCCTGGGCCAGCCAATCTCAGTAGAGCAGCATGCCAGCTGCTCTGGCGCCAGAAACATCTCAGCGGCACCCGGTTCTCCTCAGTGCTCGTCCTCTCTCCAAACTCCCCTGTTCTTCTTTGGTGTCATTCAAGTTGGGTTAGATCAAGGAGGCCACTTCCCCTTTGCAATGGACCCAAGGACATTTACTTTCCTGGCTCACTAGAAGCCATCCCAGCTCAAGGCCACATGGAGGGTGATGGGTAACAACGTAACCAGTTACCCTCAGCAACCCTGGCTTAGGAGGTGGATCCTATGGATTATGTCAACAAGCTAGGCATTAATTCCCTATTTTTCAGGGCTAATGCTCACAGTGGCAATGATTCCTCCTGTCCAATGGGCACTTTAAATGTCACATTGCTCCCAACAGTCATGAGCCTGGGGTCTTTTTGACACTGGAAACTGGCAGCTCAAGGTCCAGACAAGATGACCCCCTTGACTTTTTGATAATAAAAGGACAGTCATCTCTAGGGAGAAGCTCTCTGAGGCACCCAGAACTCTCTCCCTTTCTGTTCCCATTTTTCTACCATTCTTCTTTCTGGGACCTTAAAGAACAATAAGCAGGAGATGTCAAAAATGGTCCTCCGCCTGCCTGCTGGTGCGAATAAGAGAGCTCACCTACTATGAGAGAAGGTGTGCCCCTCCAGGCTCTGGTCCCAGGAACCAGGAGAGAAGCACATTGCTAAAGTCTCCCGGAGAGAAACCGGGAGGAAGCCATAACCAGGGCACAATAGTTCTCCTGTGCGACCCGACTCATGACTGTCTTGTACTCCATGTCTCTCCTCTTACTCAAACTTGCTCCATTTTAACACTTCAATATTTCAAAGCTAGAACTTACAAAATAGTCATTCAACCACTTTCCAAATCCCAGTCTGTCATCCATATACAACCCCCAAGTTCCTTTACTGCTAATTCGGACTTTAAGGACTCTGATTTAAACCACGTTTCAACATTAGAACAGATAAAAAGGTATTGTTTTAAGCCTCATTCCTCTCTCTGTGGCTCAAAATAAAGACATTGTAAGAAAGTGGTCTGAGCTCTGCTTTTTTGGCTCCCTGGGGCAATCCCACCCAGTTCCGGGACTTTCCCCTCCAGGAAGAAAGGGGGACTTTTGACAGAAGTGAAGCTCTATAAGGGTGGAGTTAGGGAATTCTCAATCCTCCTCACAGCTTCTCCCAGAGTGCCTAAGGCATCACTTTAATCCTGGGTAGATATAGCCAAGGAGTTTCTGGGAAGGCACTGGTACCAAAAACAAGTCACGAAGAAAGGGCTTGATTATAGTGAGCTGAAGAACTGGCCATTTTTATTCCTGTCTGCCTGCAGGCTGTGCCACTCCTAACTAACTAAGGAAAGGAAGTACCAGCTGGCCTTTGCTAAAGAGCTCCCAGGCACCAAAGGCCAGAACACACCAGCCACAGGACACCTCGCATCCTCCAGGCCCTTAGCCTAGGCAATTCAGTGTATGACAAGTTGGCACAGCCACAGGTGAATGCTGGGACACTATCAAACCTGGAGGGGGGATGGGGGGGGGAAGAGCTGTGTCTAGTGACCACATCCCCATGTCTAATCAGCCAGAGTGAAGTCACACATAAGAAATGTCCAGGGGACCAGGTGGATAATGAAATAGCTCAGACTTGTGTAGGAACAACACAAGAGGGAGCCTGTCACAGCCTCTGGTGACAGAACTTACTCCAAAGACATATGGAAGAAGATGGTGCATTAGGAGAGGCAAAAGGCTAGATATGCCATGTAATAAGACACTGGAAGAATATTGGCCTGGTAGCTCCATTTGCTATAGAAGAACCATTCATTTCAAGCACTGAAAACTTAAAACATTTTTCAAATAACAAAAATATCGGCTGAAAATCTGGGATGTAGGTCAATAGTGGAGTCATTGTGCGGCACGCCAAAGGCCCTGGCATCCGTCCTCCACACTGCAAACGTAACAAGCCGACTGAGACTAACACAGTGAGCCTTGCTCCAGCCATCCCTGGCTTGAAGATGCTATTAAACCCTAAGTAGATGGAAGTATTCTCACCACGATGTAACGTTCAGTCTCTGGTTGATAATGTAGTAAACTAGTAGACGTTCCCCTACTGCTTCTGATCTTGGAAGCCCTCCATGAACAAGCTTCTCTGGTTTTAATATCAAACAAAGGAGAATGAACCTTCACTGCTAACATAATTATCGCCATCAATATCATACCTCCTGATGAAATACTTTGCCCAGTCATGGAGCCTAGGTAGAGACTGATCAACACGTTGGTCCCTAAAAAGGTCTCAACCTGATTCGGTCTTGTCAAATATCCCATTCTTGCTAACTAGACCCTAATTGGAACTGACCCTTTTTGAGGTCACTCTGGGGTAGAGGCAGACTGACATGGGTAGTAGCTCAAACCTTCATGGTCCCATGAATGAGTTTAAGATATAACATGCAATTCTCCACCTCCTTTCTCGGTTATTCTTTTGTCCCTCTCATCCCACCTTGCTTCTGCTATCGCCTTGCATTGATAATGATCATTTTCATTAATACTAATGTGCTCAGAGCTCTCAACACCTTGCTAGAAATTACTGGGGCTCCATGTTTCAGCTGCCGCAGTGTTAATAACCCCTTTAGACTCATGAGGAGCCTATTGGAGCTAGCACAGGAGGAGCTGAATGTGCAGTCTCGACAAACAGAGACACACATCTGTTACTAAGATAAAGACTGTATGCTCGCCTTTGCTATTTCCACACTGCTCTAGCTTGCTTTCCATTGCTGTGAGAAAACACAAAGACAGCTTAGGAAGAACAGGGTTTATTTTATCCCCCGGTGTAGAGTCATAATGAAAAGAAGTCAGGCCAGGAACCCAAGGCAGGAATTTAGAAGCAGGAACTGAAGCAGAACCATGGAGGAATGATACTTACTGGTTAGCTCCCCCAGGCTTGCTCAGCTTGCTTTTTCATAGCACCCTGGACCATCTAGCCTTATGGTTGATACTTCCTCCCCAGTGGGCTGGGCCCTCCCACATCAATCATCAATCAAGAAAATGCACCTCAGTCTTGCCTACAGACAATCTGAGAGGAGCATTTTCTCAATTGAGTTTCCCCTTCCCAGATAACTCTAGCTTGTATACAGCTGACAAACTAACCAGCGCACACACTCTTCAAGGTAAAGAAGTATCAAATTTAGTCTAGCACCTTCAATCCTGTCCTTATGTCTTTCCCATCCACAATTCTCCCTGTGACTCAATCAAAAGCAAGATATAAACCATGTATTCAAGGCAGTTTTGTGTCCTATTAGAATTCTTGTCTGTATGAACATCTTCCTTTTTGTGTGTCCTTGTTTGTTTTTTATTTAGGAACTCTTTCCAGAATCAGGGTCCATATTTAGTTTGGCTTTAGAATTTGGGAGAAAGCTATTTCTAAGTTCAGCATTCATTCCTGTTTCCTCTGCAACATGAAAGAGAATGGACTCATACCAGGACCCTTGGGTTATGCTCCCAATATTGTGACAGCAGATTTTCCTTAAGCAAAATTTAACCTTAAAGCAAGGATGGTTTTAGGAGCTATTGAGAGAGCTCAGTGGTTCAAGAACTTGACACTCAGGTGTGAAGGTCCAAGATTGGATCCCCAGCACCCACATAAAAACTGGGCATACTGACACCCATTTGTATTTCAGCAATAGCAAGGCAGAGAGGATCCGGCCATCTAAGACAACCAGTGAGCTCCAGGTACACTGAGTGACAATATTTCAAATAAATAAATAAATAGTTAGACTACGCTCATACAAGCATCCCTAATTAAACCCAGTGGGTCTCACTCTCTCCCCTCTCTACACACACACACAAGAGATTCAAAAGTAGGAGGAGGACTTGGTGAAAGGTTTCAGTGGATGAAAGAGGAGGATCTGAGAGGAATAAGGGGAGAGAGGTGTAAATGTTCATCAGATACATTATAAAACTGTCTAAGAATAAAAAGTAGATAAATATAAAGTATTGTTTTCCACAAAAAGTCATTTTCTAATCTAATGTCTTTTGGTAAAGTTAGTCCCTTAGAAACCACCCCCTTTTTCCAAGAGTGGGATCGGTATGTATACTGGGGAGGTGCTTACACTGAGAAAGAAAGGGGTAATGTTTATTTTCAAGTATTTTGTTTAACCACCACTGCTCCAATTTCTATTAAATTCAAAAATACATTCAAGGAGCCTAAACTTGAGCTGAATAAGGATGACACCAGTAGATATGCTAATGTGGAAGGAGGGAAGTCCAGGAGGCCTCTGCCTCAGTACCTATAATTCAACACAAAGAACCACAAGCAACTAAGGAATGCTGAGAGCTGTGAAAAAATATCCCCCAGGGAAGAGCATACCAGTACCAAATGGTCAGCCCAGATACATACAAATGAGTAACATTGTATAGTCTGAGCATGTTGTATTTGTTGTATTTGTGTGTGTATACATATATATATGTGTGTATATATATACATGTATATATATATATATATATATATATGTCCTGAAGAAATATAGTTAGACGCTTTGAGCACCAAAACTATACCCTGTTCTTCATGGAAAAACAATGCCCTCCCCCATGACAGAAGACCATACATACACCAGCCATTCCTGTCAATCACTAACTCACAGATCGCAACTGCTGGAAACCTGGCGTATAGCACGAACTGTTTAGCCCAAAGTCAGGTTCCTAACCTCAGAAAAGTTAAAAGTCTGTTAAAGCAACACAGAAAAAGAATTTGAGGTGGAAATAGTTATCAGAATCCTAGACTAGTCTACACTCTAAAATCGAGGGAGCTGGGTAGTGAGAAACCCAGGCATGCGCACAACCCAAGGTGAGTTAGAAGAATGGCTGTTTATCCCACCCCAACCTCCAGTGTAGCCATTCAGCTAAATGTTCACTCTACCGAAGCTTGTGAAAATGAAGGAATAATACACATGTTCTAACCCCACTGAACAAGAAAGGTGGGGTCCGTTTTCGACATTTCCACTCTCTCAGAAAGCTATTCAGAAGGTCCTTCCGTGGTGGGAGACGTGGGACGGCTGGACCCTAGAAGCCGGCTCCTGCCTGATTCCACGTAGTTGCCCTCCCTCTGGTGGTAAAAGCAGAAATGGCAGCCCTCTAATTAAACCTTAGGCTCACTGGAAAAGAGGCACGGGTGTTGTGCCCAACCTCTGAAGTTTCTGCCTGTCTATTTCTGAAGCTCAATGCTAAGTTTTAGAACAAGATGTCTGACAAGGGCTCTCTCTTAATTAGGACAGCTCGCTTGTTTGCAACGATCATGGCACTTACAAAAGACCATATGTCTCTTAGACGCTCCTTGGCAAGACATCTCCAGTGTTTACCAAATCTATTTTGTATGCCATGCTAATAATAGTGCAGAGGGTCCCCAGGCAGAGCGAGGGGGACTGAGGGCTTCTTGTTTCTGTTGGTGCTCAGTATTCTGTCCTCAGATATGAAAGGCCTCTTGGTTCTCGAGAGAGGGCTGAGATAAGGCCCAAAGGTTCCCAAATGCTGTTATTTTGGGAAACATTTATTTCAAGGGCTAAACTGTAATCTTTTGACAAATCAACACTGAGTAACGCTCTAATCCAGACTTTAAACTACTGCTTTTAAAAGAAACTCACAAGTGAACCCCAAAACCATTTACCAATCATATCTATAACTCCGTCCCATGAGCCATACTTTTTAAAATGTAACTTCTTAGTTAGGAAAGAACAATAGAAGCAGCTGGGTAGAAAGATACACACCTATAATCCAGTATTTAGGGGCCTGTTGCAAAAGATCCTGAGTTTAAGGGCAGTCTGGGCTACATTGGGAGTTCCAGCCAGCCTGGGTTATACAGCAAGATCCAGGTGGGAGGCGTGGAACTCTTATTTTTTTTTAATATCTTTGTGTGTGTGTGTGTGTGTGTGTGTGTGTGTGTGAGAGAGAGAGAGAGAGAGAGAGAGAGAGAATTTCCCATCATGCACCCTGATCCCACTCATCTCCCAACTCCCCTCAGACCTGTCCTCCACCCTTACAACCTCTCCCAAAAAAAAAAAACAAAAAATCTCATTGTAGAAGCTGCAGTGTGTCACAGTGTGTCCCACAATATTCCCTTTTGTCCACACTTTTTTGCTTACAAATGTTCATTACAATTACTCCTTGGTCTGGTACGAGGCCTCTGGCTTCTGCTACTTTGTCAATACTGGTACCTCACTGAGACTCCTCTCAGATACCTTTTTGTTGCCTTGTGTCCTGTAGTTTTGGGTCTGTGGAACTGGCCTCTTCATGCACTTCAGCAGCTCATACATTGGGTAGATGTTGGGGTGGGCCAATTCAAAGCCCTGGTTCTGGGCTTTAGAGAGCAAAATTGATTTTCATGACTAGCAGTAACTAGCCCAAGAGCACAAAACTGGGTTTGCCCAGCACACGGCACAGCTTGATAGGACTGTGCGGCTGAAATCAAAGTGAACGAGTGTGATTGCACAGTCACTCACACGGCCAATGGAAGCACTAAGCAATCACTTTTGTTTTGCTTGCTGTCATGCCAACAAAAAGCATGTGCAGGTAATCTTTTCACCCCTCAGGTCTAGTTTTGTTGTCCTGGAGACACAGCACTGTCAGTCACATTAGCATAAAGTTTTGTGAACACTTATAAAAATATGCAGATTACTGACTATGGGTATTATCCAAGAGTAAATTAACTTGGGTGAGTTTTTGAAAGTCAGACTTGTTTTATATGCAGATTATATGTCAGACAGCAAATAGCTCATCTTTTTAAAAACATTTTTATTTATGTGTTTGTGGGGGGGGGGGCAGGCACAAGTGTGCATCCACCCACAGAGACCAGAAGTGAGCATTGATCCCCTGGAACTGGAGTTACAAAGTGTTAAGGGACCCCCAGTCATGGATGCTGGGAACTAAACTCAGATCCTCCTGAAGAGCAGCAAGCGCTCTTACCAGCTGGGAATCTTTCTTTTTGTTATGGTGGTGAAAAGCTTTCAGAGTTGTTCTTGTCTCAATAATAATAATTCGGGCTGGAGAGGTGGCTCAGAGGTTAAGAGCACTGGCTGTTCTTCCCAAGGTCCTGAGTTCAATTCCCAGCAACCACATGGCGGCTCACAGCCATCTACATTGAGATCTGCCTGGGCATATATGTAGAGCAAATACTGTATACATAATAAATAAATAAATAAATGTTTAAAATAATAATAATAATAATAATAATAATAATTCATCAGTTATGAGTGGTACATTCTTTTGTAACAACCTGGCTTCTATATTAGGAAGGATTCTCCTCCCTACCTCAGAAATAAGGACAATGGAACAACGATTTAGAAGGCACTTAGAAGTGGGTCGCAGTGGTATGAAATGGCCACTGATAATAACTAGCCTGAGGGCCAGAGAGATGAGTCCATGGGTCCAAAGAGTTTGCCTTAAGCTCGATGACCTGAGTTCAAGTCCCCAAAACACACATAAAAAGCTGCCGTCAAGAATGCATCTGTAATCCCAGCAGGCCCCAACCAGAAGATGAGCCCTGAAGTCAAGAGAATCGAGAATTGGCAGCAGCTTGAAGGCCAGTTTTCTTACTGCACGCAGCAGTGAGCACACAGCAAGAGACCTTGTCGCAATGTGGGAAGGGCCAACACCCGAGACTGTCCCCTGATTTGCACATGCTCACCACACCCCACACACACACCATAAACAAATAAATAGTTTCTTATATTAAATGGAAAAATATATCTACATTGTAAAAGAGCAAGCCAGTATTCTAAATACTCACTTATTCCACACAATAAGTTCATAATATAACTAACACGGCTGAAGTCCCTATTGAATGCAGGTGCACCTTTACTTTAATCAAAGATCTCCAGAGTTCTAAAACATTCTCGTTCGTTGTGACAAGATTCCTGTGAGACTATTAAATGCCTCGCATTCCATTTCTTCATTAATTTCCCTCTTGTAGTCTCTTCTGTCATTCAACCATGTTTCTAGCTCTTCAGCATCTTCCCTGGTTTCTGCCCCGATACCCTTGAGAGAAGGGACTGTGTTTTCGTTCCTGAATTTCCTCATTACAAACAACTTTGTTGTGTGCAGTGGGTGGCTTTTCTGAACAGAATTTGTCTCTTTATATCTAAATTTACTTCTGAATCTTAATTCATCCATAGGAAGGCTTTGCACCATAAAGAGCCTTTATTTCCCAAAGAGGAAAGCAGAATCCTGCTTGGGAGTTACAGAAAGCACAATGAAATTTAACTCTGAGGCTGTTGAACAGTCTCCTCCGGCTATAAAAGCATTGAGGAATGGAATGAGTGCAGAGTGAAGCCTTTTACTCTTTGAACAGATGAGTGCAAAGAGAAAAGTCAGAACATGTGATGTTGTAACAGTGGCAGTAAGCCAACTCCTAAAGGATGGGACCAGAACTCCAGGAAGTTTGAACTAGAGCCCAACTTAGGGAGGTGGAATAGCCAATGGGTTTCAGAGAACCTACACACCCATTCCCCGGACATGAAATGCTTTACATAAAATAATTGGCCACACACACTCTGAGCTTATATTATAATCAGCTCGCCAAATCATTCTTTATGTTTCCCCTCACCCCTGAAGTACGGGCACACGCCTACAAACATGCTTGCAATTCCTCACACTAGTGATTTTAATGGTTTATGTGCACTGCCTTAGGAATGAAAGAAATGGTTTTACATTATAGCTGGCAGGGTCTACATAATTTTGAAATACAGATTTTTAAAACTCAGAGGAGGGGATACTCCAATAAGCAGATTGTTTCTGCTAAATGTGTGTTCGTGTCTTCAATTGCTTAATCTTTCTGAAGAGTGCTTATAAGAGAGTTCTTAGTTGGTTCTCATTGGTTGAGGAGGCAAAGTCCTGCTTCTTACTGTGCTAAGCACCCATATCTAACAAATCAACATTCCAGGTATACTCCAGGGCAGTGGGACAACGGTAGTGCAAGAAGAGGAGTGACTGCAGCTGTAAGAATCCAGAGGGAGCTGGGGAGACTGCTCCCTTGATAAAGAACTTGTCATACAAGATTAGGGACCTGAGTTTGATTTCCAAAAACCTACCCTACAAAGCCAATGCCGGGGCCACAGAGACAGGAGGACACCGGCCACTTACAAGCCAGCCTGTCTAGTCGAATCAACAAGCTCCAGGTTCAGCAAGATCCTGTCTCAAAAACTAAGGTGGAGAGCAATTGAAAAAGACACACATATGTCATATATACACACAGGCACAAAAAGGATCCAAAGGGCTTTGATGGAGAAGGTAAAATACTACATGATTTTTTTCTCTATTTTTGACAGTTTCATGTATGTAAGTTATACATGCATGTATATAGGCATGTAAGCATGCTTGTATGCATGTATGTATGTTTAGACACTTAAATATACAAATCTTAAAGAATTTCTACATAGAATTAGCCATGAAAACAAAGGCTACAGGGAAAAGCAAAAACCAGACAGAAAAGTCTTGCTTAAAAGGGAGTGTTGAGAGGCAAGAATAAAAAATTAATTTAGAGTCAGGCTGCACTGTTCAGTTCATTTTAATTCAAGTCTAGGAGAAAGCCCATTCTGTGCTTGCAACAGAACTTTAGATCATTCCAGGCTATTGGCAGAATAGGGGATAAGGAACCTTTACAAACAAGTGAAATGAAAATTCTGGGCACATAAAATGTACCTAGGAGCCCATCAGGGTCTTGGGAGGCAGCGGCTACCTACTGTCACCACCCTGAACTCTAAGGAAGTAGGTTGGGTGTAGGTGTTGGATATGAGGAGCTTTCACTCTTATCTCCAACTGACTGAGACTTTATTTGTGATTGAGGGACAAGGTAGAGAGTGAATTTTTCTATTCAATAATTACAGTAAAGGTAAGGATACAGATTACAATTTTGAATGAAAAGCCCAGTGATTGGAAAAATTGTGACAACATCTTGCATTAATCAAATAGATCAAGACAATATCTGAATAAAATTATCTCTTCTCCTTAAATTATTCATTTGATTGACATAGAGACTTAACATAGAGAACCAACCAAAAATAAATAAATAAACTGCTTGTAATATGTGAGTGCAATGAAATAATCAGAAATTAGAAGGATTCTTGGTTAATAGTTCAGTTCTGACATTTCTAATAAATACATACATACATACATAACTAAATAATACTATAAATCCTCAGAGCTCGGGGGATTTAAAAATTTTAATATAATGAAACGTGAAAGCCTGACCAAAATAAATGGACAAGACCCTGATGCCAATGAGTCATGACATAGCTCCATCCATGGCCACTGTTTATCTAAAGTTTGTGTTGAGTTCATTCATTCTACTCTGTTGTGTTCAGGAATGCTCTGTCATGAAACTAGGGAAATTTACTCTACACTACAGTTCTCAGCTACCTTCATTTTTTTTCCATCCTCAACACTTATTCATAAAATGCATAGTAATAGGGTTCCTAACACTCATTAATAAAATGCATAACTATAGAGTCCCTGCTTCGCATTCAATGCACTAGGTCATTCTGCTTCTATTATTCTTACATCTCAGAATTCTGCATGTATTTCTACTGATATAGTTAACAATTTCACTTAAAAGGGATCAGAGAAGATGACAACTCATCCCATACTTTATTGGGAGTAACATCTACTTTGGGTAAGCCATGGGAAGAAAATGAGATAGGGAAACACTTTATACGAACACATGAGAGAGATGTCCATACAGACACAGATATCATCAATTCTAAGCATCAAATTTGACCCCTCCTGGCTTCAAGCAAGTAATGAATTCTTGGAAGAATCTATTAAAGCACTCTTCTTATTATGACTTTATATTAAAGAAATCAGCACATAATCCAGGAGAACCCTGAGCTACATCATCTGCCATTAAGATAGGCTATAGAGCATGTTCTTGCCCAGCAGGATGCAAGTAAAGACTTATTTCGAGTGCTTTTTTCTGTTGCTCAGTGTTTGAAACCACATCATACTTTCAAGGTAAGCTGAGTCTGTGTACAGATACAATAAATTGTTGGTCCTCTGTGTCTCTGCTCTATGATATCAGAACTAACCCTCATCTGTTCATGTTTGTCAGTAAATACATACTCAGTGTGCTGTGGAGAATGTTCTGGGAGTTTGGTTCTCCTAGTCTCTGCTGAACCAAAAGAATAAACAAGAACAAAATCCCTGAGCAACCCCAGCACAAATATACTGACACTGAACCAGGTGTGACCTGAACTCTAGAGAGCACACTCTTAACCTTCGCAAGGCGCTCAACTTAATTAGAGACTAGAATTCAGATCACATTAGAAATAACAGGGAAGAGACATAAACAAAAAGGGGCCATGGGGTTTTGAGGTGGTATGCCAAGGCCCCAAATGCTGAGAGAAAAATTTGTGCACAGCAGGAAGCAAGCACTCCAGATGGGCAAAAGAGAGCTCATGCTACTCCATCTTCCACCACCTGCTCCCCACTTCAACACAAAAACAAAACAAACTCTTTGGGGAATTATGTCTCACCATGTGATAAGGTTTGAGATTCTCCTGTCCCCTGCACTCCCTGGCAGGGGCACCAGAGCCAGGCAGAGCCAGGCTGATGGGGGTGAGGAGTAAGCAAGAAACTAACAAGGGAGTCCAAAGTGCAGGACCAAAGCTCTGCAGAGTGTTAACCTTCCCACTTGAACCCATGGATTGTCTGACAAACAGGAAGTCAGGCTGGGCAAGTGAGCAAGCCCACAAGATTGATAACCTCTATCCTGAAGGCTGAAACAATCATTTGCTATGGTCTCATTGAATCCCCCACAAGGTTTATAAATTAGACTATGCCATGATGCATAGCTCTGTTATGTTTGGAGGTAAGGAGGATTAAATTCAGTGAGGCCGTAAGTTAAGGGTTCCATGGTGGCATTAACGGCTTTGTTAGAAGGGAAGAAAGACCTAAGCTGGTGTCTTAGGCTGCTCTCCATGCGATGCCCCCTCTGCCGGATTATGATATACCAAAGTGACTCTCGCCAGATGCCAGTCTTCATGTTCTTGGACTCCCCAGCCTCTAGAAACTATATTCTTCAAAAGCTATCTAACCTATGGTTTTCATTTATAACAGCATACCTGTGAGCTAAGACAGCATTTATGCAACTGGAGATTACAACAAATTTTCAAAGCAATGCAAAACTACAAGTTGTGAAAATGACCCCAAAATACAAAAGGACAGAATAAAGCTTGAAAATCTCAGTGCAAACTTTCCATATAAATAAAGCAAAAATAAGTAAGAGAATTGTAAAAAGAGACCCACCTCTCCTCAAAGGGGTCATAAACAAAGAAAATAGGAGAAATTTGAAGAGGGAATCGTCACAGGAAACAGTGAAATATATGCTCAGATCTAAACACTGGCACCTCTTGACACACTTAGAGAAAAGCAGAAGAGGGGTTAGTCCTCAATTTAAAGCCTAAGCCATCAACACTGTGCCCACCAATAGGTAGAAAAGTGAGGACAGTTAGTGTGTCAGGGGTGACCTATGTTCCAGTAGGTGGACCTACACCCATGCACACACTGGCAGCACTAGTGGGCTTAGTGAGGAGAGGGAGGGAGAATATGAAGTTGAAAGATAGTATAGGGATAGGGGAGGAAGGAATGGGAGTAGATCAAAACACATTATGCAGTATATGAAATTCTCAAATGATAAAAAAACTAAATTAAAGAATTCTCAGAAGATATATATATCCCTGCAATTCAAATGTTACTGCTCAGACAAAACCAGGTTGTTGAGAGGTACAGCACTCTTGAAAACCCTTAGCAGTACCTAGCACTGCACCAACGGCAGATCATGGAAAAGCAGAGATTTCTGACAGTTGTAAAAAGAAGTTTAAAAACTTCTAGGAGCCTGTGACATAGTCTCACCCTAGTAACTTTATAACTTAAGGGATGCCAGTTAGTACATGTTGATTCTCTCTCTCTCTCTCTCTCTCTCTCTCTCTCTCTCTCTCTCTCCCTCCCTCCCTCCCTCCCTCTGTGTGATCCTCAATCTCCCCACTCTGTTGAGTAAATGCACTCATTTTACACACCCCCATTTATATGGCAATGTTTTCAGAGGACATTACATTCTAATTACCTAATAATGTCTCTGAAAAACTAAGTGACGAGTTATATAACAAGCGCTTTCTCGGTTTGGGGAGTAGGGAGCATGGGATAGGTAGATTCTGAGGAGCTGAGAAAGGAAAGAGAAATTGGGCAGAGTTGTTATAGCATCACAGTTTCCTCCCCTGATGTGCTCAGCCCTGTTCAGCTGACATTAGAAGGCTAGGAGCCCCCGTCATCCACTCACACACTCCCATTCAGCCAATTAGGTGGGACACTGGCCCAGAGGAGCAACCACTAGTACCAGTGAGCCTGCTGGAAAGTATCCATCCAAACAAGGGGCTGATACAGGATTGGAAAGTGTTGACGCTGTCTTCCTGACACACTGTATCCTTACTGGCTCTGACCCTAACCAAGAGTGGTGGTGTAGAAACCTTCCCAGAAACAAAGGGCCTTTTCTGACAGGCTGACTCAAAACTTTCCATATGAGGGAGGCCTTACTCTCCCTACTTCACACCATGGAGTCTTAGCAGGTCCTTCCTTCTCCTTGCAGTTTTCCATGCTACGAGGTGTTCTGTCAGCTGCACATCTCCAGTTAGGTATCTGACATCTTTTTCTCTCCACCATCATATCTCCAGGCTCAGGAGCAGAACCTACCTACTCGCATGTTGTCTTGCTAGCAGGCCCATGGACAGGACCTTGCTATTAGACTTTTACTATGAGTCTACTTGGCTCCTAGTACAAACAGTTTTGGGGAAATACCAGTTGTGCTAGATTCATTCTTTGGGGGTTTGTCTCCTGCCTCATCCTTCATTCCCATAGGGTCCACTTGGAGAAGAATATGCTCCTGTTTATCTGGCATTGGCAATACCACACATCCTTACCGACTTGGAAATAGCCCATCTTTCCTCCCAAGAAGAACTATGTTTCTCTATCTCCCAGCAATAAGGGTTCAAATCTCTTGCTCAACATACTATACTCCTCAGTGAAATGTGAGGAAAAAGTTTTAAAACACAAAACTAGAAGTACATGAACTGGGTGGCATTTATACCAAGTATCCTATCACCTCTTCCTTTGAAAAAGATTGGAAGGAAAAGAGGGTGATATTCTGGGAGTCCTGTGTGTTTAAAGAAGAGACTGGATAATTGTTAAGGAATCATACTCACTGCTGTACTGATGACAAATGTCATGGGGCAAACAGACAACACAGCGGCACAAGCCCCAGAAATTGTCTCAATTTGAAATTAGTGTGTTTCTTCATCTATGTAAGCCCATGTTTCCTCATCTTGGGGGGGACAATATGTGTGCATGTATGTGATGAGCATACACTTGTGAACATACATGGAAGGACCAAAGGAGGACATCATGTGTCTTCCTCTGTGGCCTTTACATTATAGAGAGGTGTCTGAAGCTTGCCTTGTCAGCTAAGCTGGCTGACCAGTGAACTCCTAGCAACCTGGGACTCTACCTGCCAATGTTGGGGCATTTGAACTCAAGTCCTCTTGTGTAAGCACCAAGTGTCCCCAACCACTGGTCCAACCCCCCCCCCCCAGCCATATTTACCTATTCTTGAAATGAAAGTCAAGACTACTTGTTTGGTTAAAATATTTTTTCACCATAAAATCTGCAATTCCGTTCATTTTTAAAGGTAGGAATCTATATATTTATGCAGAGCCTTTAAGGCCACTCTGGAGTGGAAAGGCACCATTTAGAACAGAAAGACACAAGTAACCTTATTTTATATATTTTTAATTTAATCCATCTAATTTTTGATTAAATTAAAATTATTACAGTGTGTCTGTTAATATGACCTAAAAGTGGTCTTCAAACATCTAGATAGTTCCCATATAAATGCCCCCTTCCTCAAAAGGAATTGTCTTAGATAACCCCATGAGGTCAATAAGGGGAATAGAAATATAAGGGTTTTTAAATTGTGTATGTGTGTGCTGTGCCAGTATGCGGGTGTGTGCACATGAGTACAGGTCCCCACAATAGCCAAAAAGGCCACTGGATCCCCTGAAGCTACAGCTGCCTGAACAGGGTGCTAGGAACCAAACTCCACTGAGCCATCTCTCTAGACCCTGAGATATAAGTTTAGAAGACATGTTTTCTTCATTTGGGGGGGAATGATCTGAGCATAAAATCAACTGACTAATGAACTAAGAAAGTTAGTCCTATGTTTATCAGAACTATTTATACCAGGGCAAGGCAAACAGAATGCACAGAGATGGCTACAGGGAGATATACATAATATATATGTATGTAATATATATACATATATGCTGTAGGCTGCAAAGATAGAGACAAGGGTTTAGAGTACATCTGTCAATAATGGGAACCTATCACTTCATGAATCTTCTGTTCCTACAGACACATTGCTTTCTCCCAAAGAGATCCCTGAAACTGAGAGTGTTTCACTATGCATATTATTGACAAAATCACTCTTGCATTGATGATGTTGGATTAAAGATCCTCCCCAATACTGTTCCATACCGTCTGTCATAGCCAACACCCAGTCCAACAGAGCAGCTTTTCAGAGCTCAGATCCAAGCCTCCTGTGTGCAAAGTGCCCGTTGCTACTTGTGACATGTGACTTGCACCTGCTCCACTGAGGTGTCATGCTTTCACTGCATCCCGCTCTTCTCTGCAAGCTGTGGCAAGATCACAAGGCCAGTCACTTTAGCGACGAAGGAAGCCACACTCTGCCAGTCGAAAGCTGGACCAGCTGTGCTGGTCCTGTGTGAATCAGGTGCCTCCTGCCTCCCCAGGAATCCGATGCCAAGCCTTGGCAGAGAATGGACAAGCAGCTGCTCCTCTGGCTTTGGTCTTGTCGATCTCTCTCCTCCACAGCCTGAGAATCCAAATGCAATCTCCTGGGAAGCAGAGGACAAAACAGAGGAAAGGAGCTTTGAGAGAAGACGCAATGACTGTGGCTACAGAAAGCTGACTGCGGTGGAGGGAAAGGAAGAAACACAGTCAATATGTGAAGGAAGATCACGTTAAAACAAAGCTTTCCATATCATGGATGCCACCATCCTCACCACAGGAGAAACGTATCAGAAAGGGAATAGCAAACTAATCACATTGATTAGTCATTGATGGGATTGTTACTAAAGATCCAATCACATGGATTTCAAAGCCATGCTAACCAAGATCCAAATAAAGCCATCTCAGCCTCCGCTGAGATGATCAGGCAGTGCCATTTGCTGTGAGAGAGGTCCAGTTCCATAACTTCTCATGATTTAATTTGGTTAACAGCTCTGGGGAGAGGAGGAACGTTTGTTCCCACGGGCTTTTCTGGTTATAGGCTTTCTCCATGTGACAGCCCAAGAAACACTGGTAGACTGCAACTAAGCTGCATTTAGTCCCTCCACTGTGCATTGTATTGTCTTTTTCTAGAAAAGATTTAAATGTCACAATGCCACTCAGCCAACTGTCTCATGTTCTCACTAGATCAGAACGCTGCTGTTCACGTAGGCGGACCAGGAGTGGGTGACCAATCAGTCACATGGGTGACTTCCACCCCCAAAGGCTCTTCCTTGCACATGCCTCTCAGGCCATGGTGGACTCTACTTCCCAAGCAATAACTCCCAAATCAATAGGAGTGGGGGAGGAGGGGACAGTGTAAACAGTACGGCTGTGCAATGACTCATCATCTCACTGACGACATTCACTTGTGTGTTTGCAGTCATTTAGACAGCTGTGTTGGCCATGTGGAATCAGAGATGTTTTTTGTTCCCAAAACAGGAAGATGATCGGGGGAAGTTGAGGGCGGAGGGACAGATAAAACAGTGGATGTGTGTGTGGGTGTGGAGTCTCAGTTGCTGTATGATTTCAGCTACTCTGACCATCACCCCATTTAGTCGCTAGTCCTTCAAGGATGCGATGGACCCGGGTAGATCCACAGTGAAATGAGATAAAACTGATATTTGTGGCTCAGATCTTGGAAACGTGTCTCATAGTACAGAAAGGTAAAGAAGGTGGTCTTTAGCTGGGAAGTGAGGAAAATCAGGATGTTAAAAAACAAACAAAGAAGCTATAACTGAGTTGTTGAAGCTTGCCTAACATATATGAAACCCTGGGTCCCACTCTTGGCACTGCATGAGCGAGGCATGGTAGTACAAGCATGGAACCCTAGTTCTCAGGAGGAGGAGGCAGGAGAATCAGAAATCCAAGGTCATCCGTGGCTACATGGTGAGTATGAGACCTTCCTGAGACAACAGGGCCGTGTCTCAGAGGAAAAATAAAAGTCAAATACCTTGCCTTCAAAATGCCCACTCAGGGCTGGAGAGGTGGCTCAGTGGTTAAGAGCACTGGCTGCCCTTGCAAAGGACCTGGGTTCAAATCCCAGCACCTGTATGGCAGCTCACAGCCATCTGTCTTCCCAGTTCCAGGGGATCGGACAACATTACACACAAATACAGGAAGGCAGAATAACAATGTATACTCAATAAATAAATACATAATTGTTAATGTCCACAATTCAAAGAAATAGACACCCCTAATCAACCAGAGAAGTATACAACACTGAGGTGACAGATGGGGGAGTAATTTAGAATCCCTAAAGATGAAATGTAAGTGGAACCAAAGTCAGTATGTCCTCTCTAACACTAGATGCTTCCTCCTTTGCCTCCCACAAAAACATCTTAGCCCCAAACACTCACTTCAAGCCCCAAATTTCCACCCTCCATAAAGGGGTTAGGTAGAGCACGGCACTTGGGCTCCACTCAGCCCATTATCTCTAACCAAACTTGTATTGAAACTAAGTATGTGTTTAAGATTTGTCTTTGCCCATTTGTGCTGTTACAAACGAAGTAGATGAGGTGCTAGGCCCACAAAACCTAGACTATTGGCTATCAGGACTTTTGAAAAATGGAATTAGCTCTTATTCCAAAGCATATCAGGGTAGAGGAATGGACTGTCTCTAACTTAAAGAAAAATTCTCTCACCCTTTTGACCTAGCACCTATAAACAGTCTATTTATTGATATCCCCATCAAGGCCTGTCCAGACCTAGTGAATGAAGGTTCCTCCTATCCCACTCAAGACCTGTCTTCTCTTCTCTGACCTTTGATAGTCTCCCCCATCTCTCCTTCCAAGTACCCTCAGAATCAAAGTACCTGTAGCTCTTTTAATGCACCATGATGTTTATGCCCACTCTGACCAGGATGATTTCAACTCTTATTTGCCATAGTAAATAAGACTAGATTTTCCATATTCCTCTCAGCTCTTCCTTCCTCATATAGCCTACCACTTAGTGCAATGTGTGGATCAGAGTGAGACAAATTCACTATAGATGAAGAGCAGGGAACATCACTTATTTCAGGAAATATAGGAAAGGCTTACAAGAACTTGATGAGAGAAAAAGAAAACCAGGAAGATCAGAAAAAGCTATCGCATAGATGGGTTCACTTTAAACTTTAAAAACTGGACTAAAGAAAATGTCAGAGGATTCCAGCCCAAATGGAGGTGAGGAAATCAAGTTATGACTAAACTAACTTAAACCAACATTTTCTTGGGGATACTAGCTAAACCTTACAATAATAGCACTGTTAAAAAAAATCAAAGGAAAATAAATACAGGATGATGCGAAGGGCATGTTGCCCAAAAAGTGCTTAAGGAATTTAAAGAGGGACTCTGAAGTGTTAAGGGACACAGAGTCACACAGATATTAATGGGATATAAATAAAGGATTCCATGTTCAAGAGAACATTAAGATACATCAAGATATCTCTGTTCTCTGGATGCCTTTGGTAAGAAGGATTAAATTTTAAGAAAAAAAAGGACTCTGTCTATCCTCAGCATCTCCTCTCGACTTCTCAGTGATCATGACCTGATTTAGAATGTGTCCAAAACGTTCACCAGGTAAAAATGGACACCCCATAGCAGTCACAGCAAAGTGCAAATGACGGATGGTCCTCTCACTCCTCCCTGAGGCGCACTTGACATTTGGAAGCCGAAGGAAGAAGAGTTATTCTTATCACTGAGTAGAATGGGTAAGAAAGGGGATAGATGTCATCAAAATACATTAGAACTATATGAAAATTTCAAAGAATAAATATTGTGTGTGTATATATATACATATATAAGAAACTATATGTTTATATATACATATAACTATCAAAGAACTATATATATAGTTTGATATATACATATTTGAACAATATTTTACATCTTTTAGGAGTGGCATCTGTTCAAAGTTGGGTCTAAGAACAGAGAAGAACATGGAGAAATGAGTTGGACCCAGGAAATCACACTGTTTGTGAACATTCCCTCTCAGGGCACTCAGCTGCTGTGTCTATCTCTCCACGCTATAGAGATGCCTAGTCCGTCATTGTCCTTGCACGTCTGCCTTCAAGTGTTTGTGGACATGCATGTCCTCATTTCCTGTAAGTGTATTTTGCTGTAGTGTTGGGTTGAGCTAGGATGGAACAGAGCACACTAGCAAACTGAATTTTCAGAAGCTAAGAACAATTAAGGTGATGTCTCAAGCATGCAAGATCTGATGCAAGTCAGGAGGAATTTCTTCCACTGAAAATAAATGGGTCCAGCCTCCTCCATATGACATTACCAACTCAACCAAGTATTTCCCAGTCAGGGCAACCTGAGATGTGCATCTAAGAGAGTAGCACACTGGCTCAGAAATGCCCCAGCCCGTGTTTCGCATTTGTGATGTTTGTGCTCACATTCCACAGGCAGCGTTAATTACATGACCCATCTCTTGGAAGGGACTGAGCAGAACTGTGGAGTATTCAGGAAAGAGAAGAGTGCTGTATGGATAAACACCAACGCTTCCATCACTCCACTAACACTTGCTTCTGCCATGATACTTAAAGAAGAAACAAGTATGTGGTGAATAAATGTTTGTGGGGCTGAGGTGGCTCTGCCTGCTGAACACAGCCCAAGAAGATGAGACCAAAAGTGGGGAAAAGTTTGCATTAAAACTCTGACTCCAAGAAAGGCGTCTAAAATGAGAGAAGAACCAGGAGAGAGCATTGCTAAGGAATCTACAGGAAGAGAAGAAGAATACTCAATAGCACCACATGCCTCGCTTGGAAGGGATAAATAAGAAGACTGGATGCAGGCCATTAGACTTGACAGTTGGGTCCATCCATTAATGGCTTTTCTCTGGTGCCAGGCAAATCTTGTTATGGTGAGTTTTAAGAGGGTATCTAAGTCACTCAGCGAGTTACAGTTTCATACCATGAATGCTTCTCAAAACAGATGGCTGCTGCAGATTTGTGGATGTTTTGTTATTCTGGTTTTTGTTGCTGTTAACCCTAACGAAATTTCTTGCCATGAAGTAATAATTATAGCTATTGTTCGTTGTACATGTGTTACATGCCTAGCATTTCCTACGTACTTTCTTCACAGTTTTTGGTATCTGACGACTAAATTTACAAAGGGACTGATACACTCTGTCCCTGCAGTTATTACAATATACAGTGAAAACTGCAGCCAAGCTCTTGTGTGGTTCTAAAGCTTGAGGTCTTTCAACTGTGTTATAGTCTTGGTCCCCAAAGTATGTAGTGGTTAATGCAGTAGGTACCAGACCAAGGGTAAACCCTGGGACTTCAAATTGAAAAATCTATCTCATGTTCACAAAACTGCTCTTTGATCTTTAGCCTCAAAATCTTTATATGCCCAAAAAAATCCTATCCTGTGGATACTTGCTCAGTTATATACATTGCTGCTCTATTAACAAAACCTAGGAAGTGGAAACAACCTAAATGTCCTTCAACTGATGAATGGAAAAAGAAAATGTGGTACATATACCCTATGGAATATTATGTACCCTTAAAGAAAAATGATATTTGTAGGTAAATGAATGGAATTAGAAAAGATCAATCAAGATAAAGTGAGGTAACCCAGACCCAGAAAGACAAACATTTCATGCTCTCTCTCATCCAAAGCTCTTAGCTCTCATCTTCAGATGTGAGTCATAGCCTGGAGTGACTGTAGAAACCAGGGCAAGTAAAGGGGACCATGAAGTGAAGCAATAGAGAAGGGAATAGTAGAGGACAGGTAATCTGAAGGGATAAATGGAAAAAATTAGGGATCTCTAATTAGAGAAGGGGTGGGACATAAATACAGAAGAAGAAGGGGGAGGAGGGTAAAATTACAATAAGAGTGTTTGAAAAGTCGCATTGAATCATATTACTATTTATCTACCTAAATTACATATAACACATATAAGTCTGAGTATACATATATAGTTTAAATGAAATTTTCTCATATTCTGAAAATGTTCTTCTCAAGAATCATAGACTATCTAACAAAAACCCCAACACCAGGCATGTTAAAAAAAGAGAGACAGAGCAAGAGGGTTTGTGGGATGGAGGGAAAAAAGAAAGAAGAGATATGATAATTATAGTTTCAAAAATAAAATATTATCATGAAAAATATTTGATACTGTAAAAATAGCTATTCTAGACACTTATTTTGCAATTTTCCTCACTAAAGATATAAATTAGGGTTTATGAGATGGCTCAGTGAGTAAAGACACTTGGAGCTAAGCCTGACAATCTGAGTTTGATCCCCCAGGACCCACATGATAGAAGGAGAAAACCAATTCTCTTGCCGTTAGGGTATCACAGTATAAAGGAAAAATGAACTAAATGACTGAATTTTCATTTTTCAAATGTGAAGAAGTATGTCCACAAATACAAAATGATGTGGAATTCTGCTACAAACTTCCGGGTGCTGTGCTACAAACTTCCGGGTGCTGTATGCCATCCAGTTGATGCAATCAGTCCACGATCTGCACAATAAAACTTTGAGCTTCACTGTCTCATTGCAGCAATGCTTTCGTGCACACATTTCTACTCTGTTTCATAGAAGCCTGATTGTCCAGGCTACTTCACACGTTTAAAATGTTATATTGCTGATCATTAAGCCCAGTTCCAGCCCACTAGTCCACATGAATAGGATGTGTGCGCTTCACACAGAAAATTGAAGCTGCCTCCATCTATTCAATCAGCTCTCCTTCCACCTTTTGTCCAGTGTCTCAAACTCCAACAAAGGCTCAGTTGCTGCAAACACCTTCTGGAACTCTCTGACATCCTGCCCTGATTTCAAGCATTCATCTCAGATGAGCCCTTTCTTCTCTTTGGACTCACATTCTCAGGTAGAGGCATCCCATGATTGACAGTCTTTCATCAAAGTCTCCCCAGTCGCTGCATGGCCAGTGGAATTTCTCACTCATGATGTCTCCTCTTGCCCAGTCAAAACTATTTTTCTAAAATCTTCCATACATCAAAAAATGTATAGGACTCTGCAAAATTATTGTCATATTATTAGGTTTTATATAAAGATTTTTTTAGTTTCTCTTTTTTTAATTTAATTTAATTTTTTTTATTTCTTCAAGTTACATCTCAATCACAATCCCCTCCCTACTCCCCTCTCTGGTCCCATCCTCCCATCCTCTTCTCCTTTAACCCCCCCCATCCACTTCCTTTTTTTTTTAAGTTTAAGGTATATCTCCCCCCCCACACACACACACAATAGCTCCTCCTTTCAGTCCAACAAATGGTTCTTTCTCTTATAACAACAAATACAATACAAAACAACAAAAATAATTAGGCCACAATTATGAGAATTATAAGGCTTAGCATACATTCCCAATGTCTAGTCCATACGTATTTGGCAACTGACTTTAACATTGTACTATGCAACCATCTCAGATTTTTACATCATTTTTGGGGATTGATTCACATCTTTTTAAAGAAGTTTGATGCTTGCCCAACTTCATTCTATACTGAGTGACTTGACATTTAAACTTGTCCACCTGATACATTCTTTCTTTAATCATTTAAGGGTATATTTTAATGGCTACTTTTCAAAACTGATTCTTCTTAGTATATATCATAAGCCTTTTAAATATATTAATTCATTCCTTATCCTTTTAAAAACTTGAATTACATGTTTTAAGTATTTATTTTGTCCTTTTGCTTTGATTTTCTCATTTATATGTCTTGTTTCTGGGGGTTTCCCCCCTATAATTTGTCTCTAATCCTCATCTCTTCATTTTTTTCTGCATTTAATTCACTTGCTTCTCTTGTGTCTATCACTTTTGTCCTTTGCTTTCAATGATGTCTTCTTTTCCTAATACTCCATCTAATTTGGTCTTTGCTTCTGATATAATTTTTGCCTTAATTTATGACCTCAGCCAAATCTTGTCCTCCCCCATTTAATTTGTTCACCACTTTCTCTTGTCTAGTGCTCAGTCTCTGATTTGTGATTTTCATACTTGAATCATTTCTCCATGAAATAGTTTTTTAACGTTGTTTTGATATAATGTTGACTTATAATTCTTATCTGATTCTTGGTAATAACTTCCTGATACATTTCATTCCTCTATAGCAAAATGTTCCTATTCTGTTCCAAGATTTACTAAATCTCTGTACAGATGCTGTGCCAACTTTTCTGGCTTATATATATGAATGAGTTTGTTGTTTCTGAGTCAGCCATTTCCAAAGATTACTAAGAAGCATGATGGGAGAACAGATGAACTTCCTGTCTTCCAAACTGTGCAACTCATGGCCTTCCTCCTCGGTGCAACACATTGGATCCATTAAAACATATACCTTTGTAACTACTGACCTCCTGGCTTATTGACTATTCCAGTGTGATCTCCCTCTTTCTTCACCAGCCATTACAGAGTGCAAACTCGTATCTCCAAGGTACCATCCTTGGTTTTCTTGATGCATTTTTGCTTATACCTTCTGCAGTCTTTAAATATGTAGCCCTGATCCCTTCCCATAGCCCTACAGTGTTGTGCCTTGTTCTAGCTCATCTAGAAGCATCCACATGATGGTTTTCCCCAGAGGGTGCTACTAAGACCTGAGACTCTCAATGCTAAAACTGGGACTGCTCCAGATAAACGAGAGTGCACTGGTCACCCTGAACCCATCCGTGCTCACTGTACTCAGGGTGGACCCTTTCTTTTCACCCTGTTTTTTTAATTCATTCACTTGGTCTCTTCTTCGCCATCCTTTTCACTGCCAGTCGCCATCTACCAGGCAACTTCCCACCTGTTCCCATTATCCTCTGGTGTTTTGGGCAGAAGGTCTATAATTCCGCAGCTTAAGAATTCTCTGAGCCAGATATGACAGCACCTGCTTTACTTGCAGAACTCGTGAGGCAGAGGCATATAGTTCTAGGTTAGCCTGTTCTACATAATGAGTTTCAGGCCAGCCAAGGCCGCATAGCAAGACTCTGTCTCAAAATAAAAAGAATTTTCTGGTCACCTAATTCTACTAAAAATGGAATGTGTGGTTTTTGTTGTTGTTGTTGTTGTTGTTGTTCTGTATAATTTGCAAGGGAGAACCAGAAACTTTCAGATTAAGCCACTACCATGTTTCCTTGAAGCTTGAGAGATGGGCCTGTTGTGTTCATAGAGCCCCAGGATGAAGAGCCCTACTTCTGTTCTAGCTTGATTTCTTGACCATCTGGACTCTGAAGAATGTCATCCAAACAGTAAGCGAATTATGTTAAATACTAACCCATACAAAATGACGGACCAACAGGATTCCAGGTTACATGTGCTACACAAATACAAAAACACACTGAGATTCATATAAACATAAGCACATGTTATAAATATCAAGTGCTGTGTGTAAAAATAATAGAATGGAGAAAACTCAGGTCACTAGGAATCAGAGTAAGAATTCAATAACCACCTACATTGAGTAGAAGTAGAACTAAGTTTTGAATAAACTCCTTTCCGACAAAGAAAGTGCAGTCTCTAAAATACAGCCAAGTCTCTGCTGGTAAATAGTAAAATAGAGTTATTGCTCCTTGTACAAAGCATCACAGCAGAGTCTCGTGTGTGAATTATTTGATTTAATTCCAACAGATCTTCAAGGTAAGAGTACTGAGACTGAATGTCAAAAACGTTTTTAAAAACTCACAGTCATTCAAATGCATGAAGAAGGCAACCAACCCAGGGTCTCTGAGAAACGCTCTGCCTCCTTTCAGTCACAGAATGGAACTGCTGAAGTTTGGTACCTAGAAGGGAAATCTTCAATTCAATGATACTTTAAACCCAGGAGAGCAAGGCACGCGGTCATTGCCTTCCAACCAGATGTGATCAAGCTCGAATATAAGTCATAGTACAGCAGGAGAGACAGGGTGGGGAGCAAGAAAGTCAGCAGCCCTATCTACTGAGATCGTTAATGCAATTGCTCCAGTGAACTGGAGAAACACTTAAGGCTTGAACGGTTCACTGCATCTGGTTTCATCTCCTGACAGAAGCCCATTTTTGACAAAGTGGGAATTAAATTCACAAATGTAAGAAACTAGAATTCTTGATCAAGTTTCATCCTGATGTTATGAAAAATAATGTTGTGATAGGGAAGGATACTAAATCCTTCAAAAATCAAATTTAAGTTAAGAAAAATAAGACAGAAACTGACAGGCTAACTGGTCTACTGGGAGAACAGAAATACCAGGTCTAATTTTCAGAAAATGTTTTGCAGGAAAAAAAAAAAAGTCTGGTTCTTCAAGTCACTGAAGAGCTGTTAAAATTAAGAATAGTTCCAAGCATTTAAGAAGAATTAACCTGTAACCTTTTCCCAAATGGTATCCAAAAACCCAGACAGTCCAATGACATCACCATAATCAACTTTATCTTCAGTCAGCCTTTGGAGACTCCATGACATCCAGAGTGACAAATGTTTGCTCTTGATTTCTTCCCCCATGAGTGGGAAGAAATTAGAATATGGAAAAAGATTCAATAAGATGCAAGCCTTTGGGTTAGCAGGGAAATTTTACCATTTATGAAGCTACGTGGTCTGACTGGAATAAGCAGCTTTGACCAAAATGCCATAAATCATTTCAGTGCTCGCCCAGATACTCTGGTAAGTTATTCAACAGGAAAATCATGCATTGATCCTTTATCTCCTATTTCAAGGCCTTTTTGGCTTCTGCTAATCTTTACTCCAGCCTGTATTAACTTTTTCTTCCTGTGAAAAGTTGTGGAATTTAAACCCCTCTCATGCGCTCATACCAAACAATCATTTAAACATTAGAGCCAAATACTATGGCAAAAGCTACAGCAGATACCAATTCACTGATGAGGCCCCTCCCTTCCCTAAAGATAGTAAATGGACATCAATTGCTCTGGGAGGGAGACTGTTCTGTAGAATAGCTACCCGTAAATTGTGCATGCTTCTGTTAAGCAACCCCTCAGCCAGGCTTCTAAATGTAACCATAATAAACTCATTGGTTTATTGGCTCACCAAGCTGGACTTGGGTGGAATTGTTTCTTTGCTCTGTAGTTGCCTTCTCTGTGTGGAGTGGTTAGAAATGGACTTCCCACAAGAGGTCATGAAACAGCCAAGCATTTTGTCAAGCATGTCTCCCCTTCTTTCCTCCAACCCTTTCCCATTAGATTCAACCATGTCTGTCTCAAAATTATCAAATGGTCACCCACACTTTCCCGTTCTAACTAAATACTATCCCTCTTTCCTCTCTTTGGAGAAAACAACAGTCTACGTCCCTATTTCTTCATATCTTAAAATACTAAGTCTCCGGTCTGATTTCTCTCTCACATGCTCCACCCAATTCAACTACAATAACTGAATAAAGTAATCAAGGACTTCCATGCAATCCAGTGGGCTCTTGATTTTTATTTTATCATGCCAAAACACGCAACATTGGGCTAGGGGGATCAAAGCCATGTAAAAGCTATATGCAAGGACACAAGGGTTTTGTAATCCCAACATGCCTATGGGAAATGGATGGTAGAGACAATCTCCAGAATCCCATAGGTCAATTAGCCTGCTACACATAGAAACAAAGAGATCATGTCTCAAAAGCTGTGGAAAAGCAGGAACCGATACATGAGGGTTATCCTTTGACCTCCGTGTGTGCCTCACTCACACATGAACACTCAGAAGGCAGCATTGTTTCTCAAGCCTTCTTACAAAAAATAGCCTCTTTACTTTGTTACATAGCACTGCTCCAGCTTAATTTCCTGACCGATGCTCCTCTCTCTTTTCCTGTGCACTCCTCGGTGACCCACCTCAAGTAGTGGAGTTCTTACATGCAAGCTCCTTCTGCTTCTTCCGATTACATCAAAAATTGCTTGTTTTCGTTGGCTGTATTTTTCATAGTAGGCAGGAATCCCAAGCACATAGGAGTGGAATTATTAATTTCATATTAGAAAAACATTTTTCTCTGAATGACTCAGTTAACATTAATTGTTGATGTGATGTGAGATTAAAAGGAAAAAAAAAAAAGACCAAAGAATTCCCATGACTTCATCTTAACATTTGGATTTTGCAGTTTTAAGTTTTATAGACCAAGAGGGGATGTGAGTGACAAAGTTGGCTAGAACTTCTAAAAACTCCCTCCTGCATGAAAATGACATGGCCACTGGCAAAACCACCAAAAACTGACATTTACAGAACACTGGAAATTAACGTCTTTCGACAATCCAGGGAGTATGTATTCAAGCAAAGCAGCATTTACAAC
>CAJQZJ010004381.1:9986890-10010246 GCA_907164525.1 Lophiomys imhausi
CTTAGAATGAATGCAAAATACCATGTAAATACATTTAAGAACAGAAACCACATGATCATCTCATGAGAAGCAGAAATGCCTTTGACAAGAACTTGTCTATTTTAGATTAATATCCTATCCTTCCTCAGGCTGCCTGGGTTAAATTCCTAGAACTTCACTGTTGCCTGAAAACAGGCTAATGACTCACCTTACAAATGCAAAGCAACCCAATGTACATTTACTGAGCATCTTTTATGAGCAAAACACTCATAATTAGAGATTAATAATGTCTGAATCAAAAGATCAATAGATAACCTCATTTTTCTCATTTATGTAAATATTTATTGAATTACCATTACAAAAAAAATTCTAAAATTGAGTTTTTATACAATATTAAGAATGACTATAGGAAGTGATAGTAAAGACCATTTTCCAAATATTACAATAGAGGTCTGTAGGATGCAGTTGCACAATCTACTTATATCCCAATGGGGTGTTCATCCTCTCTGCAATATTGCAAGTTCTATCCCACAGACTGTGAAAATTAGGCTCATGAAGTTTCAACAAAAGGGCCAGGTCACAGTTCAGCTGAGCTCAAACTCCAGAGTGCATTTCACTTCCTGTAAACCACATAATGCCCAGAAGATAGAGCTCCATAAGGAAACCATCCTAGAACACAGTCAACTGCTCAAGGCAGAAACATATTCAGTTGATATTCTGAAAGGGCATGACAAAGCCAACAAACACCAGGGTCGCAGTGTGATGATGAGGAGTAAATTCCATCTGCAATTTTAAAGGAAGACATTTCAAACACTAGAGGCAGTTTTAAGAAGGGTATTTAATTTCAGGGACTAATTGAGGAGATGACTCAGTCATCAAAATGCTTGCTTGCAAATGGTAGGACCCAAGTTCGAGCCCCAGGACACAGGTAAAAAGCTGTTTATGGTGTCTGCATTTATAATCTCAGTCCAGGGAGGCAGAGACAGGAGGATCCCTTGGCTAAACAGTCTAGCAAAACTGGTGAGCACCAGGTTCCAGTGAGAAACCCTGTTTCAAAACACAAGGTGGACCATGCCTGAGGAGGAACAAGATTCAGGGAGCTCCTCTGAATCCCGGAGCACCTACATAAACTAAAATGATCTAACCTGAAGTTGACAACTTCATTTCACTCCTTCCCCTTCTCATCCGAATTCTTAGACTATTCTTGAAAAGGAAGATACAAAGAGAAGAGGAGGAAGAACCTAGAAGCAAGAATCTCTAACAATCCCTACACATCTCTTCTTGATGGAGATCGTATTTGGGGTGCTTTGAATCTTCAGTTCTCACTCTGCTGGGTCACAGTATTTGAAGTAACCTTCCAGAGAACCTGGCATTTAAAAAACAAACAGGGAATTACAGGCAACCAAGTCTCACAGTTCAGCAAACACCTATTCATTTATGTGATTTAAATCATCCAAAGATACTGAACCTAGAATGTATCTGACTTAAAGAATGTCATAGCTCTAAAAGATGCCCTTTCAATTTCTCTATAGAAAATTATATTAATTTAATTCTCTGTATTACCCAGATGCAACCTTTTATTTTGTATTTATAGATCAACATTTTCTGCTGAAGTTAGAAAATAGAGTTAATCAAATTCTTACAGCAAACATCAAGAGGATTTCATCTGTACCTGGCGACTCTCCCCCTTCCCATGGAATACCATCCAGCTAGTTGGGATAAGACAGTTTTCCATCCAGCTTGGCATCGGCCCCACCCACCCCTGGAGGAGTCTAGTTATTAAATTATTTTTTAAAGATTCATCTCGAGTCTTTAGAGGCAGTACAGCTGGGAGTCATTAACTACAATCAGAGGGCAGCCAACAGAAGGAGGACGCTCTGGGTGAACACTGCCATTCAGTAGCAGCCATCTGGGCAGAGGGAATTGGGCTTAAGCTCCGGAGGGCGGCGGAAGTTATTGGGATCTTGTTATATTTGGACCTGACTTCAGACCCTAAAGGAAAGATTTCTTTCCTGTGATTCACTTTCTGGAAGTGGGAGCACAAGATAGCAAGAGTAAGTTGATGGACCTCCCCCGGGACCATGGTGGTCAAAACAGACAAAGAATCTGAGCATAAAGGGCAGACATGAGCTGGCAGAGGGCCTTGCCTATTTATGACTCGGAGTTTTCTAAAATGATGCTTTTCTTGCGGGAAGATATCTCCTTCCTTTGCCCCTCCCCTGCTTTTCCCAGGGATAAGCACATCTTTTCTACACCAGCAAAGGATGTGATGCTTGTCTTTTATCTTCTGAACAGACAGTGGCCACCTGGGACACACTTCAAAATAAGAGAAGCTATCCAACTTCCATTCTGGAGTCTCTGGCTCTTGGAGGATGTTGAAAATACAAGGGACCAGGCCTGGGCAATCCTGATTGTGATAACCTCAGAAAGCAAGTCAGCTCTGGGTCTCAGCTCCCCCATCTGAAAAGTAAGGACAGGAATAGAGACCCAGTAACATGGCCACAAGAATTCATGACAGTGCATGTAAAGAACCACAGGCACATAGGTGGCGTTCAATAATCAAGAATTATGTTTATGTGTGTTAGATGCATTCATGTGAACTTAATAAAAGTAGAAAACCCCTGTAATACCTTTCAAGGATATCTGAGGAGGAAATTTACAGGCTTAAAAATTGTTCATGCTGGCTCCTATAAGTGGGACCAGACACTACCTATAGATACATGGATCTGAGCCTCACAAGGCTTTAATTCCACTGTGGGTATAGACCTCATTTTCTCTATCCATTCCTCTGCTAACAGAGACTTAGGTTTAATGTAGCTACCATGACCAATGTTGTGATACACGTTGATATGCAGGTATCTCTGTGATGGGTCCATCAGACTTCTTGCTAATAATGGTAGGTATGGGGGAACAGGCAGTAGGCCAAGTCATAAATTAGAAAAATTACATTTATATCTATAGCCCTGCTGGTGAATTAATAGTGCTATTCAGACACAGGCATACATATGCTACAGTAAACAGAGACGGTTTTGATGGTGAGTTAAGGCAATAATGGATATTTCTAGGTAATAGACAACACAAATTAAACTCATATAAGACTTTACAGATGGTGAAATTTTTACATATATCTTATTTTCTTTTCTTTAGATTCTTTCCTTTTTATTTCTTCTCTCATATATTACATCCCGACTCCAGTTTCCCCTTCCTTTCCTATACTCAGTCTCTCCCCCTTCCCACCTCCCCTTTCTCCAAGATCCACCCACCAACATATATCATATTTTTCTTAATCTCAATAAAAGCCAGGCACTGCTATACAGAATAATTTAATTGTTTCTATTTTAGAAATAGAAAGGAGAGCTGATAAAGATTAATAAACACATGAAACTTTTCATACTTGAAAGAAATCAAGTTCTTCATGGAATTCTAAATTTCACCTTTCCCAAGCCTCCTTTCTATTCCATTCAGTTCCCTGGGTAGACTCTAGCGTCCCTCAGTGCATTTAGCAATGGCCCATAGGATGTTAAAGGAGGAAAAAAAGATCTCCAGACCAGGATAGCCAGGGAAGACTTATGGAGAAGGAGAGGGAGGAGCTGCTTTTCAGATAGACAGACTCACATGCACACAAGCATGCACACAAGCATTAAGGAACCAATGGTAAAACACTTCTTGTGGTACCAAGGGATGGGAGGATATCGAAAAAAAGCAGTAAGCAAGGACTAGGCAAGAAGCAGTATCCATGAAAGGTGAAGGGGAGAGTTTTATTGAGTTGTGTTAAGAACATCCTCAAGCCGGGCGGTGGTGGCGCACGCCTTTAATCCCAGCACTTGGGAGGCAGAGGCAGGCGGATCACTGTGAGTTCAAGGCCAGCCTGGTCTACAAAGTGAGTCCAGGACAGCCAAGGATACACAGAGAAACCCTGTCTCGAAAAACCAAAAAAAAAATAAAAAAAAAAGAACATCCTCAAAGCCACTAGGAAGAGTTCTGTGACCCAGCATTTCAGAGAGTTAGACCAAAGTTTTTAGAAGCTGTTTCATCAGGCTAGACTGGGAAACAATTTTATGAATAAAGAACAAAGGAGAGCTGGGTGCTGGGGACGTAGGACAGGAGCAGATTCCCATTATCAGACTTCAGAGACAGCTTCGAGAAAGTGGGTCTCAAGACACAGGGTTAAAATACAGATAAGAACTCATGTTCCACAGCTTTTTATCCTAAAGAGTCTATATTTGGGCCAATCCTAAAGCTGATGAGGTTAAGAAATATTTATGTTAGAAGATTTGCATGTCAAACACTGTTTTCCTCTTCTTGGTTTCAGGGCAGCCAGACAGAAGAAATTGGGTGTAATTAAATATAAAAAGTATCAATTAGCACTGATTCTCCCATCCACAGAGAGAAATGACCAACTGGGAATGAGTGATCCAATCCTCTCCCAGGCTTCTGAAGGAATCAGAAACCAGGCTCCACTGTGTCTGACTTCATGAGCCAAATTCCAAGTAATGTTTCCCAGATACAGACCCTTGGCAGATCATTATAGAGTCTAACACAATGATGACTAATGTCACAAATCTGAAAGTTTTGAATAGCACAAAGTGTTCACTCCCAAGTGGCATTTCACTACCACCTGGCAGCGTGTACTTAAGACCTTTGTACCAGAAAGATGTGCCATCACAGGGCAGAATGAGCATGCTTAGCACCAATTCTACTTCCTTACCAATCAATCCATCCTTTTCCAGTGACATCATGTTCCAGTGTGGAGAGGGATACCCCAAGGTGCTAACTTTCCACAGTCATCTCTGGCAAGTCCCATTGACACCCCTGTAATCCCGTATGTACTGTTTCTTTCTGCAGTCGTTCATCAAGAGTCACTTTCTGCATCTACAGCACCAGAGCTCTGGAGTGATTTTCCAAAAGCAAAGGTTTGTGGCACTTTCTTATTGGCTCAGTTCCCTTCTAATAGCCACCTCCCTCCAACATATGCTTACACATATGCAGACTTTGAGAACAGTTTAAGTATAAGGTAACTGTCCCGCCCCCATGCATCTGTGTCTATGTGTGTGTGTGTGTGTGTGTGTGTGTGTGTGTGTGTGTGTGTGTGTCTTATGTAGTTACATGTGTAAGATTCCATGATGGCAGCACTTTGCATGGGTTCTTCCGTGTGATGTAGCCTCTATTGCTATATTCCCATCTTACAGATGAGGAAAGATAAGCCTAAGAATCAAAGCATTCCAGAAGCTGCAGTTGGTTCTGGAGCCCACTCTCTACTCCTGAAACCTGATCATTTCCATTGTCCTGTAATTCAATTTTGCTGATTCTTATTCTACCTACTAAAATCTTCCTAGTGAACTGTGCACTTCAATTAATGTTCTTTTCAGCCCTGGGATTTCAACTTCATTTTATGTCTTAATAGATCTTTATTGATACTTCTCTTTTCTTCATCTGTTTTTTTTTTTCTATGTTCAGCTCTTTAAGCATCTTTAACACAGTTAGTTTAAAGTCTGTATCTAGTAGGTCTTCCATCAGGTCTTGGGGTGGGTGGGCTTCTAGGTTTCATGCTTGCTTATGTATTTTGTGTTTGGGGGGGGGTTCCCTTGCTTGTTTGGTGGTCCATACATTTCTTCTATATTTGAATTTAATAGCATGGTACCATGGAGATCACTTTCTTTCCCCCACAGTATGATTGCTATTGGTGTTGTCTTTATGTTTTTTTGTTTTAGACTATCTTTGTACTGAAGACCAACTTAAATGAAAAATTAAGGTCTTCTCAGGCCTTTTCTGATGCTTTATCTTTTCCCTAGGTAAATGTGTAATTTTATAATTTCCTCTATATATGCAGTTGCTTTTAAAGTGAGAGGAAAGGGGATTACGTTCCTTAAAATCACTGGGAAGTCATTTCAGTGTGGTGTTACAGACTTGCAACAGTGCAGGTGGGTATGCTATGGGTCCCACTATGATTCCCACAAGACACCTCAAGCAGTTCCAGGAACACCTGCCCAACTGCCTATCCAAAGGCCACGGTGCCAAGAGCAAAAGTGAACAGAGTTAACCACAGCTCGCCATACAAGCCTCCACTGTGTGCTGCAACCCTATGGGTGGACATCAGAGCTCAAAAATAGTGACATCAGACAAATGCTGCTGGAGCAATGGTGATTTGGGTAGAAGGTCAGATAACCAGGGCTCTCTACTCCACCATCTTCCATAATTCTCTCTGTCGAGTTATGTTTTGTGTTAGTATTGAAGTGTTCCAACATGAAAACTTTTTAAAAGTCTTTGCCTTCAAAATATAGATTCTATATAGGACCAGAAATGAACTGAAAGATTAACTTTTTTATTTTTTACAAAATTTTCCAAGTTCAGATCACAATATTAAAAAGAAAACAAAGAAGACATTAAAAAAATAGTTTGATACTTAGGCTTATATAAGATTATAGTGAATGGTTAAGTACAATAAATCCAGAGCATTTTATTAAAAAGATGAGCTAGAAATCACATCCCAGCAGTAGAAATTTAATTTGCATCAGAGAGAAAACAGATGCATAACAAGGGGCCACTGTTAATGACAGGTGTCTAAGATCTGTGTGCTAGGAAGACATATCCAATCCATAACAACCATCAAACAAAGTTACAGTGACAAGGTTACCATCAAGAAGGTTCAAAAGGAAAACCAAGAGTTTCACTAGGATACTAATGATAGCCCTATGCCAATTGAAAACTATCGGTCAGCCAGATGAGCCAAAAGATGCAGAGGCTAATGGGGCAAGGGCTTTTTGATCATTGCTTTACACGGTGAGATCACCCATCCTATTCTGGAGAACTGGGTTAAAATACTTCAAGTGTCGAAGTACCATATCAAATGGTAACTTGGCCACCCCCAGTGTATTTTCTCCTAACCCCACTCTCAACTGATTGAAAAGACTCAAGATTTCAAAACTCTAATGTTCCTAACACCCCAGGGTGGGCAAGTTGCTATGAACAAAGAACATGCCAGTTCATCTGCACCCTGCACCAAGCACAGCTGGCGGGAAAGAAAAGGAAACCCATTTTAAAGCATTTTAAATCTACTCTCTATTCCAGACTATGAAGCTGCTAGGTTTAGGATCTGAAATATGCTTACTTTAACCCATCTTTGTCAACACAGCCACAAACTTCAGCAAATGCTGAAGCCAGACTCAACCGGAGTTCTTATAAACTTTCATATGTGAGCAAAATCCCCCCTTCATTTTGACTAACGTTCATCTGCTGTAATTTTTGCCAAGTTCTAAAAAGGAACTCTTCGAGCATTTTTTATTCTATATTTTACAGTTAAAAAAAAAAAGCCAATTGGACAGCACTTGCCCATCTCAGGCACTAGTAAATGGTGCCTCTTCCTTCTCTCAGAAGACATTTTTCCCACAGTCATCATTTGTATTATATTTCACAAGCCGCCCTGCTAGCCCATGGGACCTTCCTTCTCTGGCTAGCAAAGTATTCAGGATTAGAGGCCTTGCACCTGCAGAAGGAAAGCAAACAGAAGCCAAAGCCTCAGTGTGTGGGACAAGGAAGAGCTTGTTTTTCAAAGAGCCCTAGGTGTGTATGCCCTTGGCTGCCCTCATACAAAGAGTCCACGCTCTTTGAACTTTGTTATTAGACCTACTCTCTAGCCTGGTATCATGAATCCTGCTAGGATTCTGAGCCTTTTATTCCTCATGCTATAATTAGCAACATTTGGCCAATTTCTGAAAAATTCTCTGAATATCAGCATCCTTTTCAATTGGTCTAGGTAACATCTTTCTCTACTAGAAAGTTTAGTAGTTGGCTCTTCCCCTTTTCCATCTTCCTAACCATGTATCCAACACTACATGCCTGGTGTCAATGAGCACCTTCCTTAGACCTGTTTCCTCTGCCCTATTCTCTTCTCCCACTAGAGAATGCAGCCCTGACTGCTTACCCTTAAATATGGCCTCCTGTACTTATATCAATTCTCTCTCATGTGTATACATGTATTCATATGTATATATGTGTAAGTTAATGCACACACATGTAGAGACTCTGAGCTCTCTCATGTGTATATATGTGTTCATGTGTATATGTGTGTAAGTAACGCACACTTATGGTGGAGGCTCTGAGATCAACACAGGGTATCTTCTCCAATTGCTTTCCACTCTACACTTTGAGACAGGCTCTCTCACCAAACCTGGAGCTCACTGATTCATATAGACTGGCTGTCCAGGACGCCTTGAGATTTTTCCTGTCTCCATCACCCCAGAGCAGCAAACTCTTTACCAGCTCAACCATCTACCCACTCCCAACTAGCCTCTCTTTGTATATCAACTTCCTTCTACCTGTAAAACTCATATCTAATACCTGTGGTACTTGCTCCTCCCAAAACTATCCTGCTCCAGTGTTAAATTCTTCTTCTCCCTGTCTATGCTTTCCTTGTAGAGCTTTTCACATCTTTGCTGTGTTAGAGCTATCATATACATTGCCACATTTTCTGTCAGGAATAGAGAGAAATCTCAGTTAGCTCATATTTCTGTCTCCCCATCATCTGTAACTCCCAGAATCTCTGTTTACAAAAGATGTTCTTTATGCATTTCTTAGGTTAATAATAAAACATATAAATTTACTCTGTTATGCTAATCTCTCTTCATATAAAAATGAGCATATAAAGGGGTAGACATATTTGTTAGCCAGCTTAAAATCATCTAAGGAAAAGAAGAAAGGAAACATTTATTGAGACACTAACAAGGCCACAGAGGCGTATCAACAAGGAAATGGGTACATCAAAATCTTCCAGCTTCCTGAGTGTGGTCATTAGACTTTCCTATTCCAAATTCACCACAGCATTTTATTATGGATTAACAGGTAGTTGAGATTGCAATTGAAATCTCCGTGAAGAACAGTGTGCACATTTCAGATAGCATTCCATATGATGATGGTCCATCTTCATCATCAATGCGACTAGATTTAGAATCACCTAGAAGACACATCTCTGGGCATGTGTATAAGGGCATTTCACCTTCCTTAAGTTGCTTTTATCTGATATTTTTCACAGTGACGCATCAGTAACTAATACACATTCATATTCTAATGACACTGCTGATTCCTTTGCTAGGCTTACTTAGAATTCCATAAGGACCTCTCTTCCTGTAACGGTTGAGACACTGTCAGCTCTTCTGGAAAATCTGTATCTCCCTCTCCCTCAATTTCCCTCCCTCCCCCCTTCTCTCTTCTATCACCTTCTCCATGGCATCATTTATTACTATAACTAGTAATGGGAAGGGAAGAAGCCTAAAAACTTGAATGAAATGTCAGCCTTGAAGTCAGATTAAAAAATTACACATTCCTACATAAAAACAGTGACTGCTCGAGGTGTTCTCTGCCTTATTAGAAAACAAACCCTTTTTATCTGAATAACTCTCTATGTAAAACTTCTCAAGTTTTACAGATCAGTTTCTTTCCATGGATGTCATAAAGTAGCCAAGAAAGGAGTCTGTTGGAGAAGCTGCATTTAAAGTGTAGAGGACCATGGCACTCTCATGTTCCCAGGTTGGATCTCACACAGCCCACAAGGCCTTCTGTAATGTGGCCCTCCATACCCTCACATCCTTAAGCACCCGAAAAGCTCACCCACCTCTCGACACACTGGACATCTTTGCTTTACACGTTTCTCAGATCTGACCTTATTTCCCCTTCTCTGCTAACTAAAGCCATTCAGCATTTTACTTTAGCTGGTTCCCCTCTGAATCCTTACCAGAAGGGTCACTTGTTCTACATCTGCCTTCACATTCGACTCTATGTGGTACTTAGGTATCGGGTTGTACTTCTGGGACAAGTAGCACCTCTGAGGATAAAGATGTATCCATCTCTTCTGTCTTGAAATTAGCAGGGTACCAGCACATCTTGTTAAATGTGTCTGTCCTCCTGCCTCCATGCTACAGGATGTCTACCTTGAAATGTCTGTTTCAGTCAGAGACAAGAATTTCCCAAGCTTGCTTTCATGTAGGTGGGGCCATTGGGGCTGCTATATCCACAATGCATAAGCAAAAATGCTGTTCGCCACTTTGAGCCCAGTTACTGAAGAAATGGCTGTGGTTTCTCACCCTCTGCTTCCTTTTGCATCCACTGGAAGCAAAAGATTCTGGAGCCGAACCAGAGGATGAAAAGAGCCTAAGTCCTTGAGCCAGTACATGGAAGAAAGCATCCCATCATCTGACCATCGCCTGGGGAGGAAGTAAATTTGTGCTGTGACTAACACCTGGGCCTCTTTGTTATAGAAGCTTTACCATAAGTGATACTAATACGCATTATCAATGCACATTTTCTTTAATTCTGTGTAACAAACGTGCTCATTCTTGTCTCTCTAAGTTCTGGTCATAACATATGGATCATAGAGGAGAAGAAAAAGAGAATAGGAAGGAAAACTAGAAGGAGAGGAAGGGAGGAAGGAAAGAAGACATATGCAATGAAGAATTATAATCAACCTGCACCTCAGACAGAATCTGCTCCAATCCTCACTGTTGGCCAAGCACACTGTAACCAAGTTGCTTATTCCTCTGGTCATTGTGTCATCCCACCCTCTGCATTCTCTGAGATACAGTAGACAGTGAACAGATATATGCTAACTTATTAGCAAATTATATTATGGATGCTACATCTTTGAGTCCTCGTAAAATAATCCTAGGAAGCAAAATCTCCCTAAACCTACAGATTATGGTATTTTGATAAGTATAAAATAAGCTCTTTTCGATCTGCAGAATATGGCATTCAAAGATGTTTTCTTAACTTAAGATTTTTTTGATATCGAGACATGTCAGCTCCTGACAGCACCCCCTATATTACTCCAAGTAGAAGATGAGCATCGAAGAATCTCCAGTGGGAGATGATTGAATTGGTGGTAAGCCATTCTCTTGGCAAGAAAAACCACTTGCTTCAACTGTAGACAGACTTCTGTCCAAAAAAGGACAAAACTTGGAAGCATATAAGTCGACAGCCTAGCTCTGCCAAGACAGGGTCGGTAAGTCCTTCATAATTCCTGCTCTACAACCAATGTCTGTCAGAGAAATGGGGCCAAATGGCTGAAGATTGATGCTGTAATGTATGGAGAGAAAATGGGAACTGTCCAGGCAGTCACTGGTATGTCATTTTTTTGTTTTCGAAGCTGCAGGCCCTGTACTTCCTATATAATCAGATCTAGAACACCCTCTCAGGTCTCTGAGGTGGTTGAAGAATAGATAGCTAGAGTCTCATAGTTAAATTTTGAGTTGTTTAGGAATCAAGAGGGTGTTCTGGATCTAAGAAGATATTTTTAAAATTATGAGGCAAGTTAGTATGAAAGCTGAGTTAGATATAGAACTTTAAACTCATGGAGATGGTTAGATAGTAGAATGTTAAAGTCAGGTGCCAAATACATATGGACTGGACATTGGGAATGTATGCTAAGCCATATAACTCTTATAATCGTGGCCTATTTATTTCTGTTGTTTTGTATTGTATTTATAGTTGTAAGAAAAAGAACCATTATTTGGACTGAAAGGGAGAGCTGTTGGGGGGAAAAATAAATACCTTAAACTAAAAAAAAAAAAAGAAGGGAAGAGGATGGGGGGGTTGAGGGGGAGGAGGGTGGAAGGGTGGGACTGGAGGGGGGAGTAGGGAGGGGATTGTGATTGAGATGTAACTTGAAGAAATAAAAAATAAATTATTAAAAAAAAAATAAGCTCTTTTCAGAAATCAAGTTGCCTGAGTGAAACGTTGGGCTATCACAACATGTGCCCAGATACTTAGAAAGTGCCAGCGCGCTGGGATATCTGTCACCTGGAAGTTTTCCCTTAAAAGAATATTGTAATAAATAAATAAATAAATAAATAAGAGTTCATTATGTGTTATTAAAGACCTGAAACTTAATATGTGGCTCTATATCAGATAAAAGGCAGCATTTTTTCCCATTTATTATCTTAATCTCGAAAACTAGCCATTAATTGAAGCAGGAATATTTAGAAAAACCTTCAGAATATATTTTTAAAGAGGAAGGGATGGAGGGATAGAGAAATTTCTTTTTAAAAATTTCAACTTTCATATCAAGTAAAGGGAGAAGAGACTACATGTGGTGAAGGTGCCAATTTAAGCCATATCCTATAGTCCGATGGTCCAATTATCACAGTATATATAAAATGCTAAAATTCCCCGGTCCTGCTGATCAGACAGCAGCTCACTGCTTCTGTTTATCTCTAAGCCATTACCCAGTTGTACAGTAAATCTGCATTTCCAAGATGGTCTAAAATAGCAACCCATGCTGGCTAAATTTGTTTTGGGACATATCAGGCAACAGCTAGAAATTTTTAAATGACCAACTTGTATTCCACCAAGGCACTGAATGAATTGATTAGGAAAAAGCTAAAAATTGAGCAGTATTTTTTGGAGTAGGCTAAGGTTAGTGCTGCCAAGGAAAAATATGTAACTACCAAGAGAACGGCCATCAATTGCAGCTGATTTTCAAACACAGCATCGACACAAAAAAATAGTATCCAATGAGAAAAAGTGATGACTTATCTTTCCCCTCTAGATGCCCTTTTCCAGCCAGGCCAGTGATAAAATTAAGCCGCTGGCCACATACTCAAACTCATACCAATTAAATTGTGATAGGGAATGTCAGAGTGTTCCCCTAGCCATGGGGTTCCTTCTCAGTTCGGACCACTTCTGATTAGGAGGTCAGCTTGGCACACGTGCTCTGCAGAGGGCTAACATTCAATGGACCAATATGTTGTGATTGATTGGTTTACGACAGAGCGTTTGGGGGGGGGTGCCTGTGTGAAGAGGGCTCTCTGGAGAGACAAACCCAGCAATTGTTTGGCTGCTCTCATGTTAGCTGGTGCCCTGCGGTAACCCTCGTGCTCTGAAATACTCATATTGGTTATTTCAAAGTTGGGTGCAGAACTCTGCTTTCCCGTGTCTGTCACTAATGACTTGCAGCTGTTGCTAATCTGTGCCTCTGATTTCCTTTGATTACTGTGTGTATTGATGCCTGTGGTAAACAGGCATCTGCCAGGTGCCAGCACAATCAGGGGAAAAATATAAAAAGTTCCCTGTTTCAAATTCAATGTGACATTGTGCGAGTTGAGAGGCAGCCATTTAACTATTCAGAGGAAACAGCTTCCTGGGGCACCTCCGGCCTCCTGGCCAGGGACATTCCTCCCATTCTCCCCTCCACCCTCCTCTCCCGATGATGTTTTCTTTGGGATTTTTTTTTTCCCCTTCAGCCATGAGAAGAGGGTTTCCATACCACGTGACATCAGCAGAAAGAAATATCTAGATGGGCAATTGTGACCAAGCTAGACAGAAAGTTTCTTGGCTCTCTCGGCAGATTTGGGCTTTGGGAACATCACCTGTCCCACTAAGGTTGCAAATGTCTTCCCATTACACCAGCCATTTTATCTCTGGGGACAACAGCTTACTCACTGCATTAGTTATGTCATGTTGCTATGACAAATCACCTGAAGAAACAACTTACAGAAAGAAAGGTTTATCTGGCTCATAGTTCCAATAGACATAGTCGATCATGGCAGGGAAGGTGCAGTGGCAGGAGAGTGAGGTCATGGCATTGTGACTACAGTCAAGAAAGGAGAGAGAAGTGAACACTGGTGCTTAGCTCACATTCCCTTTTTTACTCAAGCTGAGACTGCGCAGTCCATGGGCCGATCCTGCCTACAGTTTTAGGGTGGATCTTCCCACCTCACTTAACCTAATATAGATAATCCCTTACAGATACGGCAGGGACTTCGATCCACCCCTGAACTCCATCAAGTTGACAAGCAGGGTTATCCATCACGCTCGGAGGCACCCTGAGCAACATCACCTGCAGAAAAATTAGGAGGGAATCTGCAAGGGAACAAAGCAAGAGGGAGATGTTCCAGAAAAGATGCAAAGAGAACAGCCAAAACCAACACCTGCAGGCAGAAGGGAAAGATTCCTTCCCAAAGGTGTGTCTTAGGGAAGCCAGAGGAAGCAGAGTTTAACCACTTCCTACTCCTAGGGAGAAATCTTGGAGTTCCATGTGGGGAAAGAGCTTCTGATGTCCCCAGATGAGGTTCTTCCATATGATCCCCTCTACCGTTTTTTTACTGCCACAGCAGAAGAGGTTCTGGACATCAACAGGCCATGGCTCTCCTCCTTGGCTGGAGAGAGTTACTCCATGTCATGGGTGTCTGATTCTTCTACTGTACCTCATGAAGACAATGCTGAATCTGAACTTCAACAGCCTCGCTTTTGTTTCTTGTTTTAAAAAAGAAAGACCTTCAGATAGATCTCCATCCATTATCTTATCACTACTCATAAGCACATTAAGAGGCAGATCAACTTTGAATTATTGGGTTGAAAGACTAAGCACCCCAATGCAAAGACTCATAGCTGGTAAGTTGAGAACCTAGAAAACTAGTGCATGTGGCCTCGGTCTATGTGCGTATTAAACAGACATCTGACTCTTACAGAACTCTGAAATGAAAAGAAAGATCTGCTTTATTTTTTTTTTAAGTCCATCTTGGGCAATCTGAAACCTCACACTCCTTGAAAGGAATTCATGTCACATCAACAGCATCCAAGAATAGCTGGTCACTTTGTATCAAATCCTAAGTGTCACTCTAGACAGTTAATGCCTATGGCTGCAAAAATAACTCACCAAGATGGCCTGCCCCAACACTAGATGAGCCAGTTAGAACATAAATGTAAAAGACTCCCATGTCAAATCAGAAGATGGAATAGCAAATCGTGAGTAAGAGCTCCTCAGCCCCATGATCAAGAGATGGTTCCATCCTAGACACCACTGTGGTCTTGTGGAATATAGATGGGAAACCTGTGAATCAGGTAAAACACCAAATTAAAACCAGAAAGATACCACAAAACTGCATCAATGTGCTCAGAAAGAGATGACCCAAACTGATTATTCCTTATCTGGAATGTTTGAGACTAGAAGTGCTTTGGATTTTAGTTTTGGGGGTTTTGTTTGTTTCGGCAGATTTTGGAATATTTACATATACATGACATCATAGCTTCATTTATGAAAGAAAAATTCATTTCTGTTTCGCCAACACTCCATACATCTGCCTGAACACAGCTTTGCCCAATGTTCCTAGCACACCTGTCTTTTGACAGTGAACTGTCCTATGAGGTCAAGTGTGATATTTTTTCCTTATGCTATCAGATTGGTGTTCAAAAAATTTTGGATGCTGGAGCACTTTAGATTTTGGATTTTCAAATTAAGGATACTCATTCCTTGTTATTCAGATGACAAATAGGTCAAAACTGTTTCACTATATTGTATTTTACTTAAGTAGGTCAGTAAAACAAATTTCCCAAGACTAAACCAAAAACAAGTAACATCTGAGAAGATTCTGAGAGCTTGCGCAGGGGACATGAGTTTATGAGATGCTGACAATCCTGCCAATGGGACCATCGGAGGACAGAGGCATCAGAGAGACTTGACTCTCCCCACCCTCCCAATCAAAGCTTCACAGAGTACACAAAAACACTCCTAGCTGGGGCACGTAGGTGCACACCTTTAACCTCAGCAGAGGTATGTGGATCTCCATGCGTTCGAGGCCAGTCCAGTCCATAGAACTAGTTCTAGGGCAGGCGGAGCACAGAGAGCTCTGTGTCAGGCTAAGGCCATGAGATTGCATAGAATCCTTAATTGGCAAAAATCTCACTACAGCTCAGTGAGATTCAACATATTTTAATATAGAATTTTCTAAATATATTTGATGTAAAAATCCCTGTGTTAATACTCCAAAAAGTAGGGACATAAAGATGTTTTTATAGTTTATATATATTATTATATTCATTTAATTATATAAAACAGAACATTTGATTATCTGAAAATTGTCAAATTTAGGATGAACTTCAATGACAGATCATATATATATATATATATATATATATATATATATATATATATATATAGGCCCATAAACTGGTCATGATATTTAACTAGTAAACCTTGGTAATAATAGAAATGAGGCAAAAGTACAATTCTGTCGAAATCCCATCAGATGGGATAATTTGGAATCTTCATAATTTGATTATTTCATGTTTTGTGAAATATTTCATTTGTATTAATGAAAGTGAGCAACGTTGTGATTTTTTACCAAAAGAATGCATTCTCAGAAACATTCCACAAGTGCTTTGTAATGACATTCATATTCTCTGCTCCCAACCCTCAAATTGTTATAAGTAGCTAGTCAGTGGATTTAAAGCTGATTTTCCACATAGGCTGGAGATGTGTCACAGTGAGCAACAGAACACATACTGCTCTTCCTTGGTTCGGTTCCCACCTGTCACTCTACCTCCAAGGGATATGATGCCCTCTTCTGGCCACCTCAGGCAAATGCACTCACATGAGCATAACCCAAATAATCTTGAAAAAAAAATCAAAGTTTTTAAAGATAATTTTCCTCCTGAACTGTAAGCCATAGAGTCTGGGGTCTCTGCTTCTTACAGCTGGTTAAATTCAGTAAAAGAGAGAAAAATACATGTGCCAATGAGAAAGGGTGTGGTGCTCTCCACACTGTAAGAAAGGGCTAGCTCTCTTCACAGCTGGGAACTGAAGTATTTGTCCTCTGAGTCTTGTCCTGGACAATGTGTTGACCACCAGTAAGTAAATATGAGAAGGGGAGAGAAAAGAATACGACAAATAGGACTGGGGAAAAATGAAGTGAATTGGGAAACAAAACAGACTAATTACCTTTATATTACCCACAATTTCAGGCAATACTTTGACTGCAAAACCATGTTATAAAAATAATGAAGGTCCAAAGGAGACTTTTGAGAGAAGTACCCAGAATGAGCTATAACCCGGGAGCAAGGAACATGGTTCACGTGAAAGGAACAGTCACAAACAGTCATTCTCAGAGTGTGATCCCCTGCCCCAGCAGCAGCACCTGGGAACACCTCAGAAACAAACCTTCTTGACCCCCACCCTGGATTTACTGACTCAGAAAGAGGTGGGAGGATTACAGAAATGCTTGTTCTAGCATGCCAGCCAGGGAATGCTGACTCCTGCTGCTCTGAAGACAAGGACATCGATTGTGTAATCATTTTTAATCACCCTGGGGACTGAAAACAAAAAGTTAATCCAGGTAAAATAATCATATTAAAGTAAAGGATGGAACAACTCAGGGAAGGAAGCAGCTGATTTTATCAAAATATCAATGATCTGGTGAATAGGGATTTTCAGTTCTTTTCAAATTCTGTCCCCAGATTTTCCAGACAGCTGACTAATCCTCCCTATACTACCACCTTGTCTCCCCCTTCCAATTTGTAAGGGACCCAACAGAAGCAACCTGAACAACTTTTCAGGACTAACTAGATACATGGGATGCACAAGAAGAGAGGATTTAAAATAACCCAAGCTTTACACCTCAGAGGTGGACAGTTTAAAGATGACTTTAGCAAAGAAACAAATAAGCATGAGGTGATGTGGTTGGAAAACCACAGTGGGGCCACCTGTTAACATTTACTTACATACTCCTCAGACTACAGATTGTTAGAGAAGGGTCTCCTGCACTGTTTCAGATGCTGATTTTAGTCCCTGAGATATGGTTACCACCCTGCCATGGGCATTGTTATGATAGTTGAACCATCTCTTGTATCCTTGTCATATGAGAAGTGCTCCTCAATTATCCCTGATTGGATAATAAAAGTTGCTGACAGCCTGTAGCTGGGCAGAGAGAGAAGTAGAAGGCGAGACTTCCTGAGGGGCGGGGAGGGGGGAGGAGAAAGGAACTCTGGGAAGAAGAAAAAGGAAGGCCTTTTGGCCAGGAGACATGAGAGGAGACAAATCTGACTACAGGTCTGGAAGGTATAGCTAGCCACATGGCTGGATGGGGTAGGTGGTTGGGTTAATTTAGATGAGCTAGTTGGGAGTCTGCCCAGCTAAGGGCTAAGCTTTGAAATATTAAAAGGTCTTGGTGTCTTTATTTTTATGGCTGAAGGGCCACAAGAATTTTACAGCAATAGATAGCATTACTTACATACACCTCAGATTATAGATAGTGTTTACTTACAAACACCTCAGACTATAGATGTTTACTTACATACACCTCAGATTATAGATAGATAGCATTTACTTACATGTACCTCAGACTATAGAAAACAAGGATTTGTAGAAACCTCTAAAAGTACAAGTATACATTAAGGTAAAATAATGAGATGCAATTTTTTTAAAGAGAAGGAATGAGGAAAGGATAGAGGGAGAGGAAGGGGGGAAGGAGGAAGTGAGGGGGCGGAGAAATAATGAGATTCAAGAAAAATACGATGAAGCCATGGGTGAGCACATAGTCATTAATCAAGAACACGTTCCTACAGACTTGCCTAATGCCGACCTTATGGGCTGAGTTGAAGCTCCTTGTTCCTGGATGACCTCAGCTTGTGTCAAGTTGACAAAAAACTAACCAGTACAATTTACCACCTGTCAACGTGTTACACAAAAAGATCACTATTAAAGAGTGGCCTTGTCCCCTAAGATTCATGTTTGGTTCATCATGTAAAACATAATCCACTCTTGTTGTTCTTGTTGTTGTAGTTTAACACAGGGCTTCTCTGTGTAATAACCTGACTGTCTTGGACTTGCTTTGTCGACCAGGTTGGCCACTAACTCTGCCTCCCGAGTGCTAAGATTAAAGATGTGTGCCACCACACCCAGTCGTATTTAGTTCTCCAAATCCTTGAAAATCCCAATGATTTAAAAGTCTCAGATATCTTAAGTGTAAGTTCATATGAATATCTTTAAAAAATCACATACATCCACCATATTATTAGTCCAAGTAGATGATCTTACTCCAAAATAAAACAACCAAGGGTACAGCAATGGGTACTCACATCAGAGAAAAACCAAATCCCCCAAATAAAACACTGAATCTTGCAATTCCAATGACCCCAGCACCTGAGACTTGGATATAATATAGTGCACTTCATAACTGCTTCAGTTCCTGGAATGCCACTGCAACTGAGGCTGCACCTTCACCCATGGCCTCTCATAGTTCCAAATCTCAACTGATCTCCATGACCCCTTCATGCCTTTAAAACTACCTGGGACATTCCCACACATTACCCAGTTGAGCTGCCACCCTGAGACATAGCCTTGCCCCTCTAGACACACTTAAGGTCTGTGTGCCAACCTTCAGGAAATACTCCCCAAAAGATTTTGCTTCAATGGTGCTGGTCTCGTATCAGTCACAGCTGACCTCTAGCCCCAGCTAGTCAGATTCTTAACTCAAATATGTCACATGAACAGCCATGATATGGTCTTTGAGAGACTCTCAAACTTAACCTCTAAAGTTTCACAAGCCCAGCTTCATTACCTGCATCCTTCTCAACATTCTCTTTAAGGCTCCCCAATAGAAAAGCCCATTAAGTTGTAAGCACTCAACACCTTTTCCAGCCCAGGGTTCCAAACTCTTTCTACAATCCTCCCCAAAACAGCACGATCAAGTATGTCACAGCAGCAGCTCATGATCCTTATACCAGTTCCTGTCCTAGTTCTCTTATATTGCTGTGATAAACAATATGACCAAAAGCAACTTGGGAAGAATGGGCTTATTAGGCTTATAGTTCTGTATCACAGTCTATCCTCGAGAGTGGTCGGGGCAGGAACTCAAGACAGGAACCTGGAGGCAGGAATTAAAGCAAAGACTATGGAGGGATGGCTTGCTCTCCATGGCTTGTTCAGCTTGCTTTCTTAAGCGATCCAGGACCACCTATCCCAGGGGTTGTACCGCCCTCAGCAAGTTGAGTCTTCCCACATCAATCTTTAATCAAGAAAACGTCCCACGGGCTTGCCTACAGGCCAATCTAATTGAAGGTGTTCTCAGTTCAACTTCCTTCTTCGCAGATGACCTCAGCTTGTGTCAAATTGACAAAAACCAGCCAGCACTGAAGTCTCCTCCTAAGTCATGATCCACTTGTTTTTATCAGAAATATACCAGAGAAATATACTACTTTACCCTCTTTTCATATTTCATAAATATTAAGATAAGACAAAAACTGTCAGGGAAAGGGGGTATTGTTAATCTTATGCTTGAAAGAAGCCCACACTGTATTAAAATATTAACACACCCTTAAACAATGTCAATATCAACACAAGAAAATCAAGCACAAAGGATGATTCTCTGCCTTCTTCCCTATTCACATGTAACACTGCTAAATCCCAAGTGCTATAAGTTAAGAACCATGTTATATACAAGGAATATTCTCAGGGACCCTGTGATCCTGGTGTAGTCATGGGGGGGGGGGGGGGGGAAATGGGACCGCTCAACATACATGATGTGTATTATGACCAGTTACCCATATATGATGTGTGCTATGCAGTGACACAACTTCTTTACTGTTATTGGTGTTTGGGGTCGAGTGTTTTCTTAGACAAGAGTTTCACTGAACAGGCAAAACAGCTGGAACTCACTAGTAGCCCAGGCTGGCCTCCATTTTTCAGCCATCCTCTACACTATAAAATATTATAAGTAACAGTGTGATAAAATGGCAATATGGGTTTTTGTTTGTTTGTTGTTCTTGTTGGGTTTTTTTTTTCTTTCAGTGCTGTGGGAGCCATGGTTCATGCCCACTGCTACACACTGTTGCAGGGAATCAGGATTTTCTTACTAAAGAAAGAATTTTCAAGTAACTAGACCATGTAAGGGGAAGGTTAGGATCCCAACTCCAAATATCCAGAAGGGGCAATATGAATATCAGTTGAGATCCTACAGGAGCACTTCTTTATTTTGATGATACAAAGTCCTTGCAAAGGCAAGCCTCTATGCCTTCTGCTGAGCACAGTAGCAAGCATGAGACTTTGTAATGATAATGTACCACTGCCCTCTAGTGTGTAACCTCAGAAGATAGCATCACTTAGACAAAACAAAAAAACAAAAACCCAGCAGAGCACTAGGTCATTGTTCTGTTTGCTTTCTGAGTCAGGGTTTCAGGAAGCCTAGGCTGGCCTTGAACCTCTCATCCTCCTGCCTTCTCACCTAGAGAAGGTGCTGGAATTACAGCCCCATAATCCACCCACCATGCTAAACCAAAATTATTTTTATATGCAAGAAGTTCTGTCTCTGAGCATACTGTTTCCGGGTGAATGAAAGGAACAGAAAGAGAATAAAGTAGCCCAAAGTTACAGGACCAAAGCTGAGCAGACCTCAGGCCACAAGAGTGCTAGCTCTCCCAGTGCTGGGTCCACCTCACACACCACCTTCTTAAACGTGCATCCTAAATCCAGGTCATCTTTGGTACCCTCCCCCCCCCCTTTGTTGCCTGGGTCCCTGCTTCCAACCATGTAACTCCCTGCTCAAGTCCCTTTATCATCATGTGCCCAGGGCGTCCTCAATCACAAGTTCAAATACTTACAATAGTTTAGCTGAGAAAAAGAATGGTTAATGAGGCCTCGTTGACAAGAATAGTCCATTATCATCAGCAAGCTAATGACCACTTAGGCCATGGTGGGGATGCCAGCCTACAATTAGGTCTACAGCGATGTACAAACAGACAGGGACTCTGTGACCATTAAACATGACCTTTTAGTCCAGTTGTTCATTGGGGAAGAAATAAAGTGAACTTTAGATCCCACCGAGAGAGCCTCAAACTCATACTTTGGAATGCTAGGCCATGACCTATTAGCCCACATATCAAAGCATTTCTGAACAAGCATGTAAGCACATATTCTTTCAAAATTACTCAAAAAATGCTGGTTCCTTCTCCTCAGTGTACCAAGTGTATGTTATGTATAGAGAGCTGTCCACTGAAAAAGGCATACCTAGTCAGAGCCTCCGGATGCTGAAAAAAGGAGAAGAAATCCAGTCAAGGACGTGAGGTGATAAAAAGGGGAACAGATATCTCCGACTCTGACCATCCAGCTTAAGCTGCAGCTTCCTTTGCTCTGGAAGAAGTCTAACCCCCTCCCTTACTGCTGCACCTTTTTAACGTGTATTTATTGTTGGGGGTGCATGCCCCTGCACGCATATGTGAAGGTCAGAGAACAACTTTCAGGAGTGAGTTCTCTCCCCTCTGTGGATCCTGGGGAATCTCACTCCAGTCCTCAGGCTTCCCAGTGAGCACCCTTATCCACTGGGCCATCTTCCAGGGCCCTCCTGCACTTGTGAATCACTTTCAGCAGCATCCTCTGGATCCACATGTCAAGTTTCTTACCCATCCTATCTGTTCAGCTTTACTGGTCTCTTATCCATCTGTCTAAAAGCATTCTTGAATTTTTCTCTATACTTAAAATTCAACACTGCAAGCCTTTATATTGTCATGTTCTCCTCTCTGGGTCATAGAAAGACAAAGCAGTGTGGAGAATCCATAATTTGCAAAAAGAAAACAACAATAACTGGGCTGAAGGGCATATAATTTACTAGTGGAAGAATGACTAGCTTTCCACTGAAAACCATAGTGATCCATAAAGGACGGGATGTAATTACATTCCAAGCTGCGTTGTCAGGCTCCGAACGCTTACGACCAAGGAGAGGCAGGACTGGGAATTCCCTGTGGCAAGATTCAGGATGATGCTTTGTGTGGAGATAGCACACAAGGTAACATGCAAACTCATGAACAAGATTAATCCTGAACTTCCTGCGGTATTAAGAGAGCAGACACTGAGGGCTGTGGAGATGGCTCAGGTAGGAAAATGTTCATCATGAGGATCTGAGTTCAGACCCTCAGTAGTCTTATAAAAGCTAGGCAATGCCTACAGTACAAATCTGTAAGTACCTGCAGTACAAACCTGTACCACCAGAACTAGGAGGAGAGACAAGAAGGACCCTGGTGCTTGCTGGCTTGGTGAGTGAGCATCAGGGACAGCTAGAGATCTTGTTTCAAAAAAGTAAGGTGGAGAATGATAAAGGAAGACATGCAACAGTGGATTTTGATACACAGGTACATATGTACACATACACACATGCACATAAATATATGTACACTCACACAGGAATAAATTATATCAAAATTAAATTTTTAAAGAGTGTAGAAGCTTTTAAGCAATCTTACTTAAAATGGTGGCTTTGTGAATGGAGACTTTTGATTAGATTCTACTACTGGTGTGGTGTGTCCATGGTTAGCTCCTTGTGGCTTTATTGAGGAAAGAGTCACATGTCCTGGTGAATGCCTGTGATCCCATCCACAAGAACTGGAGGTGAGTAGCCAGCCGGGCATCGTGACGCATGCCCTTAACTCCAGCACTCAGGAGGCAGAGACAAGTGGATCTCTGTGAGTTCGAGGCCAGCCTGGTCTACAAAGCAAGTACAGGACAGCCAGGGCTACACAGAGAAACCCTGTCTCAAAAAGAAAGAAAGAAAGAAAGAAAGAAAGAAAGAAAGAAAGAAAGAAAGAAAGAAAGAAAGAAAGAAAGAAAGAAAGAAAGAAAGAAAGA
>CAJQZJ010004381.1:10010256-10081228 GCA_907164525.1 Lophiomys imhausi
AGAAAGAAAGAAAGAAAGAAAGAAAGAAAGAAAGAAAGAAAGAAAGATAGATAGATAGAACTACAGGTAAAGGGATCAGGAGTTCAAGGCCAGTGTAAGCTACATAGAGAATTTGAAGTCAGCTTAAACTACACAAAACTGCCTCAAAAGAAAGAAAGGAAGGAAGGAAAAAGAAAGAAAGACATCACACACAAATACTCCACCATAATGTGATGCGGTCAAGTGAGACTCTCATCCAACATTCAAAATCTGAACTAAATAAACTTTCACTTATAATGTATCCTGCCTTCAGCATTTTATTATAGTAGTGAATGAATAGTTGGCTAATAGATATGACTGTAGTAGGCCAGTACATAGAAGATGGTAATTATTCAGTAAGCACTTATGATCTAAGGTGAAATATTCATCATATTCACTATCACAAGACCATCAGTTCTCCCACCCAATGACGCTCACTATTGGCTTTAAGCATATACTGTCAACTGGGAATGGCATTGCATCTCATCCCAATTCTCTGTCGACACAGAAGCAGAAGGATCATGAGTTTGAGGCCATTCTTAGCTGGGCAGTGAGTTAGAGGATAGCCTGGGCTGCATGAGATCCTGTCTCAAGAAAAGTGGGGGTGGGGCATATTGTTTATTGTTTTATTAACTCTGAACCCCTTATTAACTCTGAAACTCGATTCAGCTTCTAGCACAGAATATCTCAGTGTGTGTGTGTGACACACTGACCAGCAGTGCTTAGTCTGTCTTAGTGGCGTGTAAAAGAATGGTACAATCTGAAGGGAAGGCTATGTGGGGACAGCGCTTGTCACATAAGTAAGCATGGGGACCTGGGTTCAGCTCCTCAGAATCCATGGAAAGCTACACATGACAGCACATGTCTGTAATCCCAGAACTCCTATGATGAGACGAGAGCTTGAGACAGCAGAGTCCCTGGACTGGATGCTCATGAATCAGCTAGCTGGAGTACGCAGCAGCAAACTATAATAGACTATACCCCAAATTGAGTGGAAGGCAAGGACTGGTCCCAAGCATTCCTGAAACATGTGTGTGTGCACTACTGTATATATTCAGGAGCAGACACACACACACATCATACCCACACAAAAGAAGAGCTATCTATCCACAACTATATACTACATTCATATGATCCTGAAACTTTACAATCTTTATAGGATCTTTAGGAACCTTATAAAATACACGAATCAAAGGGGGGAAAAAGCAGGGATATTTCTAGTGTGTAGTAAGTAGAAACAACCCATCTATCAATGACTGCCCAGCGAATCAAATTTTCAGTTCACCCCAACACACCCTTGCCCTTCAGATAGACTTGGGCAACCCTGCCCTGCAATGAATAAGCCTTTCACAGCCACTGGTGGTGGGTGAGCGGGTGATTAGTGGGGCCTGCACACTCAGCCCTGGCTTGTTCCACTGGGGTCAATTACACAGCTGGTTACAAGCATGTGTTTACACCTGTTCAAGCCTTCCAACGTGCTGATCCCATATTAATTAAACTACTCCTTAAAAGCAGGTTAAAAATGAATTAGACCCCGCCATCCTGTGCTGGTCCCAGCCTTCCCTTGGTGGCCCTTCATCTTTGGAGGGTTTGGAGCAGGGTTTCTTTGTTGTTAGGGAGGGGTGAACCATGAGCCATCGGTTAGGGCTGCCACCATTTAGTGAAAACAGTTGTTAGTACACAACACATGTTGGCGATTATTTAATGAGGGTTGATGAGCTTTTAAACTCCCTCTCTTCCTATGTAGATCACACAACCACCACCTAGCACAAGGCCCACTGAGTACAACGGGAATATCAGCAGTGTAAAATGAAAGGCAGTTGTGGTGACAGCCTACATCTTTTCCGATGGGTTAAGGGACATCAGTCCATAGCTAACCACACCATTTTCCCAATGTAACACATTTGAATGGCTTAAGTTGTCAGGGAGGTCAGCTGTTTCATCCTCAAAAACCTTTGAAGAGAGGAGAAAACCAGTACTGTGACAAACAACTGTGGGAGTTTGTCTAGGTAGGATGGGACGAAAATTTGGTACCACAAATGTGAAGGATTCACAGAGTTCTCATAGAACACATGACATGAATATTTAATTTACATACTTAAATACCGCTGTTGCTTTTCCTCTGTGTCATTTGTATTAAGTCATATTACTTCCACAGCCATCAAGTGCGGCAGCTACATACGCTTTGAGGCACTTGCCTCGGTACCTCATCACAATCAGAAGCAGGCCATTTGGTTGGTTGAAATCTACACATCATGGAGTTCCACCCTCCCATTTCCATTAGGTATCTCCAAACTTTCAGGAGGCATACCCGAACAAATTCCCAAATCTAAACCTGGGGCCACTCCCATTACCAATTCTATAGCCATGTGAACAACCCAGACAGGTAACACAGCCCACACCAACAATTTAGACTGGAGAAAAAAAAAAATACCATAAAGCTTTACAACTAATCAATAGCAAGACTTAGAGAGTGTGATGTCTAGTTTTAACTGCCAGTTTAACACAATGTAGAATCATCCAAGAGGAGAGTCTCAGTAAGGAACTGTGTGGATCAGGTTGGTCTGCGAGCTTGTCTGTGGGGAATTTTCTTGATTATTAAATTATTGATTATTATTAATTGGTATGGGGAAGATAAAGCCCACTGCGGGTGGCGCCATTCCCTAGGCACAGGACCTCTAACTGCATGAGTGGAGACACTGAGCTAAGCACAAGCAAGTGAAAATGCTTCTGACAGTAGATGTGATATGACTGCTGCTTCAAGTCCTGCCATTTTTACTTGCCCTCAATGATAGATTATAACCTAGAATTAAGAGCTAAAAACAAACCCTTTCTTCCCTAAGAAGAAATATAAATATAAATATATTTATATATATTATATAATATATATATATATATATATCCAGGATATTTTATCACAAAAACAGAAATAAAGCTAGGGCAGTAGCTAATATGCCTACTGAATAAAGAAGTTTGCTTATGTAAGGTGGAGCACAGCTACCCATACCAGTAAACCAAGGCCAATCAGCAAAATTTATGGGTCGGCATGACCAACAGAATGCTTCTCACTGGGTGTCAGCTATCCTCAAGGATGGAGAAGAGGAAACCAATCCAGTGTCACAGTTTTCCAGTTTGCTGCTGACCATGAGTTAAGAAGGAAAAAACTGCCAGCCAGGGTCTCAGCGTCTGAGTGCTCCTGGATGTTCTGAGCACTGCTGGAAGCCACTCAAAGAATCAAAGGGAGAAACCATCGGGACAGAATGAAGTTCTGTCTTGGCAGTAGCATGGATAGAACTGAAAGATGCTGGATTAGATGAAACAATCATAGCTCAGAAAGACAAACGTCCAGGGTCTCCCTCAGGTGCAGATGCTGAAACTCTATTTCAAGAGAGCAGAGGGCAGAACAGTGGTTACTGGAGCCTTGAAAGGGTGTTGAATAACCTAGGGAACAGTGCCTCCAGCAGTGGGCTTTAGCTTCTTCACGTCAGTTAACATTAGTAATCAAGACAATTCCCCACAGACAAGCTCACAGTCCAACCTGATCTACACAGTACCTTACTGAGACGCTCTTCTTGGATGAGTCTAGATTGTGTTAAACTGGCACTTAAAACTAAAGTGAAGTAGGATGTGAGGAGTCAGTTCTGTCTTACAGCACAGTGGGATGACAAGCAACAAAATGTTTTTTAAAAAAATCACTAATCCAAGAATATTCCTGGGGCTAGAGAGATGACTCAGAGGTTAAGAGCACTGACTTTCAAAGGACCCAGGTTCAAATCCCACCATCCACATGACAGTTCATAGCTGTCTGAAATTGCCAGGCACAGAGTAAATGCCTTTAATCCCAACACTCTGGAAGCAGAGGTAGGCAGGTCTTTGTGAGTTCAAGGCCAGCCTGGTCTACAGAGTGAGTTCCAGGACAGCCAAAGTTACACAGAGAAATCCTGTCTGGAAAAAAACAAAAACAAAACAAAACAACAAAACAAACAAAAAGAATATTTCTAAGCCAGGCATGGTGGCACACACCTTTAATTCCAGCACTTGGGAGGCAGAGACAGGTGGATCTCTGTGAGCTTGAGGCCAGCCTGGTCTACAGAGTGAGTCCCAGACAGCCAGGGATACACAGAGAAACCTTTTCTCAAAAAAAAAAAAAAAAAGAAAGAAAGAAAGAAAAAAGAATATTCCTACCCCAAGAGACCAAGAGAAATTATACATGTTTGAGCACTATATATGACAAATATCTTGATGCCATCACTACACAATGTGTACACATATTTAAATGCCACACTATACCACATGAATACATACAATTGCTGTGTTTTCATTAAAAATCGAAACATTTTTAGAAATTCAATTTTCAGGTGCAAGAGGTTCATTAGTCACCTTCCATACCTGAGAAAACCAAATTTAAACTCATTTGTTTTGACTCAGGGTTTCAGGAGTTGTAGTCTGTGGTCTGATGGCTCCACTGTCTGCAGTCTGGGAAGAGGTAGAAAGAGAGGGCTGTTCCCCTTATAACAGACAAGAAGCAAAGAGAAAGAGGAACAATGAGGAGCCAATACATTCCCTTCAAGGACAAGATGCACCCCATGTCACGTGCCTCCACCAGATAGGCCCCACCTCCTATTAACTCAACAGCTATGAACTCTTTTTTTAAGTGGGCTACCCCATCTTCCTTTTTTTTAATTTAATTTTATTTTATGTGCATAGGTGTGAGGGTGTCGGAACCCCTGGAACTGGAGTTACAGACAGTTGTGAGTTGCCATGTGGGTGCTGGGAATTGAACTCAGGTCCTCTGGAAGAACAGCCTGTGCTCTTAACCACTTAGCCATCTCTCCAGCCCCCTCATCTATGAACTCTTAGTGGATGAATCCTCTAATGAAGTCAGTGTCCTGATCCAGTGACTTGTTAGTAGAACCACTGGCAAGGAACCAAGGTTTTATGGGTTATATATCTTTTTCTTATTTTGTCTTTATGCATGTGCAACCTGGACCCGCAGGTCATTCAGTGGCAGAGTCCTGAGAGGGAGGACCAGAGGATGAGAATATACAGAACATAGGAGAGCTTGGGATCAGGAGGTCTTGCACAAGCTGATGGCACCCTTTAAATCAGCATTTCTACCTCTGGGAGTGTAGCAGTCAAAGCCTTCCCATGCTAAGCAGCTTATTAGTGAGAAGACATAAACAGTTTGAATTTATTTCTATACCAGGTTGGCTAAATAAAAATGGGCCACCAAGAAGGCTCAGCACTGACAAGGAAGTAAGAAAGCAGGCACACTAATATGACCAGTATTTAGGGGTTCCTAGGTATTGAACTCCAGTTCTTATGTGCATGCTAATTGCTTTACCCACTGAACAGTCTCCCCAACCCCAGGATACTTCTTTTGAATAATCATTCATTACTAGAAATTCTGAAGCAGAAATGCAGCAAATAATTAAGAAGTCCTGAACATTTACCCCTCACCTGAGAATGGGCAGAACCCAATGGAACTGTGAAGCATTTTATTGATCACCCTACACCATTTGTCATTCTTGTACTTGGGAGATATTTTGGACAATGTGCTAGCAAAGTCCCTTAGCTTGTCTACACTCAAGTAATCTTTCTTAAAATGGTCTAATGGGAACTTTTCAGGATCCTAGATGAGCGGCAGAGGAGCCTTGCACAACTACTCACCCTGTCCTGAAAGCTGTCCACTGGACACAGCATCTCATAGACACTGATGACTACTAAACCCAACTGTAGAAGAATGGAGAAGGAAATTATTTACTGTAGCTGTTTGGGGTGTCAAACTCAGTACCCTCCAGGATGGACCTGAAAGGGGCTTAAAGAAACTGGTCTTGAAGTACCAAGGTGCTAACAATCTGAAAGGAAGAGAAAGTTGAAATAAGTTTCTCTCAGGCTTAAGCATATGAGCTCTCACAGATACCAAGAAAATAGAATTGCATAACAAAGGAGAACAGGCAATTAAAGAGAGTAGATCGCTGTGGTTTTGACCATGGGAGAGAAAAAGGATGCTGAAAGGAAGGGAAGGTAAAGATATGCATATGCTCTCAATAACCTTAGAAACTTTGCATAAGGGGACAACCGAAAACTAGCTCTGATGACAAAAAAGAAGGCCAGAGAGATGAGAAAGGAACAGTAGAGTGCTGTCCCAACTGCCAAGGTACTAGAATGCCAGTAAGAATTCATCAGATAACACAAGGACAGTGGGCAGATCCAGCCTTTGTGTGTGGATTCAGAGGCTGTGGAGACAGATACAGAGACCATGGTGGAGACCAATAACCAGGGCTGGTCTAGCTTAGAGACAAGGCTAGTTTGTATGAGACAGATGGAGTAAGGATAGGGAAAGTGAACAAACTGTAGGCCTACTTAAAGAGCCAGGAACAGTGGGGATTGTGTAGGTAGCAGTTCAAAAGTATATGGGAATATATGAGCTAAGAGAGCAAAGTTGGGGACCAAGTGAAGGGGAATCAGTGAGAGATGAGGAGTTAAGGAGGAGAACCAATGAGGACAAAGCATGATATTGGATGTGTATGTGATTGCCATAATGAATCCCATTACTTTGTACACAAACCAAAACACTCAATCTTTAAAAAAAAAAAAAAAAAATAGTGACACTGGGACCCTTGGGAAGTTCAGCCAGAATCGGCAGCAGGCTGACCTTGTAAAAACGTCATCCCTGGTTACAGTAAGGAGGAAAGAAGAAAGAGGAAGTAGAAGACAGGCCAACTTACTAATGGCAGCCATGAGCATCGTCAGGCAAAGCCACCTTTGGCAGATACGTTTTCTCTCTGCATGGGGTGGGGGTGGAATGAATGTTCCCAGATTTCCAGAAATCGTTTAGAAAATGGGTAATACCACCACTTGTACCAATACTCCAACATGAGGAGGGACCAACTCCTATACCTGGCTCTCCTCCAGCACTGCAGAGTCTGTTGCTGAAGAAAAGCCAAATTTTGGACTTGTGTCAGCATTCCTGGAACCAGGAAATTCTTTCTTCTAGAAAAAGAGATAAAGAGAAGGCAAGAAGTCAAGGCAGATAGCAAAAGTGCTAGATGGCATCTTGTAGAAAAGAAATCTTGGGTTTCCCTACCCACTTTCTATGACTTTTAAGCATATGCATGTATTTGTTTATGTGTGGGGGCTTGCACATGAAACAGCATGAATATGGAGATCAGAGGGCAATCCACACTAAATCTCCCTATCATGGTGATTCTGGGAATCAAACTCAAGTTGTAACAGACCACCAGACCTTAACACAACTGACACCATGGTGGAAGACCATTCAGGGCTTAGAACACAGCAAGCACATAGGCAGCACTATCTGAAAAAACAAAAAAAAACAAAAAAAAAAAGGAACAAAGACCTGAGCCACCAATGTCCATAGTTCTTCAAAAGTCCCTAAGTTTTCTGACCTTGCTTCTTGGCCTCTGTAGTTCCACTTCAGTTAACTGATGTGTGCCAACCCAGAATGTTGTTTTTTGTGCTTAAAAGCCCACCCTGAGAAAGGCTCAGGGCTGTACTGGAGTCCAAAGAAACAACCAGTGTTGTCAGCAGAAGGCTAATAAAGACTTTCCACTGACTTGAACCTGTGTGGGCATAGTCTTCTATTGTGGTTACCTCACAACAAAGTTTTACCTGCTGAACCATCTCACTGAGCTCTGCCCACATTCCACGGAACTGCCTTGATGGAGTCATGGTGATACTTAGTGCACTGAGGCTAATACTATGAACCAAGAAACACTGAAGCAAAGACACAGAGCTCCTATGACTAAGATGACAAGGGCTTCTCCATCATACTATGAAGACTGCTATGGGTCGGATATGAATTATCCTCCAAAAAGGCTCATGTTGTAAGGGCGTGGTTCTTAGATGCTGGTTTACACTCATGAAAGTTGACTGGTTGGTAGAACTGCTGAGTTCATCAGTAGATCAGCCTGCTGATAAGCTCCAACTGAATGGGCTAGTTTTAGGATGTGGGTCCTGATTCTCTCTCTCTCTCTCTCTCTCTCTCTCTCTCTTTCTCTCTCTCTCTCCTCCTGCCCTTTCCTGTTCCTTCCTGTCCACACACAGTCAGCATATTCTACTCCACCTCAGCCCAAGGCGATGGAAACAAACAACTATGAGCCCAGAACTCTGCCCCCATGAGCCAAAATAAAGGACTCCTTCCTTAAATCATTTTCTGAGGTTTGTTGGCACATTGACACAAAGCCGATTAACACAGGACCTTATCTGACTAAGAACTCACAGGAAGTATGATGAAGATAAATAAACTCTGCAGAGAGAGGGGGTAAGCACTGTTCCTGTTCTGAGACAAGGGTAAGGGTTTTCTCTGTGTGTGTGTGTGTTTGTGTACATGTGTGTCTCTGTGTGTGTGCATGTTTTGCATGTGTGTCTATGTGTGTATGTGTGTGTGTTTGTGCGTGTGAATGTGTCTATGTGTTTTCAGTCTCTACATGCAATAATGTTGACACACTGACATTAAAATCCGCTTGGCCCCAACACCATGACTATGAAATTGAAGTCTGACCTGAGTAAAGGCAACTCCACACCTATCACTAAACTGATGCTATTCTGTAACAGAATATTTTTATTTAACACACTTACATTTATTAATACTTATCAATCACCTATAAAATACCAAAATCCTACAACCTAAACCCTAATAATCTATCATCTATAATCTATCTTGAAACACCCCAGTATGCTAAGAACACTCTAATAGCTCCTTAAAAACATTCAACTAACACTATTTTAAGTTTCTTAAAAGGATATTAATATTCTTAGCGTAGGTCCGTGCAGGATGGCTTGGTTTACGGCAGTCCCATCAGATAATATCTTTTAAGCTTAAAGTCCATTGGGCCTTATTTTGTCAGTTCATAAGGCCAGTTTATTTTCACCATCAAATTGTGGCCAGTTTATAAAGTCAGTCTGTTCCAACCGCCAACTGAGGGCGGTCTTTTCAGTCAGCTAAGACTCGCCTCCATGGTCTCTTTGGTGTGGGCAGGTCCCAAGCTTCTCCAGGCAGCTTTGTAACTCTGCTTGCCTCAATCACTTTTCTGGTGTTCTGGGGCCTCAAGACAGATGCCTTTAAAAGACTCTCCCTCAGCAGGTTTATGCTGTGCCTTTGCCTTGGGGTATAGCAGTCTAAATTTTGTTAATGGCATACTTTGCCACGCTCTTCTTCAGCATGGCTTCTCAGTGGATGAGGGCAGGAGAGAGAGAGACTGAGTGGATCTCTGGCTTATAAATCATCCCATCTCGAGATTCTTGGTGGAGGGTCTCCCATCATTCCCGTTGACATGGTTAGAGACATCTGTGTGGCATGGTTTCATCCCATCTTGCAATCCTCGGTAGAGGGTCTCCCAGAATTCCTGTTGTTTCTCATGGCAAATGACTTCATCTATGTGGCTTACTGTCGCGTCCCCCCTTGTCCAGCAAGGATGACGCAACTCACAAAAGCTCTTCTCCTGCAGTTTATTCAGGTCCCTTGAAAACAGTCTTCTGAATAATGGGGCAGACCCAACCCACAGGCTAAATACTAATTAAACAGCCAGTCAAGTAAAGCCAAGTGGTGCTATCTTAGAGGTCTACGTATGCGGAAGCAAGCCAGATCAGCGGTCTTTGCCAAATATGAACTTATTATCATAAAGAGCACTCACCGTCGGGCTGGTGGAAGGCGGAGACCAGCGCCATCTTTAGGGCGCGGCACTTCGCAGCTCTCTACAGCTTACAATGTCTCTTAGCAACAGGGCATCTCATCCAGCCACTGTCCATATCAACAAGTAAAGGGACACCAAGCTCCTCCCGATATGGTGCCAGATGCTAATCTTAACTGCCTACCAATTTCACCAGAGATACCTAACTTTTACCACACTAGTCAGTATTAATTTTTCCTTCCTCCTCTTAATTTTCTTCTACGGTGATCATGACGATTCATTGTTCTGAAAAAAAAAAAAATCCATGGTAAAAAGAATACTTTAAAAAGATCTTGAAAACATCAGCAATCTTACGTGCCACATGCTTAACAAGAGTTGAATATGTAGTCCCAAGGCATCCACTGCGACCATAATCAAAGCAGCTGCAGCTGAGATTCATCTAAGTGGTCCAAACCCCTCCCCCGAGTGTCAGCACAGTCCCTGAGCAGCACGCTTCAAAAGCTTTAAGGGGCATACTGTCCCCTTTCTCACCCCAGAGCAATCAAAATGGTGGCTCCTGGCGCTCCTGTCACAATGGCGTGCTGCCAACTCAGGAGCTGTCCTGCCTCAGCCTGCTGCCGACTAGGGGAGCTGTCCACAGCAATGATGTCTTTCCTGCCCCAGTCCTCTGCCTCCAGAGCTTTCCACCCAGAGGACACCATTCCTTCCTCAGCCTATGGCCATCAAGGGAGCTGTCCCCAGTGGCAACTCCTCCCCTCCAGTCTCTGTGGGCTATTCCTGCTGTGGGACAGACTTCCCTGCTATGGACTTCTTTTGTAATCTTTGTAAACCCTCAGGGGGGGGAAAGTGGCCAGACATTAGCCTGAGGAGCTCCAGCAGCCCAGCCTCCTCCACCCCGTTAACCAGATCTCACTGTCACAACATTTCTAAACTCTGTAACTGTCACAAAGGTCATCTCCAGGCCTTCAGTCAGATTTATCCCAGATTATAATTTAAGATGAAAAGGCTGAACAAAAGACCCACCAATCCCTGAGCAGGGAACCCACCAATCACAGCACAGGAAAACCCACCAATCCCTGAACTCTCCAAACCCAGGACCTGAAAGTTCACCAATCCTCACTCTGGAAATCCCTGCCCTAGAAAGCTCCGCCCCTCAAGAAACCCTATATAAGCCCCGTGCTTTTCTCAATTTGCTGCTGCCCTGGTCCCCTGTCCTGGGAACAGGGGCAGCCACACCCTGGATTCATCCCTCCTCACCCTGGACTCTCTAATAAATCTCTCTTATGAGATTTGCTGTCTGCTGAGACTCTTTCATCGGAAGAAGCAAAGAAGCCAAGAAGCAATGAAGAAGGAGCAAGGCTCGGGCCCAATGCTCCATAGCACAGCTGGGGTTGGGGAAACCCTCCCCTGTGAGCTACAATGGCTAAAGAAGGAGCAGGGCCCAGGCTCAGGCTCCTCAGCTCAGCTGGGGTTGAGGAAACTCTCCTCTTTGAGCTGCAACATCTCTGCTGAGGAAGCCTCCTCTCAGAATTGTGTGGCTCCTGGGCTCCCGTGCCTCAAGATGCCCTTTCACTGGGACATTGTCCCACCTAAAAGAGCTGTGTGGTTCCTGGGCTCGCGAGTCTCAGGATACCTTTCCATCCATGCAGGCCAAATGCTAACAGAATGCAGAGAAGAAATCTGTGCCTGGATATTGGAATGAGTATGCGCAAAGGGGTCAGACAAACTTTGCTAGCAGGAAAAAAAGGGAATGAAGGAGAAACAAGACATTCCTTTTCTGAAACAATGGTCTCAGTTCAGTTGGATTTCATCTACAGCGTATGCCAGAAGTCCCTGTAACACTCCAAAATCTAATGTGCAAGAGGGAGCACAGGACCTGCTAGAGTTTTTGTTATTTCCACACTAACTAGATGTCACTGAGGAGTAGAAAGGACAGTCTGACCTGGACAGCAGGGACAGGCAGACTGACTCTAGAAGCCAGTACCCTGGTCCTGACAGCCAGATGATGCATGGGAACCTCTTTGTGGACCTTTCAGAACAGCGTTGCTCTTTGGAGAGACTGCTGTCTTGCTTTTTAGAATTTCACTAAGGAACACTGCCTGCAGGTACATTCCAAGCTACAAATGCAATGACTTGGAATTCACTTGCCTTTGAAATAAGCTCTGCTTCTAAGAGATACCACAGACCTACCACAGACAAAGAACGTGTGATCGCCACCTCTGCACACGTACAAACACAGATCCTACAGCAGCAGAGGTGTGGGGAGGCCTTCCCAGACCTCTGCCACCTGAATGCAAGGCTCCTCACGTTCATACCTGTGTATTCCATGCTCCCACATACTATCATGGGCAGACATGGCGCACTAGCCCCAAGGACACAGAAAGGCACGAAATACAAAGGCTGGAGTTATGAAATTGTGTTCTTTTCCAAAGAAACACCCATGTTCAAAGTTAGTCTCACCTGTCAACAAATCACTTTTTTTTATTTCATGTATTTATTTTGTGTGTGTGTGTGTGTGTGTGTGTGTGTGCGCGCGTGGTGTGTATGTGTGGTGTGTACCACATGCACACAGTAGGGCTCACTGTGGAAGTCAAAGGAAAACTGTGAGAGTCAGGTTTCTCCTTCCATCACGTGACTCCTGAGGATCAAACTCACTCTGTCAGGTTTGGTGGCCTAACAGAGCTGTCTCACCAGCCTCTCAATACATTGCTTCTTCAACTCATTATTTGCCTAACCACTTCTAAAATTCAAAGGGAAAAATGAACACTTCAAAGTATTGGTTATCAAGGGGTCATGTGCCCTCAGAACTCCCTTGCACTCCTCACAATCTAGAACTATCTAAATATTAATAAAATTTACAAACCTAGGTATAAATAAGAATTTTTACTGATATAATTTAATTAATGCATTAATGACTGATATTTAATCTTTTAAAATATACATGAAATTAAAGCATAGCCCCTTTTTATAACTAATTAATTATTTTTAAGATTTCTTTTTATTTTATGGAGTGTTTCCCCACATATACATATGTGTACCACATGTGTGCAATACCCAAGAAGACCAAATGAGATATCAGAGTCCCCTGTAACTACAGTTATAGATAGTCGTGAGGCTGGGGTCCTCTGGAAAAGCTGGAAATATTCTTAAACACTGAGCCATCACTCTAACCATGACTGATAATCTTTGTATATATTTAAAGTGTGACTTTACACTCTCATTCAAACATGTGTATTCTGTATTACTACGTATTACCATTGGGCAGACATGGGGCATTATGACCCCCCAAGGACACAGAAAGGCATGAAATGCAAAAGCTGGAGACACAAAATTGTTTTCTTTTCCAAAGAAACATGTTAAAAGTTAACACCCCAATTCCCACTCCCTTCCCTAACCACCCAATTTTTTGTCTTTCTTTTTTTTTTTCAAGATCTATTTGTGGTGCTCAAATATTTGTGCTTTTTTAAAATGACTGATATTTAATTACACATATGCACAAAGAGAGGGAGTGTGTGTGATTTTTATGAGACAAGGTCTCATGTAGCACACCCAGGCTGGCCTTTAACTAACCATGAAGCTGAAGATAACATGACCTGCTGCTCCTCCTGTCTCCACCTCCCTGGGATTATAGCTGTGTGCCACTACACACTGCCATATTAAAAGCATAACTCTAAGGCCAAGTCTAGACTTTCCTCTTCCTTTCCCTTGAAATACAGAGAGTCAAGATTACCATGAAACATGGTACTGGTGGAGAAGCTAGGTCCTATTTAATATCTGCAGAAGCACTGAAGGAGTACTTTTAAACTTTTTTTCGGGGTGGGGGTTCAAAACACGGTTTCTCTGTGTACCAAGCCTTGGCTGTCCTGGACTCTCTCTATATAGATCAGGCTGACCCCAAACTCATAGAAATTTACCTTCCTCTGCTTCCTGAGTGCTGGGATTAAAGGTGTGCACCACCACATTCAGCCTATTATCTTTATATTACTATCTCTATCCACTTTCCAACCCACTGGCCCAAGGTATGGGAGAAAGGATATTAATTGAGGCAGAAGATGTAGACCTTTTTAGTCGTAAGTCCTTGGGGCAATTCATCAGGATTCCAGCTGACCAGCCATACAGCATACACTGAACCAGGTATCAGCAGCAGAGGGAACACAGCAATCAGAGCAGTGGTTACCCAGCTCCAGTATTGGCAACAATGGTGATGGCAGTTGCCACATCTCTGCTTGGAACCAAGGTCTTCAGCCTGTCCTGGGCTGTGATCAGCAGCAAGTCTTGGCAGCAGAAAGTTTTGGCAAAAGTTGTCTGGAGTACTTCGAAGTAAAGCAGCAATGAGAATCGATGAGAAGTGATGCCAAGCAAAAGTCCCCCATCCATCCACCACATGTGCATTTCCAGGGCCTCCATTTATACCTCCTCAAAATCTGCACAAGGATGCTTTCCGGTTGGCCAATCTCATGCCCTCCGAATGAGGTGCTTCCTGTTGACCAAGATCATGCACTCTCCAAGGAGTCTGCCCATCAAAGGATGTTTTCCAACAAAAAGCATATTCATCACATGTGACAGTTTCCGGCTGGCAAAACATCATGACCTCTACCATCTGGATGTCTTTCATGCCCCTCTCGTGAGTCTGTTTTTCACCCCCACATCCCATACTTGAGACCAAAACAAAAAAAAATACATTCATTCAGCATAACCATGTTTCTAAAGAAATCAAAACTTCCACCACAAAGCATGTCCTAGAAGGCAAAGCTAGCAGATGAGAAGACAAGTAGGAATTAACCCAGTACACTACTTTCTGGCTTTGGAGACATTTAACCTCCCACTGTTATAACTATATTGTCACAATGTTCCAACTGCATTGTCCTTAGATAAACTTACTCACAAATTAGGCATTTATCCTCCTCTGCAAAAACTAGAATCCATTCATGAGCTACACCAGCTACATCATCCTCTGCTTAATGTATTTGTTTACATTCCCATTGGCTCCATACTGTCTTGTTTTCCAGAGAAATTGCCATCATATGTGAAAGTCAAGTAGGAATTAACCCAGTACACTACTTTCTGGCTTTGGAGACATTTAACCTCCCACTGTTATAACTATATTGTCACAATGTTCCAACTGCATTGTCCTTAGATAAACTTACTCACAAATTAGGCTTTTATCCTCCTCTGCAAAAACTAGAATCCATTCATGAGCTACACCAGCTACATCATCCTCTGCTTAATGTATTTGTTTACATTCCCATTGGCTCCATACTGTCTTGTTTTCCAGGGAAATTGCCATCATATGTGAAAGTCAAAGATATGTGGCATGTCACAGCTGTGACATGGCCAGCCCATGTGCTTGCCTAAACAGGCATCTTAGATGCCTAAGAAAAATGGAACACAGGAGACTTGGCCTTATTTCTAGGGACTAAAGAGATGGTTCACCGGTTAATACCACTGACTGCTCTTCCAGAGGTTTGAACCCAGGTTCAATTCCTAGCACCCATATGGTAGCTCATAACTATCTGCAACTCTAGTTTCAGGAGATCTGACATCATCTTCTGGCCTCCTCAGGCACTAGACACACACATGCATACATGTGGTGCACATACATACATGCAGGCAAAACACTTGTACACATAAAATAAAAAAATGTTCTAAAAATATTATCTCCATATTCTAGGATGAGCAAAGAAGTTAGTTCAGGCCAACTCCCTTCAAAAATACCAATGGAGGAGCTAGATGGTAAGCATGCTTGCTCACAAGTCAAACCTAACAACTTGAGTTCCATCCCTCGAACCATGTTGTGTAAGGAGAGGACTGACTCCTCCATGTTATTCTCTTGTAGTGAGAATTTTGGTTTCTTTAAAAACACAGAAATATGGCCAGGCTTGATAGCACATGCCTTTAATCTCAGCTCTTGGGAGGCAGAGGCAGGCAGATCTCTGTGAGTTCAAGGCCAACCTGGTCTACAGAGTGAGTACCAGGATAACCAGGGCTACACAAAGAAACCCTGTCTCAAAGAGCAAAACAACATCCACAGAAAACACATAAATATTATAAGAATACAATTTTGTTTTAATCCTAGGTGTGGGATGTGAGGCTGCTTCAGAATGTCCACAGCCGCTGTGATTTGCCTCATGCTCTAGCAGAGGAATGATTTTGCCAGCTGCAGATAGTTTCTGTGATTGTGTGACATTTGGAGTTCTGGGGACTTTTCAGAGGTTATATAAATGCTAGAGCCCCAAAAGGTGGGATGGGTTGTTGGTTGGTTGCTATTGGTTGCAGTTTGTTAAGTAGTCATGTACAAAGAAACGAGAAGAAGAAATTAGATACCCTGATGGCAAAGATCAAACTTGCCCCCAAGGAACTTGACGCCCATGATCAGCAGGAAATAGTCTAATAGTAAGTCTTTATCCTCTTTCCCCTGTATCCTCCTGTCTAGTGTTAGGGGATTAAAAGGGTGGAAGAAAAGGGGTGGAGAAGTGTGGAAGAAAACCAAACCCACAGAGTAGCCAAACGCTGGCTACATTCGCTAACCTACACAGATGCACACTATATCATGGGCATACGTGCACACCACACAGTGAATCAGTGAATAAGTCCAACATTAAAGGGCCACGGAGATGATTCATACATGACTAGGGGCTTCTCCAATTTGAACTTGCATGACAATCACCCACCCAGAGGATGTGTTGAAATTCTGATTACAAGCCTAAACCCTAGGACTTGATTCAGGATCCCTGGGGGTGGGGGTGGTGGAGGGCTTAAGATTGGCACTTCTAAGTCCCCAAGGGCTGCTGGTGCTGCTCATGGGTCCACAGTCAAGGACTCACAGTGTCCTTGATGGAGCTTCTCAGTCCTACACTGAAATGAAGAAATCAATAAACACTCAGCAGCATTTTCATCTCTATGAAGATTATCTCCTAAATGACCCCAGCATCCATTTGATGACTCACAGCTGCCTGCCAGCTGGGTACTTATTATGAGAAGCTCAGTTGCCATGGAAGTTTATGGGATGGCACCCTGAGAAGCTCAGGTTAGGCTCTTCACTGGTATAAAAATAAATAATAATAATAATAATAAAGGAAACCTTTGAGGTAAAAGTGCTCGCAGTCCGTCAAGCCTGACAACCAAAGCTGCATCACAAGGACCCACATGAAGGAAGGAGAGAACCAAGTACTGCAAGTTATCCTCTGACTGTCATGCATGCAAAAACACAAATAAATATTAACTTTTTAAATTCAGATTTTAACTGGGACAGGAGAAGGAACTGAATTTTTGTTTTAAATTTCTGAATTAAACTTCCTTTCCCAAACCACTTATCATATATTGGGGTGGGGAACACCTTACAAATGATTCTTCAAAAGTGAATAAATATGTAAATTCTAGTCTTCATGTAATGAATCTGTCAGTCAACATGACAACTGACAACCCTCTCAAGAATCCGGGAAGATGTATAAACTTTTGTGAGTGAGATTTTGTTGTGTTTTGCTTTGCTTTGCTTTTTTTTGTGTGTTTTGTTTGGTTGGTTTGGGGTTTTTGTTTTGTTTTGTTTGTTTTGAAGCAGGGTTTCTCCGTGTATCCTTGGCTATCCTGAAACTCACTTTGTAGACTAGGCTGGCCTCAAACTCACAGAGATCCACCTGCCTCAGCCTCCCAAGTGCTGGGATTAAAGGCGTGAACCACCACTGCCCGGCCTGTGTTTTTTTGGTTTGTTTGTTTTTAATTTGTCTACTTACTTGCCAACTGGGAGATCTCTTTTCACATGCATTTCATCCCCCAACTCCATTTCTCTACCCTCATCTTCTAAATCTTTCCCACTGTTCCCGCCCAGGAAAATCTCCCCTTTCTTTTTTTTTTTTTTTGTTTCCATCTGTTGGGAGTGATGAACCAACCTGATTCCACCAAGGTCAAAATAAGTTCTTTTTCCATAGTCCTCTTAATATGCAACCCATTCATATAATCAATAACAGACCATACTGTGAATCTATACACCATTGTATTTCAAATAATAAGGAACTTGTAGAAAAGGATAATCCGTAAGGTAAAATATTTTTTTTTAAGTCCTCCCAATAAACCAGCTACCCATAAAGCCCAGTGTGTGAAAAACTCAACTTTTTCCCCTCAGAAACTCACTAGGCTGCCCTATGGCCTCCAGTACTTCATCTCAGCAGCAGATGGCGCCAAAAAAACCATCCTATGAGAGCCACTGACCAGGCATGCTTACAGAGTCTGTCCCAAGGGAGCCACAGACTTGCCCTCATAGGTGTCATTATCCTCAGAAAGATTGGCTGAAAGAGTGACTGAAAATAGAGTGATAATCTAACGATGTAATCACTGTCAACCGTCTAATTTAATACCAAGCACACAAGACAGGTGGCTTCAAGGCAACTTCACAACTTCCCAATCCTTGGACCTTAAGCAACTCATCTCCTCAGCTGTTAATGAGAATCAGAATTTCATCTAGCCCCCATCCCCCAAACGGGATCGTGTGGGAGCCACGTGCATTCTGTATTCAAAGGCTTTTGTAGCTGTGGTGGGGGTGTCCATTAACTGCCATTGGCATGCATTTCCCCCTGGGATCAGAAAATATCTGTAAAGAAGAGCTGTTTGGAGACATGAAGTGCTTATGTATGTGCTCCATCTCACTGTCTGCCCTCAACCACACACGGGAAGGTCAGACATGCTCAGTCCAGATCCTGAGAATTTGCCCTCCTGACTCTCTCCTTAGCTGACCATGCCTGATTCAGTTGCAGCCTCATGCAGACATCCTAAGAAATGTATTCCCTTTCCTCTCAGGAACTCCCAGTGAAACAACCCAAAGAAAGATGGTGAAGTCTCCCTGAAGCCCACATTGTCCCTTTCTAACACCGAGTGTCTTGTAGCAGCCCTGGGAAAGGACCCTAAATAACAGATGACACTACCTGGAAATGCCTACAGGGATACAGGGAGGTCGTAGGTCCTGGTAGGCATGACGACCTGCTGATGGACATGGGAAAGAAGAAGAGATGGAATGGCTGGCGCGGTTCCTTAGCACTCTCTCCTGAGTGCTTTTGGGTGTTTTGGGTTTTGTTTTTGTTTTGTTTTTCAAGACAGGGCTTTTCTGTGTAACAGAGCCCTGGCTGCCCTGGACTCACATTATAGACCAGACTGGCCTCGAACTCACAGAGATTATGCCCCTGCCTCTGCCACCGGCGGCCTCCTGAATGCTTTTAAATTCACAACACAAACGGTACCCTATGCTGAACAAGACCGATTGTATTATCTCACATTTAACTTTAGACCTTAAATATCTGGAAACCCCTGAGCTGGGGAGAGAAATGCGGCTTTAGGGAGCAAAGAAATCTAGAGAGCAACCTATGTTACGTTTGGTTTGGGGTTCAGTTCTTGACACAGTGTCTTACTCTGTGGCTTAGACTGGACTGAACTCACTAGATAGCTCATGCTGGCTTCGAACTCATAATATTCCTCCTACCTGAGCTTCCTCAATGCTTAATCACAGATGTAAGCCACCACACCCAGCTCAAAACCGTGTTCTTGACACCAGATTACCTTACCCCCATGCCCATGTGGCAGGCGTAGAACCATTGTCCACCCTCTCCGATGGCTTGGCACCCTTGTCAACACTGGCTCCTCCCCTTGCACTGTTCTTATAGAGTGACTACGGAGCTTACTGCACAGCAGCTGTGCCCTCCCGGGTCAGCAGAACAACCTGTACAGCAGCTGTGCCCTCCCGGGTCAGCAGAACAACACACACCCTCACTGGGGAGAGCACAAGACCACTGGAGAGATGGCTCGCTCCAAAACAATATTGAGCCCAGTCTTCTTTTCTGTCCTGAGAGTGTGACGTAAAGAAGTGAACTGGGACAAAAAAGTACTAACAAGAGCTAAGTGTAATGTCATCCACGTGCAATCCCAGCTCTAGAGAGGAGACACATGGGAGGATTGGGAGTTCAAGGCTAGCCTTAACTACATAGCAAGTTTGAGGCCAGCCTGGTCCACTGGACATTCTGATTCAAAAAAAACAAAACAAACAAACAAATAAGAATTTCAAACAGCTACCAGGGAGGATATTCCATCTTCTAAGGGGACATTCTGGGCAGTGGCCCCTTTAAATATTCCCTCAAAATCTGCATACAATGCTTTCAAATGAGAATGGGAAGAGCAGCCATGGCTCTTGAGGACACCCTACCTACCACACAGTCCTCCATGTTATGCCCTTATCTAGGAATGACTTCACAGAAGTTTTACAAATCAGAAATAAGACATGAAACCCATCTATCTGGTCATCCTTAATAAGAACACAGCAGGAAGCCTTGTCTTGCTCAAAGATGAGGCTTAACAGCTTACTTGCATATCTGGAAAAGGAGTGATGAGACCAAAGACAGCATTCCTTGCATGCAAATAAAGGGTTATGTTTGCACCATTGCACAGCTGTCATGCAAATGAAGATGTGTTTTTACACCAATCACAGCGGTCCTTCTGCAAAGACACTAGGGAAAGTGCTCCCTCTTTTGCCTTGGTGGAATGGCTTCAGGGTCATCTAAGTTCACAGAGGCTTCTGATGGCACAAAGTTTCATACAAACTGCTTGAAACAGCCCTGGCTGAAAAGCTACATACACCTTTAGGAGCCAGTGCAATCAGCCGCAATTGTTGTGTAGTTTCCTAAAGACATCTGTGAAGTGTTCCAAACAGCTGGGGCTGGTAGAAGGGTAGCCCTCCTGGCTGGCTGACAGTCCTCTTTGTTTAAGGCAGCCAGGGCCAAGAGGGGAAGTTCAGCAGCTGCTGATGAGGGAACCAAATTGCCCATCTATCTCAGTGAACATCAGGTGTGTTTACAATGAGGCTTGTAATGGCTACTTTAGTAGAGTGTGTCTGTGTTATAGCAATGTTTCATATCTGTCTAATGCCCCAGGAAAAGTGAGCTAGGGTGGGGTGGGGGTCCCCTATTCTGACTTGCCGTGAGGGATGATCTGGAATCTAGAGACTGGAGGAAAATCCAAAACATCACCTGATTCCTTACCTGGAGTCACTAATCGAGGCTAGGAACTTATCTGTTTGGATGCTCCTGGCGTCTTAGCCTCATGGCAACAGCTTTCTTGGTCTCCTGGGTACCTGTCAAGGAAGCTCTAGTGAGTATGTACCTCAGCATAAACATCCTTGATTACTCTTTGTCTCCCATACTCTTGGGGTAATTCTTAGCATGTGGAACAGCCTGGGTTCAACAAGAACACAATGGGAAGTAGTTTCCTGACGAGAGCCATCACACTGCTTCCCCTCTCATATTCTCTGCCTCATGGCACACCCCATCTCCCACAATATGTATGGCAATGCTAAAAACAGTTGCCGGTGAGCACTGCCTAGACAAGTCGGGACTTTCTTCTGTCTCCGGAAGTTTTGGAACACAGTTCAGAGCCCTGAACAAAACACAACCTGAGTTTTGTTGACGTAAGAGGTTTTCATCCTATCCCATTTTCCAGGCTTTGTTTTTGTTAAAAGAATGTAAGGCCAAAGCCAACCCTGTGTGTGAACCACAGCTTATCAAACTGCCAGCATTTTGATAAAATATCAAAGGTGGCCTACTAAAAATAAAACAAAGTGCAGCACATTTTTTACAAGACTTTCCACTTTCTAGCTGGGACACGGTCAACAGAGCCCACCCTGGGTGATATAAGAAACCCTTGGAAATGCCCAACATTTCAGATAACTGTCAAAAGACAGAAGCCAGTGGGCCTTCCCTTACTCACGCAGGTCTGGTATCATGAAGGTTGGACTAGACAATCCCTGCATCCTTCCTTCCATTAGTTTCTAACTCCATTCCGTCATATGGATATTGTCATAGATAGTCATATTGATATGATTTATGTGGCTTCTGCCCAGGAGAGGCATGCTTGTGGTAGAGTGCCCTGGCAAACAAACAACTTAAGCATCTGCTTACTTAAGTCACTTTAATGAAATCAGTACACATTTTTAAGTTTCTCTCCCAGGTGTGCTTAGCAGATATATTCAACATTTTTGGTAGTGAGAGAATGAAATCAGAAAACTTACCAATGGGTATTGTTTTCATCTTGCAGATTACAATAGGGATCCTCGGCAATTCCTCAGTTCTGCTTCATTATTTAATCCCAGGATTGACTGGAAAGAGTTTGATGTGTAAAACCCTGATTGTAAAGCACTTGACTTTTGCCAACTGCTTGTCTATTATCTCTAGAGGAATTCCTAAAATAATGGCAGAATTTGGGATGAAATATTTCCTAGATGACATTGGATGTAAAGTTATACTTTACCTTTCTCGAGTATCGAGGGGGATTTCTCTGTATACCACATGCCTTCTGAGTTGTTTCCAAGCAACCACAATCAGCCTCAGAAAGATGAGCTGGATGAAGCTTAAACACAGAGCCATCAAGTACATGGGTCCTTCCTGCTCACTCAGCTGGCTTCTGCATCTGATTCTGAATGTCATGATACCCATGAGAGTGACTGGACCTAGAAACAGAAGGAATGTCACTAAGAACTTGGAATTGAATTTTGGGTACTGCTCAGGGTTTGTTTCGGGCAGCATTGCAACTCCATTGTATATGTTCTTCCTCTGTTTCTCTGATGGTCTGTGTTTGTGTCTCATGTCCTGGGCTAGTATATACATGGTGAGCATCCTCTACAGGCACAAGAAACAGGTGCATTACATCCACAGTGCCCAGCACTCCCTGAGAGTCTCTCCTGAGGCCAGGGCCACACAAACTATCCTGATACTTGTGTGTACCTTTGTCACCTTCTACTCCATCTCTTCAATCCTGATTCTGTATTCAGCCTTGTTTAGTAATTCAGAGCTGGGGATCATAAACATCATTTCAATTTTAGAAACCTGTTTCCCTATACTTTACCCCTTTGTGCTCATCAATAGAAACAGAAACAGCTTTGCCTCAAGGCTGTATCTTCCCTGCTGGTGGAAAAGGTAACAGTCTATGAACTTGTCTCATGTTCTGATGGTTCTCAGATGCATTTCCATGTTAAGGACTGTGTCTGTACTGAATTGTTTTGTGTGTTAACTTGACCTAAGCTAGAATCATCAGAGAGGAAGGAGCCACAATTGAGGAAATGTCTCCATGAGATCCAGCCACAAGGTATTTTCACATTTAGTGGTCAAATGGGGAAGACCTAGCCTATTGTAGGCCTGGACTGATGGTCCTGGGTTCTACAACACCATAGGATGAGGAAGTCATGAGAAGCAATCTAGTAAGGAGCACCCCTCCTTGACTTCTGCATCAGCTCCTGCTTCTAGGTTCCTACCTGCTTGAGTTCCTGTCCTGCCTTCCTTTGGTGATGAACAGCAATGTGGAAGTGTAAACCGAATAAACCCTTTCCTCCCCAAAAAAAAAAAAAAAAAAAAAAAAAGAAATTCGATGTTGCGAAATGGGGTTCTCCTTGCTGCAATTTTCCCAGTAGCTGCTTTCCTTGGAGGAAATGCCTCAGAACTCCCATGGCCACTGGCTATCGCTGAGGCTATGGGATTCCTTCTATGTGGCCCAGGCAGTGTGGTGAGAGCCCCCCCAACAAAGGCTTGCTTTGAAGCCGACTCTGAGAGTTCTCACCCTATTTAAACTCCTACATTGTTTCTCTTGAAACATTATCTACAAAGATTTAACTACAGCCCAGCCCTGCTTATCTTAGATCTATGTTCCAAGATTTGTTTTTTCCTGGTGCAGAGGTGGAAAAAGAAAGAAAGCACGCACCCACTCACTGTTGCTGCTGCTGTGTGTCTTCCTGAGCTAGGAGAAGGGATAGAGGTCAGGGATGAAATAAAAGATGACACATGTACTGATGGGAATCAGTACAACATATACCTGGCTAACTACCAAGAAGGTCTTCCTTCCTGCTCATGGATGCTTTGGTCTGGGATCTGTAGGCTCACTGAGTAGGCTCTGCTCACTCTGGACTTAGGGTGAGGTATCATGGTGGGTATGGTCACGGGGCAATACTACCTACTTCATTGCCAGGAAGTTAATGAGAGACAAGAGCCCACAGCCCACAATCTCTTTTCAGGTTCCACCTCCCATGAGGCCTCACCTCTTAAAACCTCCACCATCTCCCAATAACGCCAAGTAGGGACCAAACTGTTGCCACAGGCACTATTCGGGGAATACTGAAAAATCAAACTATGAAGCATGGGAAATACTAAATAGAAAAAAAAATGAAGAGGGGAAAATCAATAAAGTAGTGAGTTGGGAAGGAACTGAGTCATAACCTCTTTACATTGCATATTAGCCTAGTCACAAGAGCTGATGGGTAAGTTGTGTGGTTTGCACACCAGCAACTGTGCTTCTCAAATGCACCTGAGAGGTTTTAAACATGAATGCATAAGTGAGTCTGCTCCAGTTTTAAATACAAGCTTTTCTTTCAAGCATGATGAAGATGTTGAAACCAGTGTGGCCTTGGAGCTGAAAGACCAAATGGTGAAGCAGAGCACTGAGGATACCATCTCCCCGGGGCAAAGCTGAGGGAGCAGGTGCGGTGGTGTCCTTGCCCTCTCGGGACAGAATTAAGGCCATCCAAATGTTACAGGATCAGTTATTGTGTCCCACCCCAACCCCTAACTCATCTTGAAGCTCATCTCCTGAGCCCCTAATTCCGTAGTGTTGAAAGTTAGATCCTTTGGAAGGCTCGAAGGGGGTCACGAGAATGAGAAGGTGATACTGAGACTGACAATCTCATAATGAGAAGAGTCCAAGAAGCATTATTGAGCTGGGTTGTCAAGAGAGCAGCCCTTCCCCGTCTTCAGTTGTTCTACGTAGGCAATCCTTCACAGACTACATGATGGTGAAGGAGAAAGGAAACATAAGCCTTAACATTAATTAAATCTTAGGGTTTCTGTTGCTGTGAAGAGACACCATGAACATGGCAGCTCTTATAAAGGAAAACATTTTCACTGGGGCTGGCTTACAGTTTCAGAGGTTTAGTCCATTATCATCATGGCAGGAAGCATGGTGGCAGGCAGGCAGACATCACCTCTTCTTCCTCCACATCCTTCAATACCACAGGACTGATGCCAGGGACCACGGACTCCATCAGGAACATCAGCGGTAAAAGTGAAAGAGTGCTGGCTGAAAAAGCAGTATTTACTCACAGGCGGAGTTAGATGAGAAGAATCTCCGCACCCAACCTCACAAAGCAGTCATGATCCACTTCCTCATATACATGATCCTTCTTCCCATGAGCCAGAGCTAGACTGGGGGAGTCTGTGGGTGGGAAGGTTCCAGAAGCAGAGTGTCCTGTGGGTGTAACCATATTCTGCAACAGACCTAGAGGCTCTCAGACTCTTCCAGCTTTGCCCCTTTATTGAGTGTTAGCAGAACTGAGAGTCTTCAAGTTTGTTGCTCAAGGGGGACACTGAAACTGATTGATCTTTTTATAAGAGGTTTGTGAGGAGAGATGTCGATGCCATAAACAGACAGATAGCAAGCAACATGAAGGAGACTCTGAGGAGAAACCAGACCCATGTGACAGAGTGTGGTGGGGAGGGCACTTCGTACTGTTTTTACAGTAAGGAGGGGCATGGGAAGGAGTTTGAAAAGTTTTAGGGGTTTTTTTGTGCTTTTTGTTTGTGTGGTTGGTTGGTTGGTTTTTTTTTTGTTTGTTTGTTTTTGTTTTTGTTTTTTTTCCAAAGTCTTCTGTTGTTAGGGGCAACTGTAAGTACTCAGTTAAAGAATGTCAAGTGATCAATGCACATCTTTCCTCTGTGGCCATACATAACATGAGGTGGTCAGGGTAGGGAAGGCTGGAATTTTAGAGAAACAAGTTACTTTATTTCTAGGATCCAAATCACTGTAGTTTGGGGTATTGTCACAGTTCAACTGAAATGGAGGAACTTCACGAAATACCATGGCCCTGGCTAACAAGAACCAGGAAGCTTTTATGGGAAAAATAAAAGGGTGACTTAATGTCCTTTGCCTGAGGGGAGTGTGGGAAAGGTAAGAGGGTGACAGAACTCTTCTGTCTAAAGCTATAAGCAAATCTGCACATTGTTACTCACAAGGCATGCTAACAGGACACAGCCTACCCCAGCTTGCAAGGTTCTGTCCAGTGTTGTAAAATTTAAACTAACAAGCGACTATAAAAGAAATCAGTAGCACTTACGTCTTAGGGAATGCAAGAACTGCTTCATGAAACTCTTGGGTTTTATATGTAACACTATGCTAGGTCTTCCTGTCAGATGTACTGTTACTATAATAATATAGTTTTTAAAGTTTTGCCTTAGCAGTAGCCATGGCAATTTCTCCCTTGCTAGAGTCGGTGGCTTTGATAAAAACAGCAGTGTTTGTTTTGCTAAGGCTGCTGTGAAGGCTGGATTCTGGCCTAGGGATCATGGCTACACCCACTTAGAGGAGATGGGCCTTGGGACTTGCTAACCAATCACTGTCTGAGTTCCTTCCTGGTGGTACAGGAATCCTGCCCACTTCCTTAAGGACATCTCTAAGACTGCTAATGCGGCAGGAGAATGGACACTGAAGAAAGCTACGTCAAGATGAACATATGAAATAGGCCAGCTGGCAAAAAAAAAAAAAAAGACTAGAAGCCCTTCCCCATCTGGCTTCACACAACAAACACAGCATGCTCAGGTCCCCATTCAAGTCACATCCCCAAAGCATCGTCAAAACAGAAAGTCTATCATTCTGCTCCCAAACAGCAGAATGGCAGAGCTCAGCAGAATCAGCTACAATCCAGTACCATACAGTTGCCTTCCTTTGCATGGTGGGAATTGCATGCTGGGAAATAGCAAACACACTGGCTCGCCCATCAGAACTCAACATCAATGAATAAGGACAGCCCTTACTTATATGGCAGGATTTAAGCTACCGAAGTTGCACCCTCTGTGCTTCACCCTTGTGGCTTACTACCATAGGAAAGTGGTTCTGCTGTTACTTTAAAGAATAATGTCACACAATGGAACACATGAACAAAGAGAAAGTAGCTTTGCGAGGCAGTTTTTTTTCCCCCAAAACGGGCCATCAAGACCCAAACCCGACTAGCAAGCATGCGTGACCAAGACTTTCTTTTATTCCAGATGTAGGTGATGACTATGTCTCATCCCATAAGTGAGAGCTGTTCTTCATTGTCTGACACTATTGGCAGGGGAAGGCTCTGGAAATGAGTCCTCTCCAGGCTAACTAGCTTTGCAAGAAAAACAAAAACAGAGCCAGGTATGGTGGCCCAAGCCTTTAATCCCAGCACTCAGGAACCAGAACCAGGTGGATCTCTGTGAGTTCAAGGCCAGCCTGCTCTACAGAGAGAGTCAGGACCACCAGGCCTCTGTTACACAGAGAAACCCTGTCTCGAAAAAATAACAACATTTCTTACACTTCCATGCCCCTTCTCTTTATGAACGTGCTAACTAAAGTGTTTCCTTTCTCTTCTGATCTAATGTGTGACATTTCACCACCAGCTTATTCCTCAACACTGCTAATTTCTGATTTTAACCAATAAAAGCAATGCCTGTGGCTTCCCCATTGACTGTACATTCCTGTGATCAGGGGAATCTCCATGGTGTCCAGGAAGAGAGTACTTAGTAAATACTAAGAAAGGAGGACCAGTCCTTAGTGGCTCTCCACTGAGAAACCTGGAAGCCCTTGTGTGGAACCATTTTTCTCTGAGACTGCCCAGTCCTGTCCCTCTGTCCCTGTCGCAAACAGCCACTCTCTGACCAGATGGTTTCTTTCTGGACCCCCTCCCCAGGTTTCCAGGTGGTTACTTCTCCTTGCCTTCCTGTCTTATTTATGTCTATGTTACTGGTTGGGTAACTGATTTGCGTAAGGATCACTTTAGAAGCAGTTCGTCTTTCCCGTAGAACTTGAGTTTTGTTCTCTTAAGTGATGTTTTTAACTGGACCTTCATCCACTCCAGGGTGTCCAGCCCATATTTAACATTCCACATAGTTAACATACCCAGAAGGAGTTCTCCTCGGGTAGGGAAGATAGCTCAGTCTATAAGAGTTCAACCCTCTGAATCTATGTTTAAAAAAAGAAAAAAAAAAAAAAAAAGACTAGGCTTGGTGGTGGTGCACACACCTTTAACCCCAACACTTGGAAAGCAGAGGCAGGTGGATTTTTGTGAGTTTGAGGCCAGCCTGGTCTACAAAGCAAGTTCCAGGACAGTCAGGGCTGTTATACAGAAAAACCCGTCTCAAAAAAGAAAGAAAAGAAAAAGAAACAAAGAAAGAGAGAGGGAGGGAGGGAAGAAGGGAGGGAGAGAGAGAGCACGTGGTGTTAGGGCTGGACTTGATCTCCCAGCATGCCTCAGTCTCTACCTGTTACAGGGCATGCTCCACCCCCAGAAGCCCTCTCCTATATAATCCAGACATTTTGGAGGCTCCCTCTCTCTGCTTCTCTTACCCACTCTCTTCCTCTCTTTCCCTCCCTCTCTCTCCCTCTCTGTCTCTATCTCCTCTCTCTCTCTCTCTGTCTCTGTCTCTACGTGCACATGCTGTTTCCTTTTTCTTCTCATATCTAATAAACCTGCCGTTATATATTTTAATTTGGCCTGGATTGGATCATTTCGCCACCACAGGATGCACATTATTTTTTAAAACACATGGCTTCTAAGAAACAATACAATACTTGAGGTTGACATTTGGCTAACACACACATGTGTATGTATACACACACACACACACACACACACACACACACACACACACGCACGAGCGCACGCGCAAAAAGAAATTCTAACTTCATTCTTTCAGTTGTCCCTAAAACTGGTTGTCACCAGTCTCTTTTTTTTTTTTTTTCCCATATCAGAAATAAGCACCTCAGTAACAGGAGAGAAGCAGAAACCAGGAGGACAGACTGGAAAGCCCTCATCCCTGTCACCTGCATGGTCTTTCCACCTGTCAGCCGGAAGCCGGAAGCCACCTGACCTGCAGTTTGGGGAGTGGTTTTACCTGAAAAACCACTCACTGGGGCTGAATCTTACAAAAGCTTCCTGAATCTAATGGAATGAGGTGAGGTTGTATTTCAATTTAGAATCATTTTTAGTGTAATTGCTAAGTGTTTTCTAACTAAAGAACCAATCAAAACAATGCAGACCTAAGCATAATTGGATGAAGAAATAATTTTAGGCACCAGGATGTGGCTACACATGTGTGAGGACCTAAATTCAGATCCTCAGCACCCTCGGAAAAGCCAGGTGTTGTAGCATGCCTATAACCTCCAGAATGGCAGGGAAATCCCAGGAGCTCAGTTGCTACCAAAAGCATCACGCCCTGTTTTTAGTAAGAGACCTGTCTTCCAAAGAAAGCCAGAGCTGGGTGTGGTGGCACATGCCTTTAATCTCAGCACTTAGGAGGCAGAGCCAGGCTGCCCTCTGTGAGTTGGACGCCAGACTAGTCTACATAGTGAGACCCAGTCTCAAATACATACATACATACATAATCAAGGTGGAGAGCAGTATAGGAAGGTACCAGATATTAACATCTATCCTACACACACACACACACACACACACACACACACACACACACACACATACACACACATGCACACTCACAGATAGTCACAGGTAATACACAAGAATAATTTCCAATGTTTTACACAACCCTGGGAGTGAGACTAGATTTCACAATTATCTCATATATTTAATACATAGCTGGAAAAAGGAACTTCCAAATAAACATATATAAGTGTGGATTTTCCTGATTCTTATCAATAAATACTGAATAATGCATATTGAAATAGCACATGATGCCCCACAACTATGTATAGTAATTAAGCAACAACATATGTTAATGAAAAAACTTGTAAAGTTTGAGATGGAAATCTCAACTGTACTGGCTGATCATTACATACTGTACACATGTGTTGCTACATGGTGCTCTGTAAATGTCTACAAGTAAAATAATAATTTCATGTACATAGAATAACCCGTCTTCATTAAATCCTATGTTCCATTCAATTCTGAGCCACAATTCTTTCCATGCAGGCCTGGGAAGTGTGCTCAACTGAGAGGCTGCAGAGGGGGAGAGTGTCCTGTAAACCCATAGTTTCCCTCACTGCTATTCAACCTTCCCATGACCCCTTGCAGGCTATGTAGCAACTCTCCCGATTTGTGTGTGATTCTGTGTAAGGACCAGGGCTGGAGCCCCCTTTGCAGGGGCTGGGACAATGTCCTTGCTTGTTCCCACGGTCAGAACAATGGTAAAACTCCCTTTATTCCCACTCCCCCACCCCTGGATTTGAAGAATGCCCTTGTGAGGCCCCTGAAGACACAGAGGACAGGCTGCTCAATGCCCTCACTGCAGGATGCCTGAGGTATTTGCATATGGTGACTCCCCTTTCAGACCCCACTAACTGAAGGGAAGCTTTCTTTTTTCCCTTTCAGAGCTCCCTGTGGCTTTGATGCTGAGAGGAGCCAAAGGAGACAGCACAGAGGGGACAGTTTTCCTACATGTGGGTTCCTCCCAGTTGCACTGGAGGGGCTGAGCAGCCCAGGGGCTCCAAGGAAAGAGCTAAGTCCCACCCCGACCCAGGGCTGTTCTCTTCTTGTAGTCAGATGACAAGTGTAAATGGGTTAAGAGACCTTTACATAGATTCGCCTTGATTTGAGCCCTCTATGTGGGCTCTCCTTATCCACATAGCTGGAAAGCAGGAAATGGGTAGCCTAGATCCCTGGAAAGCAAATATAGGAGTTTTATGAACCCAACATGTGCTCCCCAGTGAAGCCCTGAGTCACTCAACCATCAGGCTTTCCCTGCCTGAGTGATTCATTCTCTCTGAACACCTCTCACTCTTCACCCTCCAGCTGTTTGTATAAGGCTCATTGCTTCCTTTCTGGTATCTCCTTCCACAAACTTATTCGACATAATTTTCTTCTCAATTTTAAGTCTCATCTCCACTGTGCTCAAAATTCTTCAACAACGCTCTATTCAGCCTAGAGAGAAAATTAGACTCCCTAGGTGACTTCAGATCTGTCAATCCACCCTGACTCCTCCTCCAGCAGCGGCAATTTGGGCTTTAAGAACAAAAACAAGCCCATGCACTCCTACATAGGAGAGGAAGAAGGATACAGAAAAGGAAAAGTAGGAATTCCCTGGGGCTAACCTCCAAAACCCATTAAGACAGGACCATTTATCAGCTTGCAGTCTCTTCCCCTACATATCAGAGTTTTCAGTTATCCTTCAAATAACCTAAAAGAAGGGCGGAGAAACACCCTCCCAACTCTCTGGGCATGGGACTCGCTCTCTTAAAGTGACTTCCTGCTGATTTGGGTCGTAGTAGACCTGTTTGGGGCCCGAACCCAAATGGGAAAAATGATTAAAAATGTTAGTACACTCCTTTTATGTTCAGTCCTTCTGTTCTCAGCTGTTTAGATGACCTAAGGGGTTTGTAGGCAGAAGCTGATCTTGCAGGTTTCACTGAGGTTCCTGTCGGGGCATTGTGTAGAGCTGAGCGGTCCCAGTGACATTGGATTGCTGTGGTGGTTGCAGGCCCCCGATGGAGACAGCTATTGAGGAAGTCTGCCAGGCAGAATCAACTGGGTCACTCGTCCTCCTTGGTGCCTGATTCTGCTCTCTGCTGAGGATTCCGCTGTCCAGCCGTCCCGGGCTCCCCTAATGGATGCTTCGATTCTCCTGGAACGATAAGAACAGAGCCCTGCCCCAATCCCAACCCTAGGACAATTGCCCTCTTTTTTTTTGGGGGGGGGGGTGGGGGGGCTAGGTAGTACTTCTCCTGAAGCAAATTTGGACTTCTGACAACATACAAAGCGTTATCTTTCAATCCGGGTTAAAGAAGAAATCATTCTGTCACCTTGGAACTAAACCAGCTCTAGTGTATGTATATATTTTGAGATCCCAAAGGACAATCTGCCTACATCCAGAAGGCCTTTTGTAAGTAGCCTCCAAACCTAGGTCCCTCCAAATCCCATGTGTGTGTCTCTGAACTCTAATTATTGGGCTCAGGGACCTGTGTTTCCCATCTGAAGGGATCAAAGATGTGTTCCACCACTCCTGGATCGAAGTCTTTCTCTATTTTAGAGTTTGCCCTGCATCAGGCTCACCCTGAGCTCCGGGATCTGCCCGTTTCTGTCTCCAGTGTGCTGGGAGCTGGGACCGAGGGTGTACTCTTCTTGAATGGTGGGATCAAGAGTATGCACCCTCACCACCCCGCTCCGTATGACTCCAGAATACATAAGACCACCAACTCTACGGTGCTCCCCCCGTCTCCGCTGAAGTCAAAGGCATGGGCCAATACCACAATTCTCTTGTATTTTACCTTAGCTCCACGTCTTCTCTACACCTGGAGGTCTGCAAAACCAGGCCGAATGGCTGTATCCTCTATTCCATTCACAGTGTTTCAGCCCTGCCCCCTGCCTTTTTTTTTTTTTTTTAGTTAATAAATTTATTTGTTGCTTCAGGTTACATCCTTATCATATTGTCCTCTTTTCCCGCTTCCCAGCCCCACCCTCCCATGCTCTACCCCCTGACCCTTCCGTCTTGTTCCTCTGGGGTGGAGTGACCCTGCCTAACAGTCTCTCACCACAGATCAGGAGTCATATGAGGGCCAAGAGCCTCTTCATTCACCGGGGGCCTACGAGGCAGTACTGCCAGTGAATGGTGTCTCATTGCTACTGGGGGAATACTAAAAAAAAGACCAACCCCACAAAAACAAAGAATATCAACAAAAAAAGAGAGGAAAAAGAGAAGGGAAAAGGAAAAAGAAAAAAGAAAAAAGAAGGAAAAAGAAAAAGATAAAAAAAAATTATGTCCTTGTTCCTTTTGGTGTGTTGGTTGTAGTACAGATATCCTGTACGATATAGTTAAAATCCTACTATAAGTGAATAGATGCCATGTGCATCCTTCTGAGACTGGGTTAGCTCACTCAGGATGAGCTCCTCTAGATCCATCCATTTGGTTGCAAATTGCATGGTTTCATTGTTTCTGATAGCTGAGTAATATTCCATTGTATAGATGTACCACAATTTTTTAATCCATTCTTCAGTTGAGGGACATCTGGGTTGTTTCCAATTTCTAGCTATTACAAATAAGGCTGCTATGAACATAGATGAGGAGACTTCCCTATGTCTCCGTGAGAGGTCCTTTGGGTGTATACCCAGAAGTGGTATGGCTGGGTCCTGAGGCAAGGTTATTCCTAGATTTCTAAGATATCGCCAGACAGACCTCCATAGTGGTTGCACAAGTCTGCACTCCCACCAGCAATGGATTTGGGTTCCCCTTTCTCCACACCCTCGCCAGCATGCGCTATCATTTGAGCTCTTTATCTTAGCCATTCTAACAGGTGTTAGGTGGAATCTCAGGGTCATCTTGAGTTGCATTTCTCTGATGATTAAGGATGTTGAACATTTCTTCAGGTGTCTCTCAGCCCTTAGGGATTCCTCCTTTGTGAATTCTCTATTTAGTGAGATATAGACATAGCACAGGAAGGTCCAAGAAGAAGGGGCAGATTATTGAATATGCCCTTATACCTTTGTATATTAATACAAAATTAGTAGTTTATTTGGCTAAAGTGGTATTGACCATTGTTTGTTGTGCAAAAATAAGATTGTATTGGATTACATCGGTATTGATCTTTGTATATTGATACAAAATTAAGATTATAGTTGGCCACAATGGTATTGACCCTTGCATATGGACGTAATATTAAGATTATATTGGGCTACATAGGCATTGATCTTGGTATATTGATACATAATTAAGAGTATATTTAACCACAATTGAATAGATCTTTGTATATTGATACAAATTTAAAGGTAACGCTTCCTAATGGTATCATACCTAGAGATACTTAAAAATAAAATGTGAAGCTCTGACCTCTTGATACCAACCATCTAAAACGGTCTAGGATAGTTAAAACAAACTCCTAGTCATGCAAACATGTCACTTTGTTAGCTACTATGACAGTCTATCACAGATATTCTCTAAACTACCCAGTAATCAAGTTGCTAAGAGACAAGCAACATTTGCTTATCTAAATACAAGAGATGGATAGGGCATCTTCAAAAACCCCAAGAGATCTGCAGAATATGGCATTCAAAGATGTTATCTTAAATCAAGATTTTTTTTGATATCGAGACATATCAGCGCCTGACAGCACCCCCTATTCTACTCCAAGTAGAGGATAAGCATCGAAGAACCTCCACTGTAAGATGGTTGAATTAGTTGCAAGCCTTTCTCTTGGCATGAAAAAAAACCCTTGCACCAACTGCAGACAGACTGCTGTCCAAAAAGGACAAAACTTGGTAGCATGGAAGTCGACAGCCTAACTCTGCCAAGACAGGGTAGGTAAGTCCTTCATAATCCCTGCTCTACAACAAATGTCTGTCAGAGAAACAGGACCCAAAGGCTGAAGACTGATGCTGGAATGTATGGAGAGAAAATGGGAACTGTCCATGCAGTCATTGGTATGTTCTTTCTTAGTTTTGGAAGCTGCAGGCCCTGCACTTCCTATATAAGCAAATATATTTATCCCTCTCAGGTCTCTGAGGTGGTTGAAGAATAGACAGCTAGAGTCTCATAGTTAAATTTTGAATTGTTTAGGAATCAAGAGGATGTTATAGATCTAAGAAGATACTCTTAAAAGTGTGTTGCAAGATAGTATGAATGTTGAGTCACATGTTGTGAGGATTAGCCTCTTTGCTGTCACCCAAAGCAGCTCAGGGAGCTTCCTTAATCTTCCAGGGACTTCACAGTAAAACTGGATCCTTCACTTCAGCATAGAAAAGAATTTCAAAGGAAAGCAATATGAATCAGAGTTGGGGTTTATTCTACCTAAAGAGAGATAGGCACTCAGAAAAAACAAAACAAAACAAAACAAAACAAAAAGCCTATGCACACCCAAGAACATGAGTGTGGGCTTCTCAAAGAAGAGCTGCGGTTTGTCAAGAGACATCTTTAAGTTGGACTTTGAGCACAGGTGTCAAGAGAAAGCGTCACAGAAAAAGAAGACTTACCCAGGTGTGGGTGTGGACTTCTCCATGTGATACTCTTCTTGTGGTGCTCAAGTTACATCTCCAAGGCCTGCTGAGAATGTGTTTATTTTCTCTCTCTTCTTTGATGAGAGAGATTATGGGGTAGCTGCAGAGGTCATTTGAATGGGACTGCACTCAGAAAAGACAAAACCAGGAGCTGCTACAAGTTTCCCAGGGACTTTAGGAACTGTCTTTTGGGGTAAATGGAGTTTCTTGTGAGATTCCTAGGAAGTCTGTAGGTTTACAGGCAGGACAGAGGAGTCTTGAGCAATCTTAAGGGTTGGGATCTAAGATGTTTTAGATCTATCATTATTGAGTGCTCATAGGAAAGAGATTAAAGGACAATTTTACAGAACTGGCTCTCACCCTCCACTTTTATGGTGTTCCCCCAAGAGCTCAGGTCATCAGGCTTGCAAATCAAGTGTCTTTACCCACTGAGCCATCATATCAGCCCTGTGTTAGAAGTCTTAATGCTCAAGCTAGGAAGAGGCGTCAGCAGGCCTCCAAGGTGAGGGGCTCCTTTTCCTTTTTATGTCTGGGGTGTCCCTATTTTCCTCACCAGACCCGTGACTCATCTGCAAAGATGCTTCTTTTCCTATAACGTGTGTCCTTAGTCAAGAGGTCCAGGTACTTGATTGGCTTGCCTAATTTCACCCTGGTCCTCCATCTCCACTAGGAGAGATGTCAATCATTCTCATGTTCCCCACCATACCACTCCCAAGCAAGAAAACTTTAACATGAGTCCCAGAGGGTGGGGTCTGGTAATAAAAGTGATGAAACAGCATTCCGAACAAGAGGAACGAGGTGGGGGGTCACTTCAGATGACTGAGTCAAGCCTGCCTGAGGTCCACTTTAGATGCAGACATTTCTATCAGCCTGTGTTTCAAGCCTGTTTGAATTGAGTTTTCTTTTATTTATATTTATGAGTGTGTCTAGTTACCTGCAGAGTTCAGAAAGCAGCTCTGGATCCCCTTGGAGCTAGAGTTACAGACGGTTGTGAGCTACCCGACATAGATTCTGGGAACCGAATTCCAGTCCTCAGGAAGACTTTTAACCATTAAGCTATCTCTCCAGCCCTAAATTGGGCTTTCTGTTGCAATAGCAAACCTTATCTGATATAGCAAAAATTAATATTCTCTTTGAAAGAATCACCTTCCCTTACTACAACTGATTAAGTAATACAGATTTGTATGGACTTAAGGAACCCAGTAAACAGAATGCAAAAGAGTTAGGAAGCTTTAATATACATGAAATTTCCTATAGCCTCCTGGGGCCCTCATTTCTTATGTGTGCTACTTTCAATGAGAATAGCCTCAATAGGCTCATATATTTAAATCCTTGATCCCTGAATGAAAAAAAAGAAAAAGGAAAAGAAATAAAAAGAAAGGACATGACCGTTCCTAGGTTTGGTGGAGGTAGATAAAAGGAAGAGCATACTCAGAGGCAGGGACATCTGGGAGAGACCAGAGTGGACATGACCCTGAGCCAAGTAAGAAGAGTGGGAACAGATAGGGAGAGGGAGAGAGGGGAACCAGCTACAGCAGCCAAGAGGATAAAGATATAAAATGGGGTGGGTAACCAAAATGTCTGGATTATATAGGGAAGAGCTGGGGGCGGGGGGAGGCAGCCCGGGATGGAGAGTCTGGGGATAGAGGGCAGTATGCCAGCCATACCCTGTAACAGGTGGGACTAAGAGATGCTGGGAGAATCTGGAAGCCAGGTCCATTTTAAAATGTTAAATGGGCACCTTATCCATTTGTACCAGGGTTTGAAACTTAACAGTCCTCAGCTGGTGGAACTGTTTGGGAAGGATTAGGGGTATGACTGTGTTGGAGGAGGTGTGTCACTTGGGGCAGGTTTTGAGGTTTCAAAAGACTCTAGCCATTCTCAATCTTTTTCTCCCTCTCCCTCTCCCTCTCCCTTTCACTTCATACCCTTTCCCTTCATCTCCCTCTCCTCCTCCTTCCCCCTGTGGTTATGTCTCAAGGTGTGAGCTCTCAGTCACCTCCCCAGTGCACATGCCTGCCTGTCTGCTGCCATGCTCCCTGCCACGATGGCCACGGATGCTAATCCTCTGAAATCAAACAATATTTACAAATTGCTTGGTCATGTGCTGCATCCCATGTGGCTTGGTTCCCCAAGTAGGAGCACCAGTATAGAGGGAATGAAAAGAGGACAGATGGACAGACACACGTACAGTGAAACTGGGATTGGATGGGTCCCTACAATGCTATGCTGCAACCTAGAACCTCATCATATTTACTATGTACAGCACAGTGGGAGTGGTTAACCAGTCTTGGTAGGAGGTTTCTGTAGGCAAACAGTCTCAGGCTGTAGAGCCAGGAAAAGAAAGCCACAGTTGCTATTCTCTGCACACACCAACTGATGTTCATAAATGCTCATATTTAGATTCCTGAGGAGAGCTTTGCCACCCCCTTCAGCCTGGCCCATATGGGCAATGACTTTGCCAAATTTTCCCATGGGTCAGTTGGCCTTGAGTCCTTGACAGGCCATGCCCATGTGGAAATACACATCCACTCAGGACTGCACTCACAGGGCGGGGGGTGGGAGGGCTTTCTCTCTTCCCCATAGTCATGGTGTCTTATTACAGTAATAGAAAAGTAACTGAGCCAGCCGGGCATGGTGGTGCACGCCTTTAATCCCAGCACTTAGGAGGCAAAGGCAGGCAGATCTCTGAGTTCAAGGTCAGCCTGGTCTACACAGTGAGTTCCAGGACAGCCAGGGCTACACAGAGGAAACCCTGTGTAGAAAAGCCAAAACAAGAAAAGTAATTGAAAAGTAACTGAGATATTATGTCTTATTCTTCTGTCTAAGCTGAGTTTATACCTACCAAGTGCAGTATTCATTTGTGACACAATTGATAATGATCATTTGGGGAGAGTTTGCTTCATTATAGATGCATTTAGTTATTTAAAAATTAATGAGCATTTGCTATGTGTTTGACATAGAAAATGTTGAGACATCCAGGCTAGCATCTAACAAACTACATATCCCAGCAACCTGCCCCCCTCCTGTTTATATAAATAAAGTTTTATTGGAACACAGCCATGCCCGCTCATTTGCATGCCATCCACATGTGCTTTCACACTACGGCAGCAGGCTGATTATGTCCCACAGAGACCAAAATATTGTTTGACACTTCACAGAGAAACTTCACCAACTTCTACTGTAGGGCCTTTCTCCACAACTAGAAGTTCTGGTTATAATCAACCTCTCTTCTTCCCTGAAGGGTGGTGCAGAAGGATGCTTAGCCCATCTGTGTAGACACTGCCCTCCACATCACATAACACTCCTAGGAAATAAGCATGGGGTGAAAAACAAAAAGTAAAACACAAATATAAATGCATTTCAAGTTTCTAGAGCTAATTGATGCTACAAGTGAGATTTAGGCCCTTTAAGTGACTGTTAGGAGCCATGTTGAGAGATGTGTATAACCCACACCAGCTGGTGCCCAAGTGGGACAAAAGGACTAATTTTCCTCTTCAATCCTTTCCTGGGGTGCAGAGCACTTCTCAGAATTCAGCTCTTATTTCAAGAAACAATATCCCAGGGGTACATTAAACCAGCCACAGCTCCATTCTGAGGCAATTCACACAAAAGTTGAAATATAGACGTTAGATTCCCCTATCATAATTTTTTTTATTCATCTACGCTACCTTGCAGATAAGCTCCAGGTCTGAATAAAATATGATTTATTCAGTTGCTACAGTGTGCTTGTAATTTCCACAAATCTCTTTTATGGTACTAGTAGAGTTAATTATTGTGTCATGCCATGGAAATGGTACCAAATGCTGAACCCAATGGACGCTGGTTTGAATGTGTGCATTTAAAACACGCTCAGTGCAGAAGAGTGCATTTTTCTGCCAGAAACTGGAGTTTGCTCAGCAGCATCCTGCATGTAAAGCTGTTTTCCAGAGTTGGTAGAGAATCCAAGGCGAAACATTGTATCTAGTTGCAAGCACAAATGTATTCTGTAAACATGGCTTTCTTTCCTTTCTTGTCATCCTTCTAGACCCAAAACAATGAAGAACAAGCCTATTAGTTACTTCCCTGGTTGCCAGTGAAAATACCTGAAAAAAAAGGAAACTTAAGGAAGGAAAGAAAAAAGGAAGGGATATCAGGAAGGAAAAAAGGAAGGAAGGAAAGAAAAAAAGAAGGAAGGAAGGACTTACTATTGCTCACAGTTTGAAGGTGTACAGTCTGTTATGGAGACAGGAACTTGAGGCAACTGGTCATTCTGCAGGTGCAGTTGGGAAGCAGGGAGAGATGAATGCTGATACTCGGTTTGCTTCCCTGTTTTGGTCAATCTGCGACCCCAGTCCATGGGATGGTGCCAGCCGTAGTTGCGGCAGTCTCCCTACCTTAATTACTCTAACTTAGGAATGCCCTCACAGGCATAACCAGAGGTTTGTCTCCTATCCACATCCTGTCAAGGTGACACTTGGTATTAACCACCATCCAGGCCTCATAAACTCCTAACACTGTGAATATTTTCTGTATTAAAATAAGACCAAGGGATGGAGAGACCACCCAATGTATGATGCTCTTGCCTTACAAGCTCCTCCTAGACAGGATCCCCAGATCACTTATACAAGCTGAGCTGGCATGGTGGTTGACCTGTAATTCTGTAACTCAGGGAGCAGAGGCAGAATGTTCTTGGAGTCAGTTGTTAACTAGATGAGCCAAAACTGTAGCTCCGGGTTCAGTGGGGACCCTGCCTCAATCCAAAAAGTAGAGAGCAATAGAGGAAGTCATTTGATGTCAACCCCTGGCCACTTTATGCACATGCACACATGTGCACATGTACATAAACATATGTGTGCAAACCACACACAAACAAAAAGAAAACGAAAAGTTGAGACACAAAGAGATTGGGTTTCTTTTTTAATCTATAGTAATTTTTGTTTTTTGAAATTATAATTACACAATTTCACCCTTTTCCATTTCTCTTCTAAACAATCCAATGTACCCTCCTTTTGCTCTCTCTCTCTCTTTCTCTCTCTAATTCAGGGTCTCTTTTTAATTTAATTGTGTTACATATATACGTGCATAAATGGATACAACTTGTTCAGTCTGCATAATGCTATCTGTGTGTCTATGGTCTCAGGGCTGACCACTTGGTATTGGATAACTAGGGGGAACTTTCCCTGGGGAAGACCATTTCTCCTGCAAGAGATTGAATTTCCGTAGAAGGCATTCTCCTCTCCACTAGATCAATGCCCCAGCCCACGATGAAAGGTTAGTAAAGACTTCTGTTACTCAATGGACAGGAAGCCACGGGCACCAATCAGTAGTAACTGCTGGTGGAAACTTGGCCACTAATACCTGCTCTGAGTGTGTCTGATGCATTTGCATCTAATTGGCAAGGCAGCGTTAGGACTTCCAGAAAATCTAGTGTCATACAAGTTCAGATCAAAGCCAAGGTAAACCTTACTAACAGCCATGGGGCTTGGATTGCCAAAATCAGGCCTGTAGCTTTGGGAACTATCTAAGACACAGGCAAACAGCCACTAGTTTGTTTAGTGAAAACAAAACAAAACAAAAACCCTGATTTAGCTACTTTGGATCCTAAACTTGAAGGAAAAGGAGAAAATATTCAGGTGGCTCTAGTCTGGATGGCCAGAGAAAAGACTGTTTCTGTTCAGCCTGCCTCCAGGTAAATAAGAAATTAGTTCATGTTCTCTTTAGTCTTTGATGCAATGACAGACCTCAGCTCTTCAATAAGATCTGTGTCCCAGCCCTAAGTTTGGAAATAGCAACTGAACCTGAAAATACAGTCTTAGGATCAACTGAAACGCATTCTCTTACTTAAAAACATGTAAGGCATGCTTCTTTTGATTCCAATGTTATTCAAAAGTGCCTTTTGCCAAATTTTAAATAATAAGTGATTTTTATTAGCTAATCTTGTTTAGTACCTTAAAAATCATGTGTCTTCTCAGAAGAATACACACATTACTATTTTGCATACGATTTTAGTATCAACACCTTTCTCATAGACCTCATAAGCATGCGTGTGTGTGTGTGTGTGTGTGTGTGTGTGTGTGTGTGTGTGTGTGTATTCCTTTATTAAATCTGTTAAATGAAAGGACAAAACTAATCACTAAAAGGTGATTTTCTACATAGGTCTGACATCACTACTATATAATTGTAGCTAGGCAGAGCTAGTGCCCCATACTGTAGGACAGCTCCCCTGCTCCAACTCTGCTACCCCTGTTCACCAAAAATTGCTATTTTTACTTTGTATGCTTCCTTCTGTGCAGAATCAGGAACGATATGGCCCAAATTCTTAAAGAATCCTAATATGATTTTTTTTTTTAAGGAGACAGTGAAAGGTTCAGACATGGGCATCACTCCTTCCCTTGAATGTTTGTTGAACATCTCTTGCTTGACAGACGCTATGTCAGACTTGAGAAGTAGCAAGTTAACAAGGTACTTACTTACAGAGCCACACCAACCAAGGTTCAGAAGCCAGCCCTGCATTTCCGACACAGTCATCAAAACTTTCTAAACCATCCTTAAGAAGATAGTGGGACTTATGCCTTATGAGTGAACGCAAACACTACTCTAGAAGGTGACACCAGAGCACCCCCGAAACATCTAAATTTCACCTCTTATTACTCTATGATCACTTCTGTGAGGAAATAAGATTACATAGTGAGTATAAATAATTCAGGTTATGCATCAGCCCTGAAAGTGCTTGCCAACATTGGAATCAGAATGAAGAATCCCTTTTGTTATTTTTAAGTAAAAGGGTGCATTTCATTTGCTCCTAAGACTGTATTTTCAGGTACAGTTAACATTTCCAAACTTAGGGCTGGGACACAAGCCTCTTGATAGTCTCACACACACACCACCAGTGGATTGATTCTACTGCAGTAGCAGCCCCGAGAGCCAAGAGGAAGAAATAAACAAGAAACAAACCCATGGGCTGTCAATGTCCTTAAATGTCCCTGGCCCTCCCTCACATCTCTCCTGCAGCCCCCTTTCTTTCCCCTTCCCCATTTTAATATTACTGCCTACTAGTTCAAAATACTCAATAAAAATCTGTTACCAGCCAGGCGTGGTGTGGCATGCCTTTAATCCCAGCATTCGGGGAGGCAGAGGCAGGCAGATCTCTGTGAGTTTCAGGCCAGTCTGGTCTACAAAGTGAGTCCAGGACAGCAAAGGCTTGGTACATAGAGAAACCCTGTCTCAAAAAAAAAAATCTATGTTACCATATATAAGAAACAAAGAAGCCAAAAATGTAGAAAAGCCTCAACCCTGTAGTGTTTAGGAGTCTAACCTTTGGAAACTAATCCACTTGAAGCTTAAGAGCATCCTGAAAGGAAACCTTAGGTATCTCTGAGTATCCCATAATAGTACAAGTGTTGGAAGAAACCCAGAAGGAGGTCTTGGCTCATGTGTGCTGCAGTTCTGCCAGCCTCGGCTGACGGACGTTTTCAGGTGTGTGCCCACCATTGGCCATCTATCATCATGTTCCTTAGTTGGCACAGGCCTTACAGTGTATATGTTTCTGCTGCCATCTCTCCACTACTCCGAAAACATCAATGTCTTGTCCCATATGTTCCTTGAATGTCTCTTTTCAGTCAAATTGCCCCAATTGCTGAGCTGCCTTTTTATTTTTATTTTTAACAGGGTGTCAAATGCCTCATGCTGGCCTCAAATTTCCTAATTAGCTGAGGGTGATTTTGACCTTCTGATCCTCCCACCTTCATCTCCCACATGCTAGGATCATAGTTTTGAGACACCTACACATGTAGTAGTAGTGCTACATCCAGGTTTTCACATATGTTAAGCAAATTATCAATCAAGCTATGTTCTAAACAACTGGACTAACTTTGACTAACTGTAATCTGGGACTAACTATAATATCCTATGTCATAAGGTATCTCTCGATACTCAAGTGACTCCATAGGACCCCACAGCATCTGCTAAAGTTGCTAAAACCAAGAGTCAGAAAGCCTGTAGAACCACAAACCTGAGATCTAAGGAACGATAAACTATCTCAATTATGGGAACTTTGTCTGAAATCAGCATTGTGCCAGGCGTCTCACTGTGACCTCTTTCTAAAGAATTACAACCAGTCCTTCAGAGTCTAAAAAAAAAAAAATTACAACTCCCACTAAGGAAGAATCTTGGGATTCTTGGACTGGTAAGATTAAGGTTGGGGTGGCAAGACAGCTCCATTTGCTTGTGCCGCTCTCCCCACCTCGCCACACCCCACACTCCCCACTTGGGCACGCCACCATCTCTTACAGCCTAAGCTCCATTTCCAGGACCTGTGAGGTGGAGGGAGAGGACACACTCTGGCAAGTTTACCTCCAACCTCCAATAAGTTTAATTTAATTAAAAAAAAAAAAAAAGAAGAAGAAGAAGACTAAGACTACAACCTAATGAGAATGGAGGGACCAGAGCCACAAGGGAAGGACACAGTGAGAGAGGAGACAAACCAGCCAGGGCACCATAAGTCACCCACTTTGTAACTAGAAAACCCTGAACTCTTACTGCTCTATCAAGCCAGAGACATGGCACTGAGAAACCCAGATCGGTTTCTGAACTCTATTCCTCAGGTAAAATATTGAAATGGAAATGTCAAAAGCTTTCTGAGCAAATATTGAGGGAAAGAAAACCAATAGACTGAGGGGAACAAAGAGATGAACACCAACGTGAAGCGCTTGAGGGAAAAAGTCACAGACCATGGAGGAGCCTTTGACCAATGGGAGTACTCAGATCAAAGGATGTGGAGGTGGGTATGGAAACACTGGGGGAGGGGCTGCTGTGAGAAGGGATCAACTCAACAGACTCAGGGGCCTCCATAACAGAGAGCAAGAGCTGGCTCTGAAACTGGGAATTTGCTGAAGTTCCACATGAGGACAGCCAAGCACAGCTGCCTCCCTACCCTACTTCTACCAGCAGAAGCTGAAAGCAGGCACTTACTTAGTCCTAGGCAAGCATAAGCCAGTACTCATGGATTGAAGAGATAGCTCAGCTGGTAAGAGCACTTGCTGCTCTCCCAAAGGACTTGAGTTCAGTTCCCAGTATCCATGCTGGTGGCTCACAACAAACCACCTGTAATTCCAGCTCAAGTGGATCCAACACCCTCTTCTGGACTCTGGTAGTACCTGCACCTAAGTGCACATGCACATAGACTATATACACATACAAATTCATTTTTAAAAACCCATTAACATTCAAACGGAAGTCAGTAGGACAGCTAAGGAAGACAGGGACCATGAACATGATCAGTGTCACCTCATCTTGAGGAAATCTTTCCTAACTGGGGCCCTCATGGGGTTGCAATGTAAGGATCCATCAGTGCAGGGTCCATGAGAAACACATCAGTTAACAAAACTCAGGCAAGTGCACAGAGCCCTCAATCTTTCGCTTCTTCACTCTCTGAACAGACATTTGAGAGAAGCTGGAATATAAAAGAATCAGACCACGAAGATCACTTAGAAGTCTGGTCATTCACTTAGATGAGAATAGAGGGGCGAATCAGGAAATAACGAAGTGCCTCCAGAGGCTGGGAACATGATCACTACAATAGACAGTCACACAGAAAGGTGAAGGCTGATGGTGGCAGAGGGTGGCTTTTCTAAAGAGGAACTGAGGAAGAGATGCAAAATATGAGCCACACTAGGCAGGGTGGCCATGCCAGGAATCACAAGCTCTCAGGAGGCAGAAGCAGGAGTCACAAGTCACCGTGGGTTACCGAGTGAGACCGTGCCTCAGAAAAAAAAATGAATTGAGCAGTATTTAATTAAAGTTTAGGGGGAAAAACGTAGGCAAAGAAATAATAGCGAATTCCCAAGACTTAAAAGAAGATGCCTTCAAATGGAAAAAAATGACCAGCTACTAAGAGTGATAAGGAGCTGGGGATGTGGTTCAGCTGGTAGAGTGCTTGTTTACCGCTCACAAAACCTTGGGCTCCATCTCATAGAGTTCATTAACCAAGTGTGGGGTGCAGGCCTGTAAATTCAGTGCTCTGGAGGTAGAGGCAGGAGGATCAGAAGTCCAAGGCCATCCTTGGCTGCATAAAGAGTTTGATGCCAGCCTTGGTTCCATGAGACCCTGTCTTTAAAAAATAAATTAATAAAAATAACTTAATTTCCCAAGCATGTGCTAGTTTCTCTGAAATTCACAAGAGAAAAAACCACTTCCACAATTTTGAGCCAAATTTGAAGCAAGCTTTAATTAAATACTGGCCAGGAAAAAAGGACTCTAGCTAGGTTCACCTCTGGGTTCCTAGGGAGTGGTGAGTCACATTTTGCAGGGGCTTAAAAAGGCAAAACCCATAATTCATTGTATTTCCAATCAGGGGCAAGCATACATCCTGACCTATTTCCTGCCAACCTACCTCCCAACTACGTGTGATCAAGCTTATCTCGTATAGTTGGCTCAAACAAACTTGTTTAGGGAAGTGAAAACCTGTGGCTTGGCATTTCCCAAGAACTACAGCTCCCAGCATTCCATAAAGTTACCTTGTCCTTGAGCCTGTGGGGGTTTCAGGTTAACTTTGGCTCTTACACATGTTATTGAGACATTCAGAGTCACCGTCAAAGTAACCCAGAACCCAAATGGAGAAAATGGGTTCTCTGGGAGTCAAAGATTGAGAAGGCAGTTTAGAAGATTTTATTTCTATAAGTGTTTTCTCTGAGGGAAATCAAGTTTGGCGTATAAAAATAGAATCCTATTATTTCATTTATACAATCTTATTTCATCTTTAAATTTTTTATTAATGAAATCTACTACTATGATGTTAAAATGTGGCTGTTATTTTGATTAAAGCTTTAAAATATATAAGAGAGGTCAGACACTGTGGCATATACTTGTTATTCCCACCATCTAGAAGTCTGAGTCAGGGAGATCGCCACAGGTTCAAGGCCTGTGGGGCTACAGTAGAGACTGTCTCAAGAAAGAAGAAGAAATGCTAAGCGTGGTGGTGCATGTCTTTAATCCCAGCACTAGGGAGGCAGAGGCAGGTGGATCTCTGTGAGTTCAAGGCCAGCCTGGTCTACATAATCAAGTCCAGGACTGCTAAGGTTATACAGAGAAACCTTGTCTTGAAGAAGAAGAAAGCTAAAATGAAAACATAAGGGAAATTTAATACTTTCTCCCTATAGGAAAAAATAAACAGGGATAAGACAAAATCATATAATAAAATCGATAAACAAGGCTTGATTTTCATGCATCAAACTTTATGCCTCTCAGAGAAAACACTTATATTGTATAGAACATTTTTATTTTTTCCACAAAGGGTTCTCAGTGAATCCTCAAAAGCAGAGAGTACAGAGAAATGTGCTTAATGAAAAAATAAACAAAATTAGAAATGTGTTGCAATTTTCCCTTTTTAGAAGTGGTAGTAGTGAATGAGGAATTAAACCCAAGGTCTCACATATGCTGGGTAAGCAGTCACTGAGCTGAGCTATGGCCCTACATATATATATATATATATATATATATATAGTGTATACACATATACGCACACATACCATTTTAAAGGATTTTACATGTATGAGTGTTTTGTCATCATGCGTGTACGTGCATCTTGTACATGCTTGGTTCCCACAGAAGAGCACCAGACTCCCTAGAATTGGAGTTATGGATGGTCTGGGCCACCACACAGGTACTGGGAAGGGAACCTGGGTCCTCTGCAAGAGCAGCAAGTGCACTCAACCACTGAGTCATCACTCCAGCCCTGATCTGTCTTTTTGCGGTTTTTGTTTGTTTGTTATTTTGTTTTTTTTTTTTTTTGAGTCAGGGTTTCTCTGTGTAATTGCCCCAGCTGTCATGTACTTGCTTTGTAGTTCAAGCTGTCCTCAAACTCACAGAGATCTGTCTGCCTCTGCCCCCTGAGTGCTGGGATTAAAGGCATGCATCACTACCGCCCAACTGATCTGTCATATTTTTGTTGTGAGCCACCATGTGGTTGCTGGGAATTGAACTCAGGACCTTTGGAAGAGCACTAGGCAGTGCTCTTAACTGCTGAGCCATCTCTCCAGCCCCGATCTGTCATATTTTTAAAGAAAAAAAGAAAGATATATGTGTGGAAACCTAAACCTGTCTGAGTAAAACCATTACTGATCTATAGCAGAAATCAGCATCATGATTACTATTATTGAAAATATCAATAATTTAGCCATTCATTTATTAAATATTTAGATTTTTGTTGGAAACTTTCAGAGCCAGAAGGAATATCATTGTGTTAAATGACGTTTTGATTAAACAAGAAAGAAGGGGAAGAATTGATGCTCTCTTCTAAAGAACAAATGGTGACTGGAAAAGCTTTAAAAGAGTTAAATTGTTAAAAGATTAAAATTAAGAGCCAGGGAGATGGCTCAGCTGGTAACGTACTTGCCATGTGTCTTAGTCAGGATTACTATGCTGTGATGAAACACCATGACCAAAAGTAGTTTGGGAAGGAAAGGGTTATTGGCCTTACATATCCTGAATCACACAGTCCACTGAAGGAAGTCAGGGCAGGAGCTCAAACCTGGCAGGACAGTGCAGGCTGGAGCTGATACATGGTGCCTACTGGCCTTCCCTTGACCTATTCAATCTGCACCAGCTCAGGAGTGTCCCCACCCACAATGGGCTGGGTCCTCCCCCATCAATCACTAACTAAGGAAATGCCCTACAGGGATGCTTACAGCTGGATCTTACAGAAGCATTTTCTCAGTTGAAGTTCTCTCCTCTTCAGCTTGTACCAAGTAGATAGAAAACTGTCTGGGTCACCATGCAAGTGTGAGGACCTGCATCTGGCTCCCCAGAACCCATGTAAAGTCTGACCAGTAGTGTATGTCTGTAATCCTCATGCGTCCATGGTAAAATGGGAGCTGGAGACAGAGACTCCTCCCACAGGTGTCTTGACAGCTAGTTGTCCTAGTGCACACAGCATCAAACAACAAGAGAAACCAGCAAGGAGGAAGGCGAGGTTGACCTTTGACCTCCACCCCTTCTCCCATCACCAACCTCAGAGACACAGAGATGGGGGGAGGGGCCAGCAGACTGGACTCAGTCATGAGAAGAGGGGTAAGGGGGAACAGGGAGAACGAGAGAGAAAGACAGAGTGTGGGCAAGGGAGACCAACAGAGAGGAGCAAGAGAGAGGGGGCCACGTGAGTAAGTTAAAAGAGAGTGTGCATAGCTGGAATAGTAGGGTTATAAGAGAAGGAGAAGTTAAGGGAGGAAAGCCTGCAAACTGAAGAAGCTTAGGGTAGGGGTGAAGTGAGAAGAGCTGAGCAGATCCAGGATACCCGCAAGGACTCTCTGACATGTTGGTACTTGTGATACTGAGGGAGCCTTGAGGTCAGCATGAGCTTCGGTGTGCCAATAGATGTCATGGATAGCCTTTTGCCCCCTGACAGTGGTAAAAAAAATGGTGCCAGAATTTGGGGAGACATGGATTTTCCTTTACACCTGACACTGCCTGGACAGTTTTGAAGTCCTACACCCCGACTGACTCTCCTACCCCAAGGCCAGTCATGCAGCTTTCTTGCAGGGTCAAACAGAGAGTCATGCAAATTTCTGGTCCTAGCAAGCATGCCAACAGCTGCCGTCACACACACATAGGTACCATGGGCAGAGAGCTGAAGAAGGTTCTTATGGGCTAATCAGTGGCAACCAGATTGTTAGGTGGTATCAGTATATCCTTCAGTTCTCACGAAGATGGAAGGACACAGCAACCATTTCCCTCATGAGGAAAAAGACAGGCAGCCATGTGGAAAGTCATTTTCAAAAGAAATTCCTTTCCAAGTAGATGAAAACAACAGAGCCAATTAACTTCCTCAAAGCATTTCCAGAATGTAGCTCCATTTCCTGTGTTTGTTAAGCTGTTTCTGTATCTCAGTGCCCAGGGCTTGGTTTCTTCCTCAAAGAGAAGGTGGTTGGGTGGAAACCATTTCTTAAGCCAAATGAATTCATAAATAGGAAAGTCTCACCTCAACTTTCCTAAGAATGAATTAAAAATATCAAACCAAGTAGGGATCCAGCTCCCACTCCGCCTGCATGCCTGTTAGCCTGGCTGCTCCTTTGTCACAAGCAGTGGGTAATTTTATTTATTCCCTGCTTTGTTCCACTGATGATTTCAGCATGAGTCCTATGAGCCTTGATTACAAAACCAGCTCTAAACTGATTCTGGAGAAAATTGACATGGAAGTTTTAGGACGGATACTGTAAAATGCTCAAGGCAGAATGCAGTATCATAGGGGCTGGGAGACAGCTCATGGGGTAAAGGGCTTGCTGCAGAAGCAATGAGGACAGAGTTCAGATGCCAGCGTCACATAGAGCTGGGCTTGTCAGAATGCACCTGCAACCCCAGCCCTGGGAGGGACAAGACAGACAGCCCTGGGACTCATTGGACAGCAAGACTAGCCGAGGTGGCCAGCTGATATGTCACTAGAGATAAGATGGGAAGCAGAGGAAAAAAAAGACAAAATCAACCTGTGGCCTCCACAGGGGCACACACGGGCCAGTGCTCACACACATAGTACAGTAATGTATGTACTTCACAAACACACACACACACACACAGAGAGAGAGAGAGAGAGAGAGAGGAGAGGTTTCGTTGATGATATAGTCTACTCAAATGTCAATATGTTCTTGGTTGTGTTGTTTTTTCTTTGTCTTATGCAGTTTTCCCAAGTCTCTGAATCTACTACTCTGGACCAACTCTTCGTTGATGGAGAAAGCCTGGACTATTGCGGTGGTCCTAGCCCACTACACTATTCCCGGCTTCCCTCCTTACAATATAGTTGACACTCTGCTGTCAGAATAACCTGCTAAAATGCAGCTTTCATGGCACCACCTTCAACATAGAGCTCTTACCCAGTTTCCAGGCACAAATCATGAGTGCTCCAACATTCAAACACGTCTCTCATCTTTCTCTTCTCAGTCTACCCTACAATTCATTTTGGAATCTTTCTGGTCGATGGCATCACTTCCCAAGCCACCTTGTTCCTCATGGCCACTCTTTGTAGCACCTTTGTCATCCACTGTCCTAATGACCTTTCAGGGCTGATCCAGTACCACGTCTGCACAACTGTAATGAGAGTACTTCAGCGAGATCCATCCCTCATCACCATGCTATTACCTATCCACTCACACACCATGAGCTGGAGTCATTCCAGCTTTCTCTAGATCAATATATTGTGTCTCCTACACCAATGGCTTACAAGTTCTAAGCACTTCATTCTGTTACTACAGAGAATTCACTCAACTCGTGCTGAGTAACGGGAATAGCAACCTCCTAGACTTGCTTTCAGCTTAACTGCTCTAGCAGGTGTATGTGCACCCCAGGGGTACACTGGAAACAAAAGATAAAGGTAAGGACACATCTTTGAGGAGTTACTTTTACTTCAGGAATTCAAGGCGTTAACTTAAAAATGAAACCAAAATAATGTGGAGTACATTTGCATTTACAAGTGAATTTTTAAGATAATGTTTGTAATCCCATCACTTTCGAGGCAGAAGCAGGAGGCTTACACAAGTTCAAGGATAACCTGGTTTCCAAAGTGAGTCTTAAGGCAGGTGGGACTACATGGTAAAACTCTGATTCAATGATTTCAAAGGAACAAACAACAGGCCAGCGAAATAGATGAGATGTGGTTCTCAACCTTCCTAATGCTTCCACCCTTGAATACAGTTCCTCGTGTTGTAGTGACTCCCAACCATAAAATTATTTAATGGCTGCCTCATAACTGTAATTTTGCTACTGTTATGAATCGTAAGGTAAATGTCTGATATGCAACCCCTGTAAAAGGGTTGTTTGACCCACAGTTGAGAACCCCTGGCTCAGAGGGTAAAGCTACTTGCTCCATAAGCCTTATGAACTGAGTTCGATTCCTCAAATCCACAAAACTTGGGAGAAGAGCACGGACTCCACAAAGTTGTCTTCCCGCCTACACATGCATGCTACAGTGCAGGTAACCACACATATACATCATACATACAATAACGATACACAAACAAACAAAAAACCAACTAAGCAAACAGACTGGTAGCTGAAGCTGTCACATATGTGTGTAGCCCTCAAAAGGCATTTTGAACAATGCTTCCAGGTCATTTGTTCCTTCCGGAGGGGAGTTTGAATTCTTACGCCGGTGGTGAGCATCTGTGTGGCAATGTCCAAGAACCACTCTATAGATTCTAAGGGAGGAATGGCAGCAAAGCACAGCCACGTCCCCTTGTCCCCTTTCATTTTTATTGACACTATTGATATTTATTTCTGTTTTCATCAGCATGGGCAACAGAAATTAACTCTGAAGCTTTCTCCCAAGTCTTGAGCACCCTTGATTATTAGATGTTTGTGGGGTTGTTGGGTGGCAACACTAGGCATAGAGTTTAGTATGAGTACTCTCAAAACTACTCTGATATTTAGAAGCCTATATATGGAGATGTTTCCCCATAAACCGGAGCCACGATCGGCAAGAACAGCTTATTATGTTTTCAAACAATGGAAGGAATAAAAAGCACATTTAGTTCCAAACCAAAAATGTTCTAAGGTATTTTGAAGACTTAATTGACTTTTTTTTAAACCTTAATTTACTGGTTTTGAAAGCCAGAGGAATTTTGTGTTGTACTTTCGAAGGCGAAATTTATTATTTGAGCCTGAACAAAAAATTTCTTTGTATCTGAGTAGATGTGCCTATCTGGTTCTCTCTCCCTGTGTTCTACTCCAGCTACAAGGGACTCCTAGGCCCTCTTCCAGCCCTCAGAGGCAACAGGAGCATATATGGTTCCCATACATACATGAAGGCAAACACTCATACATCCAAAGCTAAAATACATCTTAAAACTTTTAAATAATAATGAGAGGTGCCAGAGTGGTTCCTGTAAACTGGAAAATGGAGTGTTAGCTAAATTTTAACTGTGCCACTAGCCTGCTTGAGCAATGCCCTTGTGTGCTATGCCCCTTACCCCTAGAGCCCCGTCTTCAGTCTGTAAAGTTGGGCATGTTGATAACTACTTTCTGAAATACTATGAAGAGTAAAAGAAAATATTTGAAGGTACTGTGTAAGGCTGGGGAAAGCCAGTTTCGGCTCTCTATGCACTGCATGCCTGGGATTCCAGCACCCAGAAAGCTAAGGCAGGAAGATTATTGTGAGTTCAAAGGTCAACCTGGGCTACATGAGAGCCCATCTTCAAACAAACAACAACAGCAAAAAACTGCTGGAAGGCCCAGCAATCCCTTGTTGTATTTGTTTTGTTTTGTTTTTGTTGCTATAAAACACACACACACACACACACACACACACACACAATGTAATTCCACCCAGCAAAACTCGCTGGTTTGAAGGGACTGGAAATGTAGCTTAGTTTCTTGCCTAGCATGCATGAAGCCCTGGGTTTAATTCCCAGCACTGCATACCCAGGGAATGGTGGTAAACAACTTGTTAACACCTTCTAGAACTTGGGAAATGGTAGCAGGAGAATCAGAAGTTCAAGACCATCTTTGGCCACTGAGAAATTTTTGAGTATAGCTTGGGCTATATGAGAGAGAGAGACCCTGTATTCTACCCCCCCCCCCAAAAAAAAAACCATTTAGGATGATTTAAATCATCTATTTTTCTCTTTGCCCATCTGTTATGTTGTAACTGAACAGAACATTATTTTGTTTGGTGGATATGTATAAAAAGTGACATACAGGAACATTTCTTTTTAAAGACAAGGCATGGGCAGATGAGTTCTATCTGCTCACAAACTGAAATATCAACTGTATTTCAGGACTAACTGCCAACTTCATCTGGGTGACTCTTTTTAGGACCATGTCTGGCTGTTATGTGACAAACTTTTCCTGGGGAGTTACAGATCTACACCCCAACAGAACCAAGGATGGATACCATCTAAGTCCAACTTGGTGACCCATGAGTTTTCTTTGAGTGTCTTACAGGAATATGGGTAAGGAATTACTAGTAGGAACAGAAGTCATTCAAAGACAGCTGCATCACCAAAGCCCACCCCAGCGTGGGTGACAGCTCATAAGTTGGGAACTTGGAGCACACTGCACAGCCTGAAGATGGCTCAACAGGTTGGAGAGTGTCCTTTCCAGGTGCCTCAGTTAGTCAAAACCTCTTCCAGATAATTCAGCTGGTTTCTCCTTCTTTCAGGAAGCTTTCTTGTCACAGTTTCCTCTGAGGCTCTGCTCTGCTCTCAGAGAGTCTCTCATTTTTTATTGCTTATTTCTGGCAGGGAGGGGTCTAGTGAATCTGGCCAGTTTCACTTCCTGAAGCTCCTTTGAGTTGTTTACCTTCTTGTTTACAGAGCTTCCCTACAGATTGGAAGCTTTGATCTTGGCAGAAACCCTTATGGAACTTTCCACGCCTTCCTCCCACTCTTACATTCTTTCTGTCTCCTCTTCTACAATGATCCCTGAGCCTTGGAGGCGGTGACAATAGATGTTCACCTATGGTGAAGAAACAGTCACTTGTGGAGGAACTTCACCAGTGGTTATGGGTAGAGGCTGATCAAAACAGTAATCTATGATCTAAGAGTATAAACACATTTTTTTTCATGTGCATTGGTGTTTTTCCTGCATGTATGTCTGTGTGAGGGTGTCAGATTCACTGGAATTGGACTTACAGGCAGTTGTAAGCTGCCATGTTGGTGCTGGGAATTGAACCTGGGTCCTCTGGAAGAGCAGCCAGTGTTTTTACTTGCTGAGCCATGTCTCCAGCCCAAACACAAATGTTTAGAGAGCAGTTTGACAGGAGCATCACACACATGCTGTAAAATGAAGTTGCTTCCCCATTGTCACCTATGACCTCCCCAGCTACAGGGATTTAGTCTGGCTTACAATTCAAGCCATGAACTCCCTCTTGTGGAGCAAGCCTTGAATCCAATCAGAAGGCTGCTAGTCTTACTCATGATAGGCAAGCTAACCGTTGCACAAACAGGCACATCCTGCCTAGCATGTTGGTATTTCAGCATGCAGGATGCATAGCCCAGCAGGAACACTAGTGAAAATCTCCACCAGCAGCCTGCATGGCCCCTCTGGCATTACCGACATACATAGGTTCCATTAATGGCTGAGTTGTTATTGTGTCATGATGTTTGTACTTCCTTCATTAGAAGTCGTGTTTGGGCTTCACAGCTTCACAGCTTACTTGGATGAGACATATCTAGGCAGTAGACCCATACTGAACTATACCCCAGTCTTATTCTTCAAGGGTGTCTTCCATAGCTAAAATATGACCAAAAGTAGAGATATTAGGAGACAGATTTTTAGTTCTACCTAAAAACAAAACTGGCCACTCTAGCCGGTTCTCCCAGTTAGCTCTCTCAATCCCCTTGAATCTTATCGAAACACCTGTCTGCTGTGACAGTCTGGGTATTCTAGAGCTGTGTACTTCCCAGACTTCTTCAGGAAAGGCTTGGCATGGGATGTGATTCCAACCAATGGGAAGGTAAGGAGAGACTATTCATAGGACTTCTAGGACAAGACCTGGTCTCCAATTCCATACATCTTCCTGTCTTTGTCCACAGGCATATGACGTTTTGGCACTGGGACATATGACTTCCTGCTTAAGGAGATTCCCTGCAGGATGGAAAGTTTCAATCTCAGAGGAAACCGTTACACAACCTTGGATCCACATCTTCCACCATACAGGGACATGTACACATGCCATTGTGGCTCTCCCTCTTCTTGCCACTCTAACAAACACCACGTAGAACAGTGGTTCTCAAAATTCCTAATGCTGCTACCCCTTAATACAGTTCCTCCTGTGGTGGTGACCCCTCCCATCATAAAATCATTTTTGTTGCTACTTCATAGCTGTAATTTTGCTACTTCTATGAATTAGAATGTAAATATCTGATATACAGATGGTCTTAGGTGGCCCCCTGTGAAAAGGTCATTCTATCCTCCAAAAGAGTCAACCTCCCACAGGTTGAAAATCACTGACTTGGAAGAACCTTGTTGTTGAAGATTTCACCTTGTCCTCCTGACCTGACCTGACCTGTCCTGACCAAATGACACTGTATAATGAAGAGTTGCCCCCAGACCACAGCAGCATTCAGGAGCAGAGCCAGGCTGGACCTGAAGCCTTTTGATGGCAAATAGGGCTATCTGTCCCAATCCTACATCCCCTGGGTTGGTAGAGGACAGGAAAGATAAACACATTGTGACAGCATATTGTCCAGCCTTCTCCCAGTACCCATTCATGTGCCCCTGGTGTGTCAAAGTCCCAGCTCCAAGTTGGAACTCAGAACAAGGCACTCTGACACTGGCTAGGGCTCCAGGTGGACTTTAAAAATGTGTTTGCTCTTAAGCAAATTGGCTTGGCTTCAAAAGACAAATCCAAGCTAATCAATAATCAGTTTTATAACTCACCTCAAGGAAACCTAATATCATTCGAATGTGTGCAGTGGTATTAATGCCAGCCACCCATGTACTCCAGTCATTAAAAGGAACTACATACCCTTGCGATATAACATAAATAAATAAAAAGATAGATAGGTAGGTAAATAAATAAATAGGTTCATATCCTTGAATCATGCCAGTCAGTATAGAGCTGGAAGATGAACTTAGTTTCTTCAACAGGTGCCTGGTCTGACTTTAATTAGCATACAAAGGTGTGGGGCACTGAGCAGTTTTGTGGTTCTTGGGAAAGTATGGTCCTTATTTCTTTGGGGAAAGGAAATAGAGTGCTCCTAAGTTCAATGGTGGGAAAGTTGGACAGGAGGAGTGGAAGGAGAAGCCAGAAGGAGAGAAACAGAGTTCCACCATGACAGGCCCACAGCCATGACTATTGAGAGAGTAATCAGATAAAAATAAGGAGCTCATCCCAAAGCTGCCTTTCCAGGACTCAGTGAGAGAGACTGCCCAGGCAACAAGACTGCAGCTCTTCTGCTGTGCTTTGGGAGGCCAGAGAAGAGTATCTAGTAAGTTTATTTGAGACCCTCACCTGTGTGCCACTCACACCAAGAGAGCCACCACCATACCCAAGCCGTCAGTTGGCTCACCAGGGATGAAGGGAGAGAGCTTAAGTGAAGGCAGCTTTCATAACAAGTATTTGGTAGTAAATTCTATAAAATGCTATGGTTTTTTGTTTGTTTGCTTTGTTTTTTTTGAGACAGGGTTTCTCTGTGAAGCCCTGGCTTTCCTGGAACTTACCCTGTAGACAGGCTGGCCTTGAACTCAGAGATCTGCCTCCCTCTGCCTCCCTAGTGCTGGGATTAAAGGCATGTGTCACTGGTGCCCAGCTAAAATTCTATGCTTTGTGACTTCTGAGGTAAGAAATTTCTTTACAAATGCTGTATTTGAATTTAAGTCAGTCCAACCTTCACTCTGGATGAATGAAAAAAGCGACTGCTGACAGACCTTAGTGAGTGCAGCTTGTCACTCCTCAGCTGAGGAGTGACAAGCTGCTACACACAGAAGGGATGGGGGAATGTTCCTGCTTTTCCCAATTCACAGCTGTGTATGTTAGTGACTTGTTGAGTAGATCGTAAGGTACTAGAATTGATAAACAATGTGCAGGATTCTACAATAAAACTGGTCACAGCTTGGGGAACAACAACAAAAATTAGAATCAATACAGGAGTCAAAATAAACCACCCAGGCAGAAAATGAAATACAAAGCATGCTTTCATACTCATCAGAAAATCATTCTGTAGGATTTCTAGAACCTCATTTGCAGTATGTGGAACTGTTACATGGTTCATCTAATAATTGGCCACACATATTCACTGAAGCACAGGTTGGTAATGGTACTGGGAGGGGATTTGGATCTGAGTTAGCCACCTCTGGAGTGTAAGCAGGGAAAGGGAACTATGGGAACACAGTTGGAGGACAGAAGCAAACCCTCTGCATTTGAAGTATGTTGTTGCCTTGGTGAGTGTTGTGTTCTGACATTAGCAAGTCAGATGCACATGACTTTATTTCCCTAATGATCCACCCTCCACTTCCTGTCCTTCCCCAGATGAGCTTCAGGGATGAGGGGGTTCGTGGTGGGCTTGATCTCATGGGCACCATCTCCCTCTGGGAATGTTTTCACACACATGGAATCTTTCAGACTACGATAATTTCAAATATATATATATATATAACCTACACCTCCATTGATACAGATAATTAAGAAGAGTGTGTGTCTCCTCTTGGACTCATAGATTTGGCAGTCAGGTATGGAGAGGGCACTGTAATCCCTTCAGGAAGGCTTGTAGTCTTTTTCTGGTTGCCATTCAATATCTGACCTTTGGGTTGACGAGGTCCTTGGCCCATTGCTTTCTCTAAGAAATGGATATGGATAATCTTATGGGAAGGTTTCCAAAGTTGTTTAAATAGTTTATATAAAAATATTAAAAAATTATAATTCCTTAAAGTTATAATAATTGTAAGAAACTCTATTTCTCCTAATCTAGAGTTGGACGGGATCTTTAGGGTCTAAAGATAAAATGGATTTATTATCTGACAAGTGAAAATAATTGAATTGCAGAGAAACTTAATTATAATTGTTCTCCAGATTCACTAGAAGCCTAATTTACATTGCAACACGTTTGCTGGTCAGGGTGCTGATTAAACTTGGTGCCATATGAACTGGCTCATTCAATGCTTCTTGGAGAATGCAAATGGAAACTTAGCAAACAGCAATTGTACTTTGGAAATTCAATAATGCTCGCATTCTAGGAGGTGATAAAGAAAATTAAGAAACTATAGCCTCAAATGTTTTATTAGGTCTCACTGCCTCCCTCCCCACCTCCTTCCACAAACTGAATTATTACAAAGCGAGTTTCAAATAGTCAGTTGATTGCAAATGTTAGGGTGTTACTGTAAGGGGAATATAACACTTAGCAAAAAAGGCAGCATCAGCACCAGAAAGTGAGTCTTCAGCCCTACAGAGATACAAGGACTAGCTGTTACCCAGCTTCTGGCACTCAACGCTAGGGGAGTCTGGCCTTGAATAATAATCAAATGGAACTAGCTATAAGCTAATGCTCTCCTACAATTCCTTTCTTTAAAATCCATAGCAGGGAAACACACCCTTCTAAGAGTTGCTGTGAATGTTAGAACTGATCTTAGCATCCATTTTTACTGAGCTCTGCTTTGACACAAAGTAGTATTTTGCAGTGTGTTTGTTTAGAATGCTAAAGACAGTTACTGCTGGTTACTTCCCTGGGTGGTGATCAGCCCCCCCCCCCCCCCCCCCTCTGCTGCTGAAGCGGACTACCCCGCTGCACTGAGTGCATTGCGCTTCTCCTGTTTCTTCAAGAAACACAATACCAAGTATCACCAGCTAGATGTAAATTTTGGTTGGTTTTTTTTTTTAATTCCTGAGCCTGGAATTTCATAGTGTTTCGGTTGGTTCTTAGAGAATAAAACGTTGCAGGAAACAGAGGTTAACATATTCCGTTTCCTGCTCACATTTATTGGGGCTAAAGAGACTGAAACAATTAATTTTCTTCCCAAAGAATTGGAAAAGAAATATAATACAACAGCAATTTAAGTAAGAACACGACAAAACTTCTGGATCATGAACCAACATGAGATGTAAGAGCCTGTAAATATCAATCAGTCAGCTTTACAAAATGTCATTCATCTAAGGCGTTTCTGAAGTGGTTCCCACAGCCACACATGTACACAGTTCCACATACATCGAAGGCATCTATTCACGGACGACAAGGGGATACATTCTTTAGGAGCACTGGGCACAGAAGGCTAAAGCTGCATGCACTTAGTTATTGAGTAATTTTAAAGAGGAAATTTAGCATTCCAAGAAACAGTTTCGTACATTCAAAAATCAATGAGGACTTTCCACATGAATGGACAAGATTATTTTGTGATGCAGACTACAAGAAAATTCACACTGAATTATTTGCTTTCCAAAGGCCACTTTCAAAGTACAGATTTCAAGTCCAGAGCAAATACCGACAGCGTGGACAAACAGGGTGTCTAAGACTAACACTTGCTTCCGTGTGGCTCTCCTCCTTTCTTCTCTAACGTGTTCTAAGAGGACAAACTCCAGAGGCAGCAGGCTCTGGATGATGTACCATTGTATCCAGTGACATGTCTGGAAGGTGGGTTATTACACCCAGATGTGAATCTGGTGGGCTTCTAAATCTATTTCACTCAAATGGACTAGAAAATTTTTGTCACAGCCAAACATTTGTTACAGAAATCTTCCTGAACCAGAAGGAGGAAGTTTAGGGGCTGATGAGGTAAAGCCTTCACAGGCCAATTACCCAGACTGAAAACACTTCCCCCATCACAGTTGCCACCTTGTTTCTTTGTAAACAAAGTCAGCTGGGCTGGCATTGTGCTCTGGGATGTGCTGGAGTCACATACACTTGAGCTCCATCTATCAAAGTCTCCAGGAGATTCAGACGCACTCTCTCACACACATTCTGCCATATAAGGAAGAAGACCCCATAAGTCAGGCACTTTGCAACATTAAAAAACAAATACAGTTATGTAAAATCAGATTGACAAACAACCCACTCCCAGTCAAAAAAAAAAATCAAAACTAACGCTTTTATAAAAATCTCTGAGAAGGCAGTTTCCCTCAGTTTTGCCAGGGAAATAGCATAGACATTCTCTTCCACCTTTATTCCAAATCCATCAGCTCTTATTTCAGAGATAACAGCATTTCAGGTTACATAAAATCTGCCCCAGTTAGAACCAACCAAGCTCAGAGAATTTACTAATGGTGGCTCTTGTTGTCACTGTTGTCGTTCTTGTAAAAAAAAAAAAAATCCAATTTCAATTGAGTTCCTATAATCCCCTGAGCTGTGACAAAAAAAACCCTCACCCCTGTGTGCAAGTTAACCAATCAGATAGAAGTACATTTATATTCAGACTAATATGAAATACCCTTTCAGAAGAGAGGTTTCTTTTTCTTGAAGTACTTAGACATTCAATGGAAAATAGAGTCACTTTATATGGAGAAATTTCTAATAAATGATTAAAGTTATTTGGAATGGTTGCCATTCAGAAGTTTCCCAGAGTTCTATGTTTTACACAAACTGTGAATAAAAAAAGAACATGACCAATGAATGTACTGTACACACACCAGATATTAATATATACATGTGAATTAAGATCCTTGAATATATACATCCCCACTTAGGATACATTCCACTGCAGAGGCAAGGCATCAGTCTTTGATAACAGATCTGGGATAGCAGCAGTCTAACAATCCAGCCCCCTAGGTACCGCAGAAAACAGAATAGGCCCTGAATAGTCTCCCTGGCTCACAGGGGAAGTCTTGGTTAACATGGAACACACACAATTCTTAGGAAGCACCAGGCTGCTTTGCTAATGGCAACTGTATAATCCTGTCACTGGAGCAAATACATCTTTTCGAAACCTATTTGTTGATTAATGGTATAATGGGCAGGATGAGTCACAATGAAGGTGACATGAATCCAAACTAACTGAAGACACATGAATGATTTCCACTGATTTCTTATTGTCATCTTATCAGTTTCTTAAGGATACAGAAAATATTCAGATTGTCTGGGCAGATCCTGGGGGAAAGAGACTAAATTAGGCTGAGCAAAGAACTGCTCTAAACTGTGTCTGAAAGTATGTAAAGAACCTGATTCTCACAGTACAGACACACAAAACTGCACTAAGCGTTGTTTTAAAAGCTTTGTTTTTGAGTGTACCCTCCTGGGTAAGTTATGAACTTACAACAAAAATTCACTATGCAAACAAAATAAAACAAAGCAAAACCTTTTATGCTGACAGATAAATCATTTTAGTCATAGAAAGGGACAAGGTCTTTTCAATAATCTTATTTTGTGTTAGCCGCTGGACACCTCCACGCACGCTCAGTAGGAGTCCCATGGATTCTATAAGGATGGATGAGCTCTAGTGTACTGCTGATGTTCACTCTCTGGTCCAACTCCTAATCTGCTGGGAATATATGAACACAGAGCCCAAGAAAGAACTCTGCTGTCTACGACAAAGGCTCTGAAGCTTTCCCACTCACATCCCATATAAAGCACTTTTATAGAGCACAGCTGCGGGCTGAGTGTGAGTGGTGAGCCGGTATACCTTAGAAGACTAGCATCTGCCAGACAACAGACACTAAGTGAGCCCGTGTTGTCTTACAAGTTACAACCGTTTCCTGGGAAGGGACAACTCCCTCCGAACAGCAAGCAGTTTTCCTGCCTGAAGATGAGATCACACAGGGAGAGAACTATTATGTTTCTGCCAAGTCACCGTGGGAACACGGAAGAAGTGCCCGCAGTAGCTGGTGCAGGCACGCCAGCCTGTGCGTCGACTCCTGAGGTGAGCAGCTGGCTCCATTGCTCGCAGAACTTCTTGTTATGCAGTCTTACCCTTCCCCTCCGACTCTGGGTTTCTTTGTTGTGGGTCTCGTGGCAGTAGAATCAACACAGAGGTTTGCTCAGTTTGCGATGCCACCAAGCATGACAATGCCAACACTACGCTGAATATTCACACGGGCTCCTTGGTTTGAATGGAGGATGAGCAGACTGGTGGGGTCCCTTGGAGGGTAAGGTGGTGACGTGTAGAGTCTCCCAGGCAAAGGCAAAGCTCCCGACCTGCTCCACAGACACAGACTGCACTGCAGGGCTGCTTCTCCCGGCACAGGAACACTCGCACTCGGGACTTGGCCTTTCCCAATGCTGAATGCTTTCAGGCAAGTTCAAAGTCTGCACACAGAGGCACTTCCAAAGTTTGGCAAGGAGGAGGAGGCAAGGTCGCTAAGTGGGGCTTGACCACTGTGCTGTCTCACGTAACCCAGACAGACAGACGTCTGTGTGGATCACTTTAGGTTGTGGATGGATCATGCTTTTTCTTCTTGCCTCGACAGGACTTGCAGATGCAACAGATTATACACGGAGAGGCCAGGAGTAGAAGGGGTGAAGTCACCAAGGCAATGACGCCTAATCCCACAAGGATCCCTACCACCTGGAAATGGAGGAGAAAGCCCCATTTCAGCAGGTATATCAGCCTAGAAGTGTACGTGCCTCCAAATGTAGCAGCTTGTGTGGTCGGAATGCTTGTGTCTCCCTCTAAAATCCCTATGCTGAAACCCTAATACTCAGTGTAATGGAAAGGGAAGCCCTGGGTTGTACTGTGGGACTTTGGTGGCATTGGGGAGCCCAAGAGCTTGTCTCCATTCTCAACTTTCTACCACAGGAGAACACAGCAACAAACTTACCATCTATGAACCAGAAAGAGTGCTGTGAGTGTAACTCCTCACTGCCAACATGTCTGGATTTAGACTCATCTAAGAGCCACATCTCTGGATGTATGTGGGGGCATTTCCAGACAGGGTTAACTGAGGAGGGAAGATGTGTGACAATGTCCCATGGTCTGGGCATTGGATTGTGTGACAAAAAGCAAAAAAGAAGAAAGCTAGGTGAATGCTAGTATTCCCCTCTCCAAATTCCTGCCCTGCTGGGATATGAGGAGTCCCAGCCTCAGGTTCCTACCACATGAACTCAGACAGGCCCTCTCTCCCATGAGGGATTGTATCCCCTCAAACCATGAACCAAATCAAACACTTGCTCCTTTAAGTCCTGTGACAAGTAACCAATACAAGGACCCTCAGTGGAGCCTGTCTGTGTTGATATCTGGACCTCAGACATCCAGCAGGAAGAAGTACCTCTGTGTGTCAGTCACCCAGGACAATCTGTTAGATTAATGACTAGGACATTGTCTTAGGCACATTTAGCAATGCCCTAAACTGGACTCAAACTACAAAAGGACTAAATGGAGGATGAGAACAAACCAAATGCTACTCAAGCTTAGCTATTATAAACTCTAAACCCTGAGCTGTAGGTGTTGGCTTGTTCTCTATCGGGGCTTCCTCAAGGGAAGACTTCCTCAAGTCTCACAAGGGACATTAATAATGATCATTAGGATATGAGCATTGGTTTCTTCAAAGGGAACATAGCCTATGATAAACACAAAACACTATTAAAAAACAGACCACAATTCCCTTTGAACCTGCCACATAAACATACAATGGCATGTACAGAGGGATCTGAGGCCCTGCAGGAGACCATAGTATTGGAGAACTCTCTTTTGATAGTTAATGTGCTAGCACTGCTTGTAGGAAACTCCTCCCATGTTTTGCAAGAGCAAAGAACACGGGTATTCACTTGGCTGGTCACTCTAATGCTCAGCTCTCTGGTGCCTCTGTCCCTCAATAGCTGTGTCCTTGAGTTAATTTCGGGCAGCTGCTCCACTGTTCCCTCCCTCCTGTGGTAGAACCTCCAAGAGGGCATGGGAGAACAGGGAAGCCACTCTAAGTCCAATGCAGCTCATGTTTCCTTAAAGTAGATGATACCTGTGTTCGGTTCCACATCACCGATGCTCTCGAGTGGCCGAGCTTATTCCTGCATGGCCCTTTGTCATAGTGCCTGAGGAATATGTCATTCTGAAAAACAAAGAGAGGAGTTTCAGTAATCACATAACGTAGAGTCGAGAGGTGGATGGAAAGTTGTATGGGTTACCTAACGCTACAACTGACTTCCTCTATGAGTCCTAAGCCTGTACTCTTCAGCGTGGTTTGTAGTTCTGTATGTTACCAAGGAGACAAACCATAATGAACTCTTGGCTGAGTTAACAGAAAAAGGAATGACCCAATCAACCATCTCAGACAAATGACTAACGGCGAGTTGTAGCAGAGGTGTACAACAGGAACGTGAGAACCGTGAGCCAGGAGCCAACCTGGTGGGAGAAATGCCAACAACAACTGACAGGTGATGGTGAAGGGGAAGTCAGTCCCAAGATAGTAAGAAAGCAATAAGCTAAATGAGGAAGCAGGGAAACAGGGTCATGAATGTGAAGAAAGCTACTGAGGAAGAAGAAGACCATTGCTTTGTCAAGAGAACTCAAGAGGTAGACTTTGGGGGTAAAGATGAGCTACAGTGTGGACATACTGAACTTGACATCCAAGCAATACACCCAGAGGCAGCACATGACCTACACCTGGTCTTTGAAGGAGAGACTCGGACATCAGTGTACATATAATGGAAAAAAAATCACAGAATTCAACGAGATTGTCTAGAAGAGAAGTGGACTAAGGAGCAAATTTGTTCAGAGAAGACACAAATAGGCAAGGAGTCTGGAAAGGAAACTGAGGAAAGGTAAGGCCAGATATAGAAGAGACTGGTCAAGACATCAAGTGCAGCCGAGAAGCTGGTAAGACACCATGTTAATCGTTGGGAAGAATAAAGTCACAATGTGGCCACATGGTCCCTTGCATGTCCTGTGATGACTGGAGGTAGGCAGATGTCAGCAGCAAGAGGCGATCGGGTTTAATGGAACCTTGGCTTCCAAAGAACAGAGAGAACAGGCAGGTCAGCTCGAGAAAAGACCGGCTCACCTCCAAATGGCACGCGACAGATGGAATAAAATGGTGAGAGGGTAGAAAAGAAGTCGAGGTCACACGAAAGAGAAAAGAGAGCTGAAGGTGACAAGTCTGAGAGTCTCCATCTCACCCTCTGACATGGATGAAGACAAAGGCAGGAACAAACTCAGTCCCCGGCACACGCGGTCTCCTCATGGCACAGAACACTGCCCTGCAGAAAAGGGTCTTTTCCACAAGCCAATGGCCTCATCTAAATGCAGAAAGCAAGAGCCCAAGACACAGTGACAAAAACACATGCTTCAACATCTGAAGTCCGTGTGTTCAGACATTTAACATCTGTTCTATCTCATCTTGAGGGCCCACACAGCACAAGTGTCTGAACAGAGTGTTCTGGGCCACACCATCCCCCAGACATACTCCAGCCAAAGGCTGGAGATCTGGTGCACATATTTAGTCTCTATGTTCTTTCTTCCTAAAGAGAACTGCATGGACTCAACTCCCTGTGGATAGAAACCTAGTTTATGGTCTGGTGACACCAAGGAGAAAGCCCAAGGATCTCTTTTTAATGTGTAAATCGTGTTAAATGCCACCCACACTTGTCATCTAAAGGACTATGTTGAAGCAAAGTTACTCAAAGTGGAAGCCATTTGTGAGCTGTTTAAATACTTTCATCTACAACATCCACCTTCAACTGTTCAATCTGATGCACTTCCTTAAAATGACCAAGCTAACAGATATCCTCAGGGTGTCCTCAACAACTTATCTAATTCTCAGCTGTAGTGCCAGTAGGCATTCCATTAATGACACCTTCACTCCTGGCACTGCTTAAGATACTATAACATTGGACAGACTGATAGTTGAACGAAACCCAACTGGACCGCAATACCAAGAGCTGATGAAAAGACACCAACCTAAGCGTGCACTGGTTGGTTTTATGTCACTTGACACAAGCTCAAGTCATCAGAGGAGGGAGCCTCAGTTGAGAAGATGCCTCCAAAGAATCTGACTGCAGGTAAGCCCATGGGGCATTTTCTTAATTAGTGATTGATATGGAAGAGCCCAGCCCATTATGGTACCGCACTTGGACTGACAATTCTGGGTTCTATTAAAAAAGAAAAAAAGCAGGCTGAGCAAGCCATGAGGAACAAGCCAGTAAGCAGCACTCCTTCATGGCTTCTGCTTGCCTCCAGGTCCTGCCCCAGGTTCCTGACCCGTTTGAGTTCCTGTCCTGACTTTGCTTGATGATGAGCTATGATGTGGAAGTGTAAGCTGAATAAACCCTATCCTCCCCAAGTTTCTCTGATCATGGCGTTTCATCACAGCAATGGTAACCCTAACTAAGATGATGGTGACTGAGGTCTTACACCAATATGGACACACACTATAGCTTCAAATTGCCCAGACAGGAGTATGCATAAACAGATTGTACTGCCTCGAGCTTTAAAAGATTGAGACTGAACTACACGCTTCTCATCTACCCTTCCCTCAGCTGAGGGCACTGTCGGCCTTGGCACAGGACTGAATGAAAATGCAGCTGAATTTGAGAAGACACACTATTGGGTGAGGAGGGAGACCAATCCACAGATGAGTCCCAGGATCTAGAAAGTGACAAGGCAGCAGGCATTATTTTCTTGTGTTCCCTGTCACATCAACACACACGACACAAGGGGCAGTAGAAAGCAGCCATCTGAACAGCTTTTCTAGTTGGAATAGGCAGAATGTTCCTGGAAGATGCTCATGGCCAAATCTCCGGTGAATGTGTCTATACGTATAACTATGTGAAGGATGTTGACATGGAGGAGGTTTCCTTTGTGATCCACATGGGTCTGGTCGTTATAGGAAAGAAATGCTTCCTTGTTGTGATCAGTGGGAATGAGAACCATGAGAGGGGTCAGAAATACATGACTTTGCTGCCTCAGGAGAGAGGGAAATGGGATCCCAAGTCTAGCAATGCAAGCAACTCCATCTCTAGAAAATAGAACAGCAAAGAAATGGGTTCTCATCTAGAGTCTGCAGACAACATTGCAGCTGTGTCAGTATCAAGAGCCCATGAGATATTTATTAGGCTTCTAGTGTACAGACACAGAAAATAATTGTGCCATTTTAAGCCAAAAAGTTTGTGACCATTTTTCATGACAACAATATAAACAAATGTACAGCTATTTACATGATAGAATTTTCTCCAAAGCTTAAAATGCCCCTAAACCAAAAATATGTCTGATAGCTAACGTGGCCCATCTAAGAGATTTCATAGAGTCTGAATAGCAATGGGGCTGGGGATGTAACTCAGTGGCATGCTGCTTGCCCAGCAAGCACAATGACTGGGTCCAATGCCCAGTACCATGAAACAAATGAAAACAAAGGGGAAGAGGAAGTGAGGAGAAATTAAAGAAAGGAGGAGGGAAGAAGAAAGACAGGAAAGTAAGGAAGGAAAAAAATGGGCTTAGGAAATCTCACTATGACAAACAAATTCCTTTTGCAGGATAAGAGGCTCCATTGTTAAAGGGAAGGACAGAGTGGCAAGGGGAGAGAGTGGCAAGCCTCTTCCCAGGAGAACTTACGTCCAGGTTCTGCAGACAGTACCAGCAGAATGTGTGTTTGCAGCTCTTGCACATCATCTGAGCGCAGCCTTCATTGCGCTCAATGTAAATACGGCAAACTGGGCACTGCTTAATGGGGGCATTGGGATCTGTCCCAAAGAGGGCCCTGAAACAAAGCAGACGAGCGTGTTCAGTCAGCGCCACCCACCCGGCCGCCAGAGCTCTCGAGTGGCCGGTTAATAAATTTCTTAGTTTGCTGTGTTTAATTCACTTCCAAAAAAAAAGGGGTAGGAGTAAAAAAATGGGAGACATGGATTATTAGTTGTTCAGAAAGCCCAATAAGAAAGAATTTATTTCTTTTGGCTCCTAATGAATTATATAATTACACTTTCTACAGCTGGTTGACTTTATTGCTTTGCCAAATTAATACTTCACTCCCTAATCACACATTGTCTGAATAAAAAGTATGTGGAGGGACTTAGATTGTGAGAATCTAACTCAGGATCCAAGTGGGGTGCAGTCTATGTGTGGAGCCTGACTGAATCCATCTTGAAAAAAAGATTCCATTTTGTATTAAGTTTGACTCAGAGCTAACCTCCAGTTCCAGAACAACAAAATGTACCCGACCTTGTATTCCAGGGGTGTTCCCTCATCATCACCAGACAGCGCACTCTGAGAAAGCACCCAAAAAGTCTAAACAAACTTTCTGATAGTCAAGTTGACCACAGCTGGTTAGTCAGTAACAACAAGCCAATCAGAAATGGACATGACTAGCTACCCAAATGTCATCCAATCATATGGTAAAGAACCTGCTTCTTTGTCTGAGTCTCTATATAAACTCTGTACTTTTGGGTCTGGGGGCTCTCAACTGGAACTGCTGTGTCAGTGAGTATTGAGAGTCCAAGCTCTCAGCTTGAATAAACAACCCTCATGTATTTACATCAGAGTTGGCTCCTGGGTGGTCTTTGGGGTCTCAAGAACTGGGCAGAACGTACGTAACGACCTGCTCATCAAATAAGGGGAAGGGGTGATATTCAGTTAGAGAAACTCAAAGAGATGCCAACAATTACTGAAAAGACTTCCTCCAAGTTGATGAAGAGGCCAGTGTGTGACTGCAGCAGAAAGGGACATAGAACTAAGTGGTTCTAGCTGGGTAGAGGGAGTTGGAACATTCACTACACTCCAATGATCAGGTATCAAAACCACCACCCAGCACACAGAGACATCACAATTCACAAAATGTTGTTAAATTCATGGTCAGATGCGGTGCTGGAACTATCCTTATATAGTGGAGACAGTATTTTAATACTCTCCTTTCGGCTGGTGAGGTGGCTCAGCAGGTAAAGGTAGTTGCTGCCAAGCCTGATGACCTGCATTCAGTTCCTGGGACCCACGTGGTGAAAGGAAAAATATAAACCAAGTCTCATAAGTTGTCCTCTGAGCTCCACACGTGAGTCATGGCACAGGTCCACACATGTACATTCACACACAGAATAAGTGTAATAAAAAAATTAATGTTCCCTTTTTCCAATTGGGATACAAACTCATAAGAGACTGAATGTCATATATAAGGCCACCCAGATGCCAAGAACAGTGTCAGAACTCAAATCACCTCGCTCCTCTGAACCCTTTAAACTTACCCTGGGGGCTAACTGTTGTGGAAGGCCCTGCTTTAAATCTGACAGGGATGGCACATGGCAGCGTGTGCATCAGAGTTCTCTTTCTTCTGTGCTTGGCCTGATATCCAAGCACAGCACCACAGGCAGGCAGCAGGACTATTCCTGAAGGCCAGTCCTGCACGCTCTAGGGGCACCAGGTGAGTAAGCCAACTGTCCCGGAACACTGGTGTTTTGTTCTTGCTGTGCAGAACAGTCATAGCCTCAAGCCAAGCATGGGATCTGACACAAAGGTCTCCCACTCTGCTCCTGGCTGCTGCCATGAAAACCTTCCATACAAAACAGCACCCACCAATTGAATTGCTTCTCAGCATAACAAAGTCTCTGTCCTGGTGCCAACATTTCATAGTAGAGCATTAGGGAAGAATCTCTTTCCCATATTTTCTAAGCATTAGGAAGACAGTCTATACATCTGTGTGCTCTGCAGGATTGGCATACTCTATAAACTGGCCATTTAATCAGGTAAGATCATATCTCTCTTATTTTGTAAACAGGAAGGAAGAATGGACCACACCAGTGATGGGTAAACATGGTTTCTCAGCAAATAGCTATGAACCAACCATGACTTTCTGCTGGGAACTACAGAGCATGGTGCCTCTCTACCCAGAGTGAGTGAACTCAAACAAATACAACATGACTCAGGAGTTCCTCTGAGGACTGTTCTGGTTAGTGTTTGTTCCCATCTTACTCATTCTTTTCAGGATATTTCTACAGTGAGTGTCTAAAAGCAGTCATGATCGAACTCCTTCTCAAAGCAGCTTATGTGGAGTTTGAAAAGAACACTAGGAATAACCCCAAAGACACGTCACCCCTTACCCATGCTCTGGCACACCAGAATGACTGTCTCTACAGGAGGACCCCTCGTGCCAAGCATCCTTGCAACATGAGCAGAATTTCAGGTGGCAAGAAGGGCACTCCACCAACGCAGTCTGTCCTGGGTCTCCTGCTGCAATGTGGCACACTGTCTGGCAGTCTGCGACAGGGCACCATGTTCGGAGGGGGTCCATGTGAACCTCTGAAACATAAAAAGGGAGCTGTGATGAACTTTCTCCCATCCAAGCATTAAACTTTCTCCCCTTCATTTATCATTTTTCATATCAACATGTATGGCATAACATCAGCAAGGAAGTGGCTATTTCCATGACTGACAGTCTCCACAATGGATCCAAGCCGCCTTCCACCATCCAGAGCATAAGGTCATCCCTGCCACATTCTCAAGGTAGGAACCATAGAGCACACCATCACTGCCTTTATTAGCAGATAAGGTACGGACGGATGGTCTTTTACCAAAAACTACAACTTGCCTTTGAGCACCCAAAAATGGGCCAAAGTCTCAAGTTTCTTCTGTGATGAACTGGGTACCATCTTGGAAGAACAGTTAACATGAAGAGTGTCAAAGCAAGGGAACAAAGGTGTCCTACACAAAAGAACATGTGCTTTGGGCTCTGGGGTATAGTCCATACAGCAGGGAATTTTAAAACAAGGACTCAAATAGTTTAGCATCAAACAGAACCTAGTGTGGCTTCACTAGGAAATCCTATTTAAGTAGTTTGCTGTCTTACCAGTGAACAAATTAGGGACTCACAAGCTCTTAAAACAAACACATTTCTCAGACTATAAAATGGTAGCCATTCATATGACAGTGGCTAGATCCACTGTGGCACACAGGAGAAAAGGTAAGATTGGCAGGTGGACACCCAGTCATCTGTCTAAGTATTTATGAGTCTCTTCTAGTTTTCCCATTTCTTATTCAATGAAAGATTCCGTTTCTCTTCATGTAATACTCCCTATGAGGAGAGGAGAGCAGTAGCCTTTCTATCTCTGAATGGATGCATTTTGAAAATTTCTTACTCATGATATGCCCCTCTTAAACCTCTGAGGTTACCTCCAATCTGTTATAATTACTCTAATCAGTAATATGGTAGAAGTTATGACATATTTCCAGTAACTTGTTGTTTCAGGTATCCAAAGCAGTACAATGGAAGAAGAAATGATAAAGGAGGGAAAATTACAGGTTCTGATGAATTAGAACCCAGTGTAGCTGCTGCCCACAGTCCAACACAAACACCAGGAAAGAATCTGAGCCACAGAAAACAGGGATCTGAACTTTCTCCATCATGATAGGCCATGAAGGGCCAGGCAGAAAAGTATGGAAGCAGGGCTAGGAGGGAAGCATTACAGCTCTCTTCAGACGGATGTGTCTGAGATGCAGCTGCCATTGTGCTAACACCATGGTAGACTCAGACAAACATCATGCCATGACAGCACTAGGTGGCACAGTCTTAATGGAGCACCATCACAGATAGATCCTATTAGGAACTGAGATGCTCTCCTATGGTGCATGTTTGCACTTTCATCATTAGAAGTCATGGTTGGAGCTTGCCTTGGCTTGATGGCTTACTTGTTTGAGCTAGAATGGGGATGAGACATAACCTGTGTACTAGCCCTATACTGAACTTTACCTCAGTCATAGCTTTCAAAGGTGGCTTCCATAGCTAAAATATGACCAAAAGTGGAGATATCGGGAGACAGATTTTTAGCTCTACCTAAAACCAAAACTGGCCACTCTAGTCAATTCTCCCAGTTAACTCTCTCAGTCCTCTTGAATCTTATCAAAGCACCTGTCTGCTGTGACTGTTTGGGTATTCTGGAGTTGTGTACCTTCCCAGACTTCTTGCAGCAACAGCTTGGCATGCTTTGTAGTTCCAACCAAGGGAAAGGTAAGGAGAGACCCACTACAGGACTTCTAGGACAGGACTGGGTCCCCAATACCATTAATCTTCCTTCTTTTGCCCATAGGTATGTGAAGT
>CAJQZJ010004381.1:10081238-10144444 GCA_907164525.1 Lophiomys imhausi
GTCCTTGTTGTTCAAGCTATTTTCAGACATTCCATTCCTTGTAGCTGAAAACATATTAACTGATAAGGCTACTTCTAATAACAGTGAATAAATAACCACACTATAGGACTGTTTCTCCCACAGGGCAGATTTTACTGAGAGGAGTAAAGGACCACGGCAGGGATGACCTTTGAAGTTTTTTCCTATACCAGTAGTCTTATCTATATGTACAGCACATGGAAATGGTACAAGTAAATAAAAACAAATTCACATATATCATTCTGTAGAAACCTTGTACACCAAAATATAAATTCATATACTTTTTTAAAAAGTTAATACACTATGTCAGACACATAGGATTTTTATAGTGAAGCAGACAAATAATATATATTCATATAGTTGAGCATTATTTATATTTTTTAAATATAGGGCAATTTATAAAATAATAATAGATGTATCAATGAAAAGACAAGATTACAGAATAGTATAAATGAGTGATATTTCTAAAATTATGTATATAGAGACATATTTTGACTTCTTCCAGAAGACTACTGAAGGTAACATCTTGCCCTGGGATGAAGGTCAAGGGTTGGGTGAAGAGGCACAGATTTTCTTTACTTCTTATATGGATTTTTAAAAATTACACTTATTTATTGTATTGTGATTGTACACATACCACAGAGTACGTGTTCAGAGGACAACTTGTAGGAACTGATCCTCTCCTTCCACCACGTGAGACCCAGGGATTGAATTAAAGTTTTTGGGCATGGTGGGAAGTCCCTTCACCACTGAGCCATCTATCTCACTATTCCACGTGATTTTTTTTAAAGGCACAAATACCAGCTGTGTAATTTTTAAAATTGATTGTAAGTGTTTTTTCTGAAGCCGGGCACAGTGGCTCACACTTGTAACCCTAGCACTCAGGTATGAGGTATCACTCAGAAGGGCAACATTCATTTTTCCTAATATAAAAACAAGTTATCACACCTTCTAGAACTCTGCTCCTGATAACTATGGCCCACTTTACTTCCTATGCCATCCTACCTATCGCAACTTCCTGAATGTTCTGAAGTGAAGTGCTTGCTGACAGCACCTTAATAAACTGCCCCCTAAAAAGTCACAAGTAAAATCCTTCTGCAAGCACAGCAAATGTTCCTGGATTGTCTTCTATGTGATGTCCCACCTTCCACCTCCTTCGGCTTAGACTCTGTCTTCTCTCTTTTGCGGCCACTATTCTCCTTTCTCCTGTGCCACTAATTCTGGTCTCCACTAGCATCCCTGGGTGCTGTCCAAGCCCAACTTGGAGACTTCTCCCACATTCTACTTGTTTATGCCACAATTGAGGCTCAGCCCTCATCCTAAATTGACTTTAAGGTATCAGCCTCATCACTAAAAGGCTGAAAATTAGGCATGACTATTCTTCATTCTTAATTCAACAAATGACTGATTTCAGGAACTTGTTAGGGATTTGGGCATATGAAATACAAAAACAATTTTTTTTGTGTGTGCCCAGAAATCCCATATGATGAAGATCACTGTATGAAAAGAAAGAGATATATAAAACAATATAACATCTAAAAGAAAACTATCAGTTCAAATGATTAGGAGTGCATCACACAAGAAAACAAAAATGAAATTATTAATAAATATATGTAGCACTGCCTGAGATGAAGATAGGGAACTTAATAGTCACTCACAGAAAGATCTTTCTGATTTTTTTCTTATCCACATATCCATAATAAACTTTTCTGTTTTAATCGAGTCTAACATCAAAAGGAAAACTGGTTCCTTCTAATCACAGAAGAAAGCAGATAAACCAAGCCGAAATGAAACACAAGGAAATTAAGCCAGAAAGGGCAAAGGCACTATATAAACACAGACTTTTGAAAAAGAAGTCCCTTAGGTAGCAATGGTGCAGCCACTCTGCATATGGAGACACAAGGGGGAGGAGTCTCTATCTAGATATTAGAAATAAGCTTCTGTACTTAAAGGAAACACCAATGATGACAGGACACATCCTAATGGGACCTAGCAGCTTATAAGCCAACTGTATCTCTCCCCAGATCCAAGGTGGGTGGTACCACACTGGCAGCTTGACATCAATCATGACAAATATATTCATACCAAAAATATAAGTATTCACACTGTGAAACAGGCAAGGATCACCAACCAGAGGTAATAAGACTGTCCATCAACACATCACCAAACACAGGCTAAACTGAGATAAATACATCAGTACCTAAAATCTACGTCATCCTGCACAGAAACTCGTGGAGCACAGAGTATGAATGTGAAGAGCAGAATTTCGAAGAGAAGCTAGAAATGCAACAATGCCGGGCTTTTCCGTCTATCTCGTGGCCAAACATATCTACTTCCCGATTGCCCTTGATACAGACAGACACACACCTGTAATAAAACCCACGCGTGCACACACCTTCCAGATGGTGTTTGGTTGTATGTTTTTACTTGGCTTTCATTACTTGCTTGCTGCACATCCTCCTCGGCTATTCTACCTCAGTGAAGTACTGGGTCCTCTACAGGCTGTTTCTACCATTTAGGATGGAAGCACATCAAAAGCAAGTGCTTCCGAACCCCCTGAAAAACTCCTCTTCTGTTGTCAATCAGAGGGGGAGACTTTCAGAGCATTCTGGTGGACCTCAGCAGGGTTACACACAGAGGGTCAGAAGAAAAAGACAGATGAGACACCTGCGAACTCAATCGCTACTGTGAGTCCCTGTCTACCAGTCTGCTTCTTAGGGTCTGACGTGATGACAACCCAGAAAATGTCCATCCACACAGCAGGGCACTCAAGGAACAAGATAGCATCATTTGTGCATAAGAGGTTTGATTTGAGGGAAACTTTTTCCACACAGATACTTGAGCAGGTCCTAAGAGGCTTATAAGTAGTGTCCTGGTCACTTATTATACTTACTAAAGAAATGGGCTTATCTTCTCTCTAAACCATGAAAAGTACCATTAATGATTAAAAAAAAAATAGATGTTAGAGTCAGGCTTCTAAATCTTCAGGCTCTGCTTCTACAGAGCCAGCCCATCCAGCGTCCACTGCTCATATTCTCAAGAATTTCATGTCTACAGGTGTGTCTGCTCCCTCCCGTACATCAAGCCTGTCTCTTCAAACTTAAGTTCACATGCAAGATGGTTCATCAGGCAAAGGCACGTCCTATATGCCGCACAGGTCTAATGACTTGATTTTGATTCCTGGAACCCACAGACAGGTGGAAGGAGAGACCAACTCCACAAACGATTTTTCTCTGACTTTCATTCATGCCTCTGCATGTACGCCTCTCCCCTCACACCATGCACATACAACACAGCAATAATAAGTAAATTTAAAAGACATGCAAATAGGAGGAGACTGGTTGGGAAGAGGAGGTTCACTGGAAAAATGAGTGGTTAAAAGAGGACAATGGGGAGAATATGATCACAATACATTATATAAATGTATGAATGCTGGGAATGAATAAATATTTTTTAAGTTCATAAACCTAGAATGTAAGAATTTAGACAAAAGCAGTCCCCCAAATAATGAGCTTGAAACTTATGGCGAGCATTAGTCTGACTTAAAGTAATTAACTAGGACATACTTCCTCAGAGAGGCAAATTCACAGACTTGAACTGGGAGATAATGGCGACTGAAGGAAAACCCCGTGGCTATTTCCCTTAAGACTCTGTTTGTGCAATTGTGCAAGACAAGAAATGCCATTTCGAACTTCTCTACTTCTGTATTTTTACAATTATTAGGAAATCCAAAACAGCCTGCAAATGAAAACTGCCAAGAGATCTAAGAACCATATCTGACCCAGAGGCTCTTTTCGGTTTTCAAAACCTGAATCCAATCAAGCTTAGCATTGGGGGAGGGTGGGGGAGAGGAAGAGGAAGAATTAAATCTCCAACCCCTGTTTTCCCTACATGAGAACCAGCAGCATTTGACATGTGCCATATGCAACTTGTTTTTAATTCCGTTGGACACTTTCTCAACCATTAAGAGTAGCTTTCCTGTCATCCTCTGCCATTGCAAGTCTACTCCAAAAGAGACACCACAGGAATTTTTATTATTGTGGGAAACACCACATACCCAATTTAATTTAATTATCAGCTGACATAAATCAAACTGTATTAACTTCTATGACCCAATGCATTTTTAATTATGCCAAAGTTAATTTGCCTTTGATATCTCAAAGTAGAGGAGTCTTTCACAGACAGTTAAAATGCCATTAAACTAAAGTAATCAGAATTAACATCTGGCACAGTCAATATAGTCCACATAGCCAGAGTAGCCGCCATAGAGCAGATGGCTCTCAAGAGAGTTGGAAAGACTCGAAGATTTTCAAGTTTTGAATAACATCTAAACTCGTTTATTCTAACACTGTTACAAGACCTACAAAAGGTTGCATAACTAAATCCTGGTGAGTTTAAGTTGAGTCCCTTATCTACAGCTGACTTTCCAAAAGAAATCATAGCATTAAATAAATTTTAGTTGCTGCTACCTCCATGGGACTCTTTCCTCTTTAATATGGCCATGTTGGTCATCCTCCCTAAGTTAGTCATGATCTCCTGAAAGACGGTTAGAGAAAGTAGGAGTTATGCCTAGAATAAGGGGAAACTGTAGTAAAGGAGATGGGTATGGTGTGTTCTGTGGAATTTGCATAGACTGTTTCTATACAACACTCTAGAACCTATGAAACTAGGATGGAAACTCCCCTCCCCCCCCAAAGAAAAGAAGATTTGGAGTAAGATGAAGAGAAAACAAGTGATGTGGTTGTGCTCACTCTACTGAAGGAAGTAGCTGTTGAGGTACAGGGAGCAGGAGGCTGAGGAGAAAATGTGCTGCCAAGAAGGTGTGTGAAGAATATAGCAGACCATCATTGTTTGGGAGATAGACTCGTGCTTGAAGAAGAGTTCAGAACTGTGAAATTATATAGTTTTAGCGTTGTATAGATATGACACTTATACAGAATCTATGTGATCTTAGACAAACCTCAACTTCTTTTCATATAAGATGAGACTAAAATCAACTGTTAATGCAAGAGATCTACAGTGGGACAGACGCCTAGACTTTGTAAGTAGAGAAAAATGAATTCTACTTATAAATAAAGCTATTTTATCAACTTATCATGGATGAACATAGAGAGATTCAGCGCTATCTACAGAAGATGCCCTTGTGGAAAAGCCTGCCTAATTTTTTATTGTAATTAGACAGAATTTACTAACACATGGTATCAGCCAATCATAAGTAAAGTTGAACACTGGACACTCAAAAAAGTCCCACAAAGCAAAGCACCACCAGGGGAAAAGAACATGATCATATCTGTTGATTTTTTCCATGTGTACCATACTCACAAGGTTATTAATCCAATTTGGATGCAAAGACCTATTTGGCCAGCTAACTAAAAAAATGTTCTGTTTCCATTAACAATGTGATAATCATTACACCTATGGCAATATGAAAATGTTCCCCAAGGAGTGTTATGATGATCTCATTTAGGGAAAGGAAGACACAAGAAGAACAGAGTGCAATGTAAAGGTGATTAGGGTTTTTATTACCAACAACTGTAGATATTTCAAACAATCAGACATAGGAAACAGTCATAGGACATGGCTTAGATATTAATATCAACCTTGTTGCACTCAGGCTCTTGGTCACTATGTTTAAAATCAATCAAAACTATATATTCCTCAGTAGGAACCAATCCACAGAAAGTTTTAACTTTGGGAGCCATTAGCACTTGTCTAATATTGAGTTATTATACTCCCTACATGTGAACAATAAAAAGTAAGTCTGCTGCTCTGGGTTAGGTAGTGCAGCAAGCAGTTAGGGAGGATAGTGGTAGAGAGAGGGAGTGCTACTTTATAGGCCACAGGAAAAAAAATCAGCTTGATATATCAGTCTTATGAGTTTAGTTAGGTGGTCTACCCATGAAAGAAAAACAAAATGGCCCAGAGTTCATGCACCATAGGACCAAGCCAGACTTTATTTGAAGAAAATGAATGATGTCTCCTGCCACAAGCTTCCCTTCAATGGCTCTCTTCATGCTTCCCATGGTTTTCTTCCTTGTATCCCTAAACACATCACCTTTTGGAGTAGTTGGCAAAAGCAAAGGAGATAATGGTTAACTGTCTTTAGCAAACACTGAGCACAGCAGGCAAAGGTTAATTTCCCCCACACTCATGTCAAGAAGATAATTCCATATCAATACATTGGCTCTCAGAAGCTTTATGTTCATATTAGATGAGGGTGGCTAATATACTCAGTGAAACTATACTAGGTCTATGCAGGAAACGTCTTCCTCAGACTTCTCAAATACTGAAAAGACAGACTACTCAGTTCAAGATTGCTTTAAGGGTGGCAGGGAGGAATGGACTCCTCGAAGAGATCTGTCAGAGCCAAAAGGAATAAAACCACACTCCCTACAGTTAGATGGGCTGTGTAGAGAGAAAGGCTATGAAATTTGCTCCAAGGTCAAAGTCAGAAAGACAAATTAGTCTAGTGCTCTGTAAATGCCATTAGAACAACACACATCCAAATTCTCAGCTATCACCATGACTACAAAAGCAAATACCAAAAGGGTGGACAGTGGATACTTCATCATGAGGATCAATAACAATATTTCAGTTGGGTAATGTTTTAAAATGATCTTCAAGTGTGAGAAAAATGATGATAAACCTCTATTTTGGGAGTTATTTTTGTGTGTCCTACTATTATGACACCATCTCATTTGTGCAATACCTTTCTGGACACAGCTCAAATTAAAAATACAAAGTAACCAACATAATGAAAATTTCATTTCCTGTTAGTCTGCATATTTTGTTTTGTTTTGTTTTCCTGGCTGTGGCTAGGAGAGATGAAATCACATGTGGCAGCCACTGTTTTACACTCTGTGGTTCCCTTGTGGTTCTGTTGACAGTCCACAGCTGCCTTAGTCTTGCATGAAGTTCGTGTAAAGATGATCTTGTGCAAAACCACACTTACTACTGGGATGAAGAGAAGAATATGTACCTCGTTCAAACTTTAACCGCCGATAAAGTTGAAACTCATCCACAGGCACCAAACAGGCAATCTGAAAGCAGAAAAAAAGAGAGATGAGATTTCAGTAAGTGGAGGGTCCTGTGTCACCAGCCCTTGCCAATGTCTTTCTCTGACTTTGTTTCTATCCCCTATATCCCAGTTGTCTGGAAACCATCGTCTTTACTTGTTCACACAGGACCACATGGAGAAATTCACAAATAATCCCCATTTCTCTTACCATGGCTAGGCAACCACTGCTCAGGCCATCAGTAACAAAACTCACTGACTGCCTCCATTCCTTGGTCAGCAGCTACTAACCACGTTTTGATATTTGCATACAGGTAATGGAAGAAGCTCTTTCCTTCTCTATACCCACTGAAAAAGAAACTTTCAACAGACTAGCTCTACCTTTGAATCTCTAAAATCCAAGGTCAAGTATGCAGTACCTCAGCAATCCTGCACACTCTGTACATAGAAATGGTATGCTCTGAGTGATATAAACTTTTCTACTGACAAAATGCACTTTGCTTATACTACACTGATATAGTATACAACAGCAATGAGGGAATGTCTTATGACACTCCTTGTGACTAGAATCCCACTTCTGCTTTGGACAGCAGAATGAACCAAAGGCTTCCTGATAAATAATAATGATTCATGCTACCAAAGACACTTTACATTAAACATCTCACACTTCAAAGTCATCAGGAGAAAGAGCTAGCTGCTCTTACAAACTAGAACTCTAAAAATGGTAGTGCCCTTGACAGCAATATATTACTATATTGATGTTGCCGAATTACAAATGAGAGATGGAAGGATTTGAGATCAGTCTTCCAGAAATTCAACAATGTGGGCCCCTCCTCTTAGCCTTCATAATTCCAGCATTAAATTATTAAGCTACTATATGTATACATTATTATATACATTATACATATGTAAACTTTGGATATAATTTTTGTTACAAAATATATTTAAATAAAAACGTCTTTGAAATTGACAAACAAAGCCTGCTTTGACAAAACCATGGTAAGATGATGACGTAACTAAAATTGCATATAATAGATACAATAAATATTTTTTAGAGGCAGGGTTTCTCTGTGTAGCCTTGGCTGTCCTGGAACTCACTCTGTACACCAGGCTGAACTAGAACTCACAGAGATTCGCCTGCCTCTGCCTCCCAAGGAGTGCACCACCACTTCCTGGAAAACAATATATTTTAAAAGTACATTCACAATCTAATTATGTACCTCAAAAGTAGTGTCAATCTGTTTATTTCACAAATAAATCAGACCAAGTTAGCAAAAAATGAATTAAAAATCACAAAATAAGCAGTTCAGTCTTCCTCATTCCAAACTAAATTTGGTAAATTCAATCTGTTCTGAAAAACATTCCACTTCAAACTTTCTTTTACCAAATTAGAAATAAAATGTGTTTTCATCTGGTACCTTAAATAAAAGTCCCATAGTGATCCTTGTAAGAAATATAGGACCAGCCGGGCAGTGGTGGCGCACGCCTTTAATCCCAGCACTTGGGAGGCAGAGGCAGGCGGATCTTTGTGAGTTCGAGGCCAGCCTGGTCTACAAAGCGAGTCCAGGACAGCCAGAGATATTCAGAGAAACCCTGTCTCGAAAAACCAAAAAAAAAAAAAGAAATATAGGACCAATTTCATGTTATATTATTTTGCTATAGTTCTGTTAAATTATGATTGGCCTTTAGCAATATGGAGAACTAGATCTGTTCATCTGCTACAGTACCACATAAAAACCTCTCCTAGAAGTCAAAGGCATCTCATGAAATTCTGAGTTGAAGAGAGAAGGTCCAGGCATTAGGAAACAGAGCTCAGTGCTTGACTTCTGTCATGGATCACTATGTGTGGAGGGCGAACGATCTAAAGCTACTTCAACTTTGGGTCCAAGTTGACTTGGGGTAGATATCATCTGGGCCCAGGGTGGTATTCCATGGGGCTATTTTTAACCTCCTCTTCTAGTGCTGCTGTGATCCCTGATTCTATACAACACTCATGAGGCCAACTCATCCTCATCTAAAATAGTCTGTGGACTGATGCACACCTTTTTTTTTTTTAATCCATCAAAGGCATCCCCTAATAATGCTGCTTTCCCAGGGATAGACAATTTATACAATAGCTAAGCCACATAATTTTACAGAAGACAAGCAAATAGGAGATAAAATGCTTTAGAAACATCATATGCTAATGAGAAAAATGTCAGAAAGTGGCACAGTAAAAGTTACTAACAATAGGGTTAGATGTTTATTTTAAATTAGACAGATTTCATCAGAGTAACATTTTATGACCAACATGAAAATACATTTTTTGTGGTGATCAAGTTTGAATTTCCCTTTTATTATTTCCTAAGTCAAATACTTATTAGAATTAGGCCTTAACAAAGTAGGTCAGCTTTTCCACTGAAGTTTGTGGTCAAAAAGAGTCATCAATGCTCACTCCAATTCATTTGCAACACAGATAATGTCCAGAACACACTCATCTCTCTAGCAGCTCTACCCTTCAGGCTTGTATCTTCTCGGTATGCTTGCTGACAGTTTACCATGGGCAAAGCACTTGGCAGGACATCTGGTCTATGCAGAGACGTGAGCAAAGAATAAAATCACTCAGAAGACAATAAAATACACATTTAAGAGTTGAAATGAATCTACTCGCCGGTTTTTATTTGTTTCTTTAGAAACCCAGTTATGATATGAGAATGTTTTTGTTGTAATCCCAGGTGTGGGGTTGCTTCAGTTTGTCCACACCTGTAAACTGTAAGTGCTTCACATGTTAGTAGAAGGTGGGGGGGTGTGGGCCCTGAAGAAGGAAGAGGCTGCTGCTCTCCCTGCTGGTACTCCCCTGCACTAGTGCTGGTTTGTCTTGCTGCTGTCTGCTGATTTGCTATGTGTGCTGTTACTGTTTTGCTGGACTTCTAGATATTGTGACTACTGAAATTGGTATTGCCCCCAAAGAACCCGAAGACCCTAATCAGCAGGAAGTAGTTCAAGAGATCTACATCCATTTCCCCCCTAACTTGCTTTATCTCCCACCTAGTAGAGGGGGTGCAGGTTGGAAGGAATAAGGGTTGGAAGGGAAGTGGAGGTATTAAGTATAGTAAAGTTAATTAATGTATAATAAAACAAATAATAAAGCCACTTTGTACATTTTTTTCTCCTCTTATATTTTGTAAATTAAAAGTAATATCCTAATGTGTTTCTGTCATGGTGTGATTTTTATATGAGAGAGAGCCAGACCTGGTTTAAAAAAATAATAATGCATTATCCAAGGTATTAATTTCTGGTTCCACTGACATTTGGAGCTAAGTCATAATTGTGCAAGGTTTTCACATGTACAACTATAAAGTTTAAATAATTCTGTTAGGATGAGTTCTGGAAGGTTCTATAAAGCTACAGGTAAAAGACCTACAGCAAGTGACTGTCAGACGGCTAGAATGGCAATCATAGAGGAAATAAATGAGATTATAAAGGACCATCTTACTGTCTACCTTTATCCTCTTTATTCCCAACAAAGATATTCAAAATAATCCAAAATAACACTGCAATGCTGTTTTGAATTTTTTTTTATTCCCAAATAATTTCAGACTTAAAACATGTCATACAGGTCGAATAAGGGCTTCCTAAATGTTACTCTGTCGACTTCTTCTAAAGAGAACTTTATATAAAAACATCCTCAATTATTAAAAGAATACAATTTAAATTGGCACAATACAACTAAATGATTGCCAGGACTTATTAACATGTCACCATATTCTCCCACTGACATCCTTTTCCAGTCTGGTACCCAATCCAAGCTCCAGCCCTCCATCTAGCTGCAGTGTCTCCTGGGCCTTCTGTGCCAGTTTTTAGTTTATCTTTTTTTCCTCCTGCTTCTCACATGCTTGAAATATGCAGCCCAGTGATCTTCATGCTGTTCTTGAACTCTGGTTGTCCTGATGCCTTCTCATGATTAGATTTAGGTTGCAATTTTTTTTTTTGGGGGGGGAGAAATATCAGATGTGATTTGGGGGCCATCAAGGAAGTACATGGGGATGACAATACTGGTGATATTAACATCTTGATGTGGTTAAGGGAATGTGCACCAGATTTCTCTGTCCTTTGTAATTTGCATGTGTTGTGTTCGGGTGTTTTTTAATTCAGGATTATTTTTTTAGTATGTCTACCACATGTGTGTAGATGCCTATAAAGGCCAGAAGAGGATGTTAGAGTTCCTGGAGCTGGACTTATACAGTGTGTTGTAAGCCATTCAGCCTGGTAGTGGGAACCAAACTTGGGTCCTCTGGAAGAGCAGGAAATGCTTTTAACCATTAAGCCATCTCTCCAGCCCCTTAATTAAAGACACTTAGGATAGTTAGCACCCTTTCAATAATTAGGAGACAAGATGACGATGAAGACTTTGTTACTTACAATTCTTCAGGCAGTAGGTACACAGATGATTCATACATACATACACACATATGTATGCATATATGTATGCATATGTGTATACGTATATATGTGCAGACTGGGAGAGAGAACATGATACATATGAAATCACTTTCACTGGTTCGGGGCATTATCTAAACAGGTTTGTGTGAGGAGTTTAAGCTGAGTTTAAAACACACAAACATGAGTTCTAGGTGGTTATTGTTACCATCGGGTGGTTACTGTGGATTATCTGGAGATTGTGTGGGACCAAATGCTGCTAAGACCACTTAAGTAGTCTGTATCTAGCTGTCCCATAGGGAGACAGATGCAGTAATAAAGCAGATATTTGGACTGACCAAATTGAGGAACTTGGAGGAGGAGTAGAATTGGAAAGTATGTCAAGGGTGATTGATCAGGGTTCTGGTATGAGAAAGCACAGCCTGTCCTCAGAAATGCATGCTAAGGTGATGGAAAGCTGCAGTTACTCACTAAAGAGGCTCCTGGGAAACTACTATTGATTTTTAGTTCCTATTGAAGGTTCTTCCTCCAAATATTAATATGGTAGTTGTTTAAATGTAATTTCCTATTCCTTTCACTCATTTTTCATTTGTTCAGGAGAATTCTACTTCACAATTAGATAAAAAAAAGAAGTTTGGTGGTTAAAAACAATAATAACGTCATGGGCAGTTTAGAAAGCTAAAAGGAAAGGCTTTCAGTGTGTTCACCATAAAGAAATGATAAGCATTTCAGTAGATGAACATAGCAAACCTGAAACACAGAAACACTGCAAAACTACATGTGTATTAAAACATCACATGACTATGGTTGTTTGAATGGGAATGGCCCCCAGAGGCTCATATATTTGGATGCTCGGTTCCCAATTAACTCACTGTTTGGGAAGCATTAGTAGGTGTGGCCTGTTGAAGACAGTCCATCATTGGGTGTTGGCTTTGAGCTTTTAAAAATCCACACTAGGCTCAGTCTGTGGGTCTGTCTTGCTCTGTCTCTCCCTGTTTCTCTTCTGTCTCTCTTTCTGATTCCAACTCATGGCTCAGATGTAAGCTCTCAGCTACTGCCCCAGTGCCACACCATGGTCTTCCATGACAGTTAGAGACTAATCCTTGGGAACTGTAAGGAAGCTCCCAAATAAAACACTTTATTTTATAAATTGCCTCAGTAATCGTGTCAGTAATCAAGACATGGCATTCCATAAAATGTATAATTTTTCTGAAAGTAATAGGAGGTCCCATAAGAAATGTGGGTCATGCAACAAATATTGTTTTGAATGAGAACACTAAAATGTCATTATTTAAAACTCTAAATTCAGGACAGGTTTCAGGAAGCACTGCCTTTCAGTTTGTAAAGTCGGGCCAATAGGAAGGAGAAGCCAAGACTGTATTCAGGCCTGGCCCTTTAAAATCAGCTACTTTAAAAAAAAAAATAAATAAAGAAACGGGTTGAACTCTAGGCTACAATAGATAAATCCAACTGGACATGGGCAGATCGTTATGACCCATCAAGCAAGGTCTGGGCCATTTCTCAGCCGCTGTGACTTGCAAAAATGGCGACAGGAAACACCACTTGTACAAAGTCTAATCAGAAAAACACAGAAATTAGCAATGTCTTCTGTCCCAACTCCAAATCACAGGCAGCTCCTTCTAATAGAGCAGAAAAGGTACATCCACCAGTCAAACACCTAAATACTAGACACCAAATCCTGAAGGGAAACCGCCAGAGGGCACCACAGCAGGAGGGCAGGGGTGAAAGGTGGGCTCTGCAGCCGCTTTGGTGCATCCTGGGACCATGGGCGTTTCTCACATTGCCCCTTGCCTTTCCTCCCGCTGCAAGCCTATGGGTTGGAAGAACACACTCCTGTGAACTTCTGCAACAGAGTCAACTAAACAACTGCTTAGTTTTCTTATGCAGCTTTTAAAGATCTTTGAGGTCTTATTCTCCTCTTACATGGGGCTTTAGATACATCTAAAAGTGAAGTTTTAAATGTGTTCAAAAATAAATGTCAGCTGGGAACCTCAAAATATCTCTTCACTCTGGTTTGGCAGAGTACTCTGTCCCCTCCCACCTCCAAAAGTTAGCCTTTCTCCAGTCACAATGGATGGGTGTTAGAGACAGTCAGCCACTTCCCTTTGTACCCTGACATCACAGTCACGAGAAGAGTTTCACCTGCCTTGGCACCTTCATTTTCTGCTCCTGGTTCCCACCATGGTAATGGGAGGGATGGCAAGGGCAGGAATGCTTGGTTCCTACAGCACACGCTGCCTCTCCCAAAGCCACTTTAAACAGACACACCATCCAAGGGAAAAATTGTATTTTGCATGTGTAACCTCAGACTCCTTAGCTCCTCTCCTTCTCCTTGCCTAGGCCTCTGGGCTGAACACTCCAAATCCCTTCCTACAGAAATTCTGAGCCCTTGTTCCTGGCAAGGCCAACTGTTCCCACCCCTTCCCCCGGTGCACACTGTGGCGCTGGAAGTAAAAGGCAGGCTGGTTGTTTTAGGGCCCCAGGACTTGGAAAGAGGTTTAGTGTGTGAGAGGTGGGTGAGAGGCGCGTTCCTGCCTTCCCCTGCCAGCTGCCAGTTGGAAGAAGCTCAGTCTCATCGGCCACACAGTGACAGGTACTGTTCAATTGGCTTTATGAGCCTGTCACTCTAATGCCACAGGGTTTAGGCTCTCCAGGTGGGGCATGCTACTTCTCCAGCACTGCCAGCAACTGCTAAGATTAAACACTGCCTTTCAACACAGAACCTTACTTAAAGGAATGCTGACAGAAATAGCAATCTGTGTCCTGTGTTCCTGATTCCATGTTGGGCAAGGTTCCTGGTTCCAATACATGGGGAAACCCTGCAGAGCAATATGTGAAAGTACCAGATGACGCAATGGAGGAAAACCTGACTTTCCCCTGGCTCCCAGAAAGGTCACCTCTAAGCCTCAAGCCACTGTCAATCACCAGCTTCTGGGACACTGAAAGGGAAGCAGCCATGCTCTCCTGTCTCCTGTGTAAGCAAACAGGCCTTGAACCGGGCATTAAATGCTTTACTAATGAGGTTATTCTTGACAGATGAACATGAAGAGGCAGAGCCACAGCTGAGGCAATTTGGAGGATTCAGGAAGACAGACAGAGGGAGCAGAGCCACGTGAGCAAGCTGGACGTGCACAGGAAAGTGTGCACACGCAGGATTTAAGAAGCTGTAGCCTGAACCATTCCCAACAAGTACATTTTATGTGTTACCTGTGTGATTAAACACTGCTCTCAAGGGAAAGGAGGAAAACAGTCATGGTGGTGGAATCTAGTTAGGGATCATATGAATGAACCCCGCTGTGATACAGTTAGAACGGCAGAGACGATGCACCACATAGAAGCAGAAGATTATATTGGAGATCTGGGTAGCTGCATCTGTTTATTTGGGACTCTTCCTTTAAAAGTAATAGCACACGCAGATGAGCTGGGGCTGTACCACCCTCACTCCTTCTTAGCACCCAGATTCCGTTGTATATAATCCTTCTGCTCAGTTTAAAATTCAGAAAGGAAACAACCCCGCATGGCCATCACACAATTTTACCACTGGAGACAGGAAGTCATAACAGGTTGGTTAAGAGCTTGACTATTGTATCTGAATGCTCATTTTTAGCTGGGCTCTTGGTAAAGCCACTGAGAATAGAAATGGCCCATGAATGCCCTGGAGAGTCTTATTGTTCAACTTACAGGAAAAAGACTTGGTAAATTTTAAATTAGGTTAGTATGGGATAGTTTTGTTCTGTTTTCTCAAATATACTTTGAAATTTTTATAAACTTTGAGAAATATTATGAGCTTGTTTGGTTTTAATATAGCCTTAAAATAAAACTGCTTTTGGAAGAACAACTAAATACAATTAGTAGCAGCTAGAAAGGAGTGAGAATGCCTACCACTGGGAAATAATGTGCAGAATGTGCACCAGTAGGTGGCAGAGAGGAGAGAGGCTATGTCTACATTCAGTGTTCTGACCTATGAACATCTGAATGAATAGTAGTCTAACATTCCTAGAAAAAAAAATCAATTGAGAGACCAACACCAATTCGGCACCATGGGGCATGGACAGGGAGTTAGCTTGTGATGACCACCAAGTCTGGGACCAGGCAAACACTGCTAGATGGGCTCCCAGGACAGGAAGCAAGCCATACTAGAACTCTACCTGGCCCTGGGTGTAGGGGTTGTGGGTGAGCCAGCCCCGAGGGAGTGAGTGTGGGAAAGCCAGACCTGCCTGTTGTCTGCTTTACAGTGGTATTGGCCAGGGAGAGATCCTCTCTCCTCCCTTTTGCCCTCACCACCAGTGGTAGATAGGAGATCTGGCCGCATAGGGTCACAAGAGCACGAAAGCTGTCCCTTCCCCTCACATGCTGTAGCACTTGGAAAAGCTGGCCCTACACCTCACCTGGACAGCACACAGTACAGCTGGCTGTGGATGTGGAGGATGTGGGTGAGCCAGCCCTGAGGATGTGAGTGTGGGAGAGTCAGCCCTGCCTTTTGTATGCTTTTCAGTGGTGTTGGCGAGAGAGAGATCCCCTCCACTCTCTGATGCCCTCGTCACAGGTAGCAGGTGGGAGAGTTGGTCCTGATGGGCACATGAGAGGAGGAGAGCTGGTTCAGTCCCTTACTTTCTGTAGCACTCAGGTGAGTGGGTCCTGCACCTTACCTGGGTAGCACAGTAGAACTGGCCCTGGACATGGTGGTTGCAGGTCCAGAACCAGGGCTTTGAGTTGACCCACATCAACATATACCCCATGGATGAATTGACAAATAGCAGAAGCCAGGGGTCTCATTCCAGATCAAGGAATCATTACAATGAATATTTGCAAGCAAAACGTATGGACAAAATGGAATATTGTAGGACACACTGAGACACACTACAGCTTCCACAATGAGGTTTTTTTTTTTTAAATGTTGGAAGACATTTCAAGAGTGGAGGGTGGGTCTGAGGGGAGGTGGGAGATGAAAGGGAACAGGGTGCACGATGTGAAAGTCACAAAATAACAAAAACAATAAAATTAGACTATAAAATTGCAAAAAAAGAACTCCACCTTACTTATAGCAATGTTTCATAAACTACACACAGGGTAAACTGAGTCAGGGTAAGAGTAGCTATATTACCTTCTCACTGCTTTTCTTACAGAAAATGATATGTAAAACACACATACACATACACACACACACACACACACACACACACAAACCAAAAACGTGCACTCAGAAAGATGTTTATATACACACACACACAGATATCTACCTATATACACATTTATATCTGCCCACACACTGCTGAGCGTCTCTCAAGCCTTTTGCTGCACATTTGTTCTGCCTTCTTTGTTCCCCCCTTAACTTTATGTAACTGTGGTGCATGAGAACTGGATTAGAACTCTAGTTCTAGATCAGTCCCTTGAAGTAAGTCACTTACAACCCCTGGACTTCAGTTTCCATATCTAAAGAAAATATCTGACTTCACGAGGCTTGTGGGGAGGATTAGCTAATAAACAAGCCAAGGAGCAACAGCAGGAATGCCTGGTGCTGGGTAGGTGTCCTGCTCGAATGGAGAGTTTATTTCATCAGTTTCCAGGGAGCCCTTTCTGAAGATTACATGTTCTCTTATATAAGAGATCATTATGTTCAGCTGAACAGAGCCTGAAGATCCAGGGGCAGATTTCAGTCCAGCCATGAGTGGGGATCAAACAAACAAAAAGATGAGATCAACTGTAACCTGGAGAGACAGCAAAACTTGCTCCAAGAGGATAGACTTATCTGATGCCCAAGGCAGCCCCGAAGAAAGGGCTCTATCTCTGCTCTTTGGAAATCTTTCAACCTCAGGCTACCTCTGCAGAAGGCTACACTGTGAAAGAAATAAACTAGTACAGGCCTGCAATCATTTATATACTCTATAACTCACTAACTTATGGTCTGTCTATTTTCAACGTTTTCAGGTTCATGAGACCATTTGGTAAGCATCCTCCAAGCCTCACTTTTGATAAATTTGATTTCTAGCATCTTTGCCGGTTTTAAGAGCCTCTAGGACATGCAGGATGGCATACAGAAACAGAACTGAGATAAACGGCCGTGGTCACAGCTTGCATAAAGATTCCAGCTCTGTGGCAATAAAACACTCCTTTAAAAAGTTAACCTCCGCATTTTGTCGCTAACTCCCTCGTAGGCGATACTTAAAGAGTCAAGATATAAGAAATAGTTCAGCAGGGAAGGAGGAAAGGTCATGGCATGCATCCATACCTCAGTTTCCTGCAGGGTCCCATGGTTTAGGCACACCATATCGGGACAAGTGATAGGAGACCCACATCCTTCTCGGATTGACAGCACCATATACTGTTTCAGGCACTATAAAAAAAAAAAAGCAGGTATTTAAAACATCGCCCCCGTTACAGTAGCTCAAAGGTTATATAAGACAGCATCCACTGCCTCTTCCTAAATTGGCTGTCCTAGGGTTCTTGTACTCAGGAAACATAAGTTATCGCAAGTGCGGATACTAAAGAGCCATCACTTTGGAAAGAATGCAGAGCCAGGCAATTAATTATAGATGACTTCATTTTAAGAGTTTATCCAAGTTGGATTCCCATTCGCTCACTCATTTTGTTTAGCATCCACTGAGAAAAGAAGAAACGCTTTTACATTCACAGCGAAGACCTTCATATTTTCTCTTTTCAAAACTCATTCCTAATTCTGTTTTATTTTTAATTTAGATGTATTGATTTTATTTTAGTGTCTAAGTGCTTTGCCTGTATACATGTATGTGTATCATGTGTGTCACAGGGATACCCTGGAACTGAAGTTGTAGGCAGTGCTCAGAACCAAACCCAATCCTCTACAAGCACAACACGGGCTCTTAACCACTCTGGCAACCCCATTCTGTTTTATCCAGTGGACCTCTCTTGTAAGTTTATCTGAAAATAGAATGGGCTTCACTCTGAGGCCTTGAAACTAAGCTACTCAAACAGAATCAAAATACTAGTAAGGACTGAGTTCTGTAGGAACAAGTCAGGTAACTTCCTGCTGTTTGGGAATAGCAAAGACAACTTGGGAGAATAGGCTGTCCCAAAACCTTAGTGGATGCCATGTTGAGAAGGACTTTGACATGTTTTGTTTTGTTGTTGTTTTTGTTTTTGTTTTTTTGGGTTTTTTTTGGACATGGGTTTTCACTATGTAGCCCAAGATGACCTAGAACTTTTAATCCTCCTGCCTCAGCCTTCTGAACTGCTGGGGTTGCAGGCATGTCCCACCAGGTCCTCTTTGAGGAGCTCTGAATAGAAAAATGAGAGGCACTAGGGGATGAAAAAAGAAGAAATTCTCCCAAGAAGAGAGACAAGGTGGTACCATCCACAGACTTGATCTATTTATTGATTGTTGCACCTGGACATTGGGCAGGTGGGTAGAGAGAAGAGAGGAGAAGGATTGGTCATGCCATGTAGACCTCCAATGCCTTCCTTAACTTCCTAATATATATGTGATCACTGCAGATCTAATTACATGATGCATGCTAGCTCATCAGACTTTGTTCTGAATGTTTTCAATCTGGAATTGGTCACAGCTGAACTTGCCTTGCTTCTGCCTTCGGTTGCTGTGGTGGGATGTGTAGTTGAGTTATAGGAGTGCCTGCTAGGAAAATAATGACAAGCAAGTACTCCCATAGCCTAGAGGTGATTTAAGGTACATAATAAGATGTGTGTACATTGCACACAAATACTATGCAAGCCGTTTTATAGAAGACATTTACATATTTGCAGGTTTCGGTATCTTTCGAGGACTTTTGGAGCCACTTCCCAGCAGACATCAATGGACTACTGTGGCTCCAGGAAATAAAACTCAGAAATCCAAAATCTGGCTCTCCAATTTCTACTAATTAAATACTAATTGGTGAGCCCTCATCTATTTTCATGACAAAAAAAAAAGCACTAACTCAAATGTCTGAGGAGTATCTCAGTATCTCAAATACAATCTAGTAATGGAGCAATGACTTATAAAATGATTATTTATAACTGAGTTTAGATTTTTTTATTTATACACTTATCAACCTCCTCTTACATTAAAAGCAGTACAATGTACCATTACATAAACCATTAAATAAAAGTCAGAATGCTTATCACAGAATTGTGAAAACTATGGCTTTTGCTGATCTCTTAAAATTAATCTTCTTCACACAAAGATCAAACCCAGGCATCACTATTATATTTCATTTAAAAGCATATATTTTTCAAATTTAAATGACTGTTAAACACACTGATGAATCAACATCCATTACCAACAATTTAAGACAGATTTATGTCTCTTTGGGGAGTTAACAGTCCTCTACCACAAGGAGTAAATTTCTTCTATCACATAAAACCCAGAAACTCACCTAAATATCTATCATGGACTATTCAAATAAATTTTGCTGAATTCATACAATGGTATATTGCAAAATCGTGGAAAAGATTTTCAAATTGTAGTTAAGACATGAAAGCATGCCTGTGGTATGGTGCAGACAGAGACTAGGTTTCAGGGAGTAGACACTCCAGTCCCTCTTACCCTTTGAATGGCCTCATTGTAGATACTAAATAGTAATTTTTACTTTCTTGTTCCAGAAATAGATAACAATCACTCCCTCTAAGATTTACAGTGACAAATGTGGTTCAGCCCCAGGGCCTTGGTCTGTGCACCTGTAGCATCAAGGCAATACGGGAAAGATCTCTGACAGGCAAAACTCAAAAGGCTCACTGGCTCACACAAAGGGGTATCATCCCAAGGTACCCCGCAGGGGGCTGCCTACCACTCTGCTTCTGGAGACTTCCCAGTTTCCAATCAGCCACATGGTTCCAATGTTTTTGCCTTCACCCTCTCCTGCCAGCTGCCACTCACAGGAACTGAGGTAAACAGGCTCTAAAAATATACAGTCTCCAGGCTCGAGGGGAAAGTATATGAATGAGGAAAACAAAGTAACACTGTGCAAGGAACTTCAGGGCACAGCTTCTGAGCTGTCTGTCACCTGCTGACAGAGGGCAGGTGGCTCTACCTGGGCGAGACTTGCTGTCCTCATCATTTTCAAGCTCAGGAAAATAATGTCTGTTTAATTACAGGGTTTCACATGTACACACACACACACACACACACACACACACACACACGAACGCACGCACGAACGCACGCACGCACGCACGCACGCACACGCCTGGAAATTTCTGAATTGCAGCATCTCAGACTGGTTTTTTATTCTCCGTCAGGCTTACACACTCTATCAGAAATGTTGTGGGAAAGCATCTACCCTTTGGAGTTCTGAGATCTCCTTCCCTGACTCCCTGCAAGGAACCAGTTAAACCACATGGGGTAGAGAAGCTGCAGAGACAAAAGAGGTGTGTGAAACAGCACGCTCTATCAGCCTGTAGACAGGCTTCTCCTTAGGACTCTTTGGGGTTAGAGAAAAAGCTTAATAGTATATAGTAACTGGATAGATATTGCATGTGTCTTTATAGGCAAAATAATTTTTAAACTCACATTGCAAATTTGTACAGTTAGAATATTAAGGTTCCCCATTGGCGGCTTATAGCAGATGTTCCATTTATTAATGCAAGATCCATAAGTATTTCGCAAACCATAATACATCAAGTAATAAATTTAGAAGCTTTCCCCACAAGCACTCCCATGTCTATAACAAATAAATAAACAAACAAACAAATAAATACAGTGTGCTGTGATTTTAGGAGAGACGCCGCAGCTCTGTGTACTGACTACGGGCTTTGAGTGCACATACCGTCCCCTTGTTCTAAGAAGCACTTGTTCGAGATGAAGATGTGTAAGTGTAGGTTGCTAAACGCTGGGAGCCCAGGCACATGACACGCAATCAGTGTGGGCATGCCTTTCACCCAAAAGCGGAGGAAGAACAGTTAGTTCTAGTCACCGCCTCTAACTACATTTTTCAAGTGCCTTGTGCTCACGTCTCCCATTAGCTTTCACTGGAAAATGGCATCTCAAACCCTCCCTTCATCAGTTCTACTGGCTAAAGAAAGACAAGAGAATCAAAAACACCGTACAAGAACTACTGGGCATACCATACAAGCCAAACACAGGTAAACAATTAACAATTCTGGAAAGAGGAAAAAAAAAAAAACGGCACCTAGCTTACATGTAAAGAAACGCAAAACTACCACCATTTGTCACATTTAACGAATGCATGTCATTAAACTTGAGCAGTACACAGATCGCATAGTTTTCTGAACAGCCGACAAAGTCTAAGGGGATGTTTCAAAAACAACATTTCAAAAACTCAGATGGCTAATGATAGGAAGAATTGTTTCTTTTGTGTAGTTCCTTTCACTTAAATGACTTGAAGGAGCAGAGGTGGAGACTCCTCATCTAACTCACTCCACAGCCCACAAAGATTCCGATGAGATGTAGTCAACTGTTTGCCACCAAACACACGTTGAGCCAGGTGATTTGTATTGTTCCCTCTGACTCAGCCTATGACCTATGACAATGGAATTTTTCAAGGAAGGGTTTTTTTTCAAAGTTGTTGCTCATACTACGTCAAAGGACATAGTGTTCTTCATAAGGTGTTCTCCTCTGCCATAGAAACATCGCAAAAAGCTTGCAACATACCCACCTAAGAACAAACTATGGGTGTAGACAACACAGTCATAGATAGACGGCTGGTAGATGATAGTTATCTAGATAGATGACAGATAATAGATAACTGATAGATGATAGATGGATAATTGATAGATGATAGATTATTGATAGATGATAGATTATTAATAGATGATTAGTGGATTATAGATGGTAGGTAGATGATAGATACTAGATGACAGGTAGATAGGTAATATGTGGAAGAGTGATAGAAAGGCAGACAGACTGATGGATGATAGATTTCTTTTGCTGTGTGTTCTAGACTATACTGCTCATTTCACCCAGAGCTTCCATCTATGCTCCCTTGTCAGAGAGGCCTTCCCAGCTAAGAAGATCAGTCTTCCCTACCTCTATGGGTCTCTTTACACGGTGTAATTCCTCGGATTATGTACCTAACATTATCATCACTTGCCCTGATAGAAGAACTTTATTCTGGTTTCTGAAGGAACCTAGAAAAATACAATGCCACCACACAACACACCCACTGGACTCTGAATTCTTTCCTCATGAGAGTACAACCCTGCTTTGATTATTGTAGCTTTGTAGTGACCTCTGTAATCAGGAGGTGGGTTCTGTGACCTTGTTGTTCTTTTCCAAGATTCTCTGGACTGTGGTGGGGTTAGTGACAACATTTAATAGCATAGGGAACTTGAAATAGCAAAAGCCTGGACTTTAAGATAAAAGACTTACTTCGGAAGTGACATGTCCTTGGGAACTCGCCAAGGATGGATGACTTCTTTGATCATAGGATTGGGGGCGGGGACATTCCCTGAGGCGCCCGCCCCCAGATCCTGGTCTCCTGACCGCCTGTCATTTCGCACCCCTCTGTAAAAAGCTTTTGAAGAGACAGAGCCCAGGAGCATGACTTGAAAGCACACGAAAGCTTCTGCTGAAAATATTTAAGTTAAGATTCACGTAGATAAAGCCCTTCGCTCCTGTTCCTATCTCATCTTCTTCTCATCTGGCAGAGAAACTTGCATCAGTCTTACCAGAAGGCTTCACCCTCTTATATCGACCTGGTGCAGGTCTGAAGACGTATTCTCCCTGAGATTCTGGAGCGCCTAGGCGGGGAGTTGTCTCTCCTCAGAGCCCATGGGCTTTGGTTGGACAGAGCACCCAAGCAAGACCCTTGCAGGCCTGAGACATCTAAATGGTGAGCCTGGGAGACTTTTCATATGATAAATAAACGGTCTCTAAGACCAACAAGACAATTCCTGCTTGATAAACTGTCTTGGGATCTGGTGAGCGAAATTCCAAGTTGTATGAAGACTAGCCATCCATAAGGATTCATGCCCAGAGGAAAATATCCTTTTAAGAAACTTTAGGTTAGTGTTAAATGTTTGTATTATAGGTATTAAGAAGTTTTAGGTGTTATATATTAGGTTTTGGAGTTAGGGTTTGGGCTTTAGAATTTAGGAACTTTATAGGCAATTGTTAGGTAATTGTTAAGTATTAATAAATATATGTTTGATAAATAAAAATTTACTGTTACACTGGACTGTTGTAATTTTTTCAGTTTCTAACATATGGCCACATGAACAGTGCTGAGTGTTCCAATCAAGTGCCTTTCCATTTATTTAGTCTCTCTTATCAATACTGTGTGTTTTCCAGAGTATATGTTTCACATATACTCATTAAATATATTCCTTGGTGTTTTAGCCCTTGTGAAATTATTATAAATGGAATTTCTTTCCCAATCCCATGATAGAATAGGGAAATACTGTTGACTTTTGTACATCTTTCTTGTCTTCTGTCACCTTGCTAAACTGGTACCTGTGATTTTAAATCTGGAGAGATCATAATGTGCAGCCATGTCCAAGAATCACATGTCCTGCACCATCCACCCCCAGCCCCAGTATTATTCTGGGAGATACAGTTATGTCTTCATTAATGCCCATGCCACTTAGCAATGCCCACTGAAAAGAACCTCAGAGAGATGAGTCCTCTCCATCGATGTCCACAATGGAAACAGGTTTGAGCTAGTTCCAGGCAAAGAAGTGAAGAAAAAATAAAGCGGAAACTACATATACAACATTTAAATACTTCTAATTTAGAGAATTTTAAAACAGTTCTGCTACATTTTCTGGAAAGTGGTACAAAGATGCACTTCATAAGTCTCAACAGTCATTCAATATGGAGGACTGAATCTGGGCTCCAATCAAAAGTGTCCCCAGTTCCCACCAACCGAGAGCATTCAAACACTTCTATCTTTACCTCAAATGATCATGAAACACCTAAATTAAGACATACGGATAACTGTGAGGAGAAATCCTATGAAAATGCCACAGTCTGGTCCAGTCCTAACCACAAAGTGGTGAGATCTGGAAACTGGAAGACCATTCCACCAGAGCAGTGAACAAGGGTTCATTGCAGACATCTGCTTTCACAGAGGTGGTTGAGCTCTCCTGTGAGCCTCAAACGCTTTTCCTTTTTCCCCACCCATCAGGGCTTCCTTTCTTATCAAATCCTACTCTAGTCCCAAAGAGACCCATCTGGCCTAGCTGATACCTGTGACACACACACAAAACCTCCCATGGCTCAAGGAGAAAGAAAACAAAAAGGCTTGCCAAGTTTACATACTTCCATTTCCTCCAAAGAAACATTACCCTAACAGTCACAATCCTTCAGCTGGCACTGGAGTGGCAACAGTCCCAGCACAGGCAGTGGGATGAAGAATGCCCGGGTTCCATTCAGCCACTGCCCCTGCACACAATCTCCTCCTCCTTCCTCCTCTTATGAAAGTCCCGACCTGAACTCTTACACAGCACCTCTCAACCTCTCAGGTGTGAATACCATCTCAGTAATAGGAAGGGAAGCAAAACTCAAGTTGATAAAGGGTCAGAAAATCTCTTCAGCCATGATGTAGGCTCTGAGAGATTATTTAAATAGAATACAGCCATTCAGCCTCATCTTTGCAAGCACAGGAAGCACAGCCTTCCCCCAGAGCTCAGCATGAGAATTCAAATCATGTAGCAAACGTAACCAGAAGCAGGGTAAGTGGAAAGAGATATGCAGTGGGGAAAAGGGCTACAGATAGAATCTGCTGTGGCTTGAAGGAGTGTGTCTCCTTCAAAATTCACATTGAATTGAATCCCCGGTGTCACAGGATTGCAAGGAGTGATCTTTGAGACTCAGCTATGTCTCACGGCTCTACCCTCATCAATGCTCTTTGAATTCATTTTGCCATTATCACGAGGCTGACTGACTTACAGGGGGACTCTGGGACCCTGCTCTCTTCCACTTTATGTTTGTTGCTCTCCTGATCATGAGGTGAGGGGCTTCCTATGTTAAGTGTGTCTGCCACAATGTGCTGATATCGCCGAGGCCAAAAGCACCAGAACCAGACGTGAGCCTAAGCAGCTCTAAGTGCATAGGTTGATTGTCTCAGGCATTGAGCACAGTAACGGGAAGGTGCTAAACACAGCATCATCTGAAAGTACCTCACTGCCCATTCACAGAAACTCCAAAACTGGTATCATCCCATTTCACATGAACCACATGAGTAGCTTAGCCTCAACTGTCATGACTGATAAGTACAGAATTTGAGGTTTAAACCAACATCTAATTGGGACTCTTGTCCTTCTGTCTTTCTACTATATTATGTGATTTCTAGAGAATCTCTACAACTTTAAAGCAGCACTTTGGGACTGGAGAGATGGCTCAGTGGTTAAGAGCACTTGCGCTCTTCCAGAGGACCGGTGTTCGGGTCCCAGAACTCACACTGGACAGTTCAAAACTGCCTGTAACTCCAGCTCTAGGATACCAGAAATCCTCTTCTGGTCTCAGTGATACACATCACACACACATACACACACACACGCACATACGTGTGCACACATACACAGTAATAAAAATTCAGTTAAATTGAGAAAATTTTTTTAAAAACTATTTGTTTTCTTGCTGAAGATTATCAAGTGCCAGTAAAATAGCCCATAGGTAAATCAAGTGCCACCAAGACTGAGGATCCACATGATGGAAGTAAAGAACTGTCTCCCACAAGTTGTCCTCTGACCTCTGCGTGTGTACCAGGGCATGTGCCCCTCCTCACAAAATAAATGAATTAAAATGTAGTAATGATGGGGCTGGAGAGATGGCTCAGCGGTTAAGAGCACTGCCTAGTGCTCTTCCAAAGGTCCTGAGTTCAATTCCCAGCAACCATATGGTGGCTCACAACCATCCACAATGTGATCTGGTGCCCTCTTCTGGAATGCAGGTGTACATGCAGATAGAGCACTCATATGCATAAAATAAATAAAATAAATCTTAAAAAATGTAGTAATGAAATATTACCATTATAATATAAACATAAGACTACTAAAGATTAGGTATGAATCATATGAAACAGCCTGCCACTAACATCAGCCAGGAACGGCAGGTGCTACAGCCAGAAGGTCCGTTGTGGTAATGGCCTCTGTTCTCTGCAGTCATCTACGATCCACACACAGCAAACAGGAATTGCTTGGAAACTAAGGTATGTCTGACTACAAGAGCAAGCTATGCTCCTGAACTCCATCCGTGGAGGGGTGGGAGAAACAGTCTAAGGACAAGGCCTGGGCATCCACTTTGACTTTTCTCAACACCTGATATATGCCCAGTATCTGGGCACTCCAGATGTGCAAACCAGACCTCATTTTTCTCAAGTAAGTTACAAGATTATAAAGAGAAAGCGCATAAACAAAAATACTATGCAAAAAAAAACTTAAAACAAAATGGATTGGATACTAAAATATTTTCTCAGTACACTTTCTATGTTTATTTATTGCTTCAGGTTACATCTCCATCAAAGTGCCCTCTTTCCACCCCTCCCAGTCCCACCCTCCCACCCTCTACCCCCTGTCCCTTCCATCCCACTCCTCTGGAGTGGAGTGTCCCTACATAAGAGTCCCTGCCCCAGTTCAGCAGTCATATGAGGGCCAAGAGCCTCCTCATACACTGGGGGCCTCAAAGGCAGCACCACTAGGGCAAAGTGTCTCATTGACAGGAAACAAAGCCTATGTTCCTGTTCCCTTTGGTGCATTGATTGTAGTATAGTTATCCTGTACTATATGGCTAAAATCTGATTATAAGTGAGTAGATGCCATGTGCATCCTTCTGAGTCTGGGTTAGCTCACTCAGGATGAGCTTCTCTAGTTCCATCCATTTGGCTGCAAATTGCAGGATTTTGTTCTTTCTGATGGCTGAGTGGTATTCCATTGTCACACAGCATTTTTACCATGCACTAAGTCTTGGGCTATTTGAAAAGTGGGCTTTCATGCAGTTGTTCACCATTATATTCTAACCATGTCCGAATTATTCCTGAGACAGTAAATACGTATTGAATGAAATCCTGCCAAAGTCTGAGGGCATCCTCTTAAATGACGAACCACACAGGCATTCAGGAAAAGGACTTTCTTGGGGTGGGGGACCCAAGCAGCCTAAGGTACCTTCCAATTCTAGGACAGTAAAGCTATGACAAAGTCATTAGCCCTTGGGGATATGGTTTTCCATGCTGCTCTTCCTCCCTTGACACATTATTTACTACTTGCCTTGAATAGGTGAGTGGTGAGCATAAGGCTGGAATGAGATCATGGATGCAGGAAGCCAGTGCCTTCTTGAGTCATGGCTAACCTACTTCTCATGCTGTTTCTGCTTATTCTTACCCCTCAGAGGCCATCTGACCTGGCAGTTGCTCAATCGTCACCAGGAAAACATCAAAACTGGCATTTTAAGCCAGCGATTTAACCAGTTAGACACAAGAGCAATCACATAACTATGAAAACAGAGTATGCCAAGGTCATTTATCAGACATTCTTAAATTCGTTTAACTGATGTTAAGGAAAAGCATAAGTCCAACCTTGGATATATATACGAGATGAATTCACGTGGCCTAGACTCGGAGCCTGCAGGATGCATCCCTGCAACCTCATATAGCCTAGACTGAGAACCGACAGAACGATTCACGTGGCCTAGACTCGGAGCCTGCAGGATGCATCCCTGCAACCTCATATAGCCTAGACCGAGAACCGACAGAGTGATGGGGTGGCAGGATGCACCTGCCCATCCAAGGTCAATCAAAAATATGGGAATCAGGTCAGGGGCACAATTTCAAAAACCGGCAGGTGACATGATCAGAATAAGATGGACAGAAAAGGGACCTGTGACATCACCCTGCAATAAACGGCCTCCTTATTTCTTGCAGTTCCACTGAGTTCCAGGCAGTTGACTGTAAATGGCTGCCTTTTCTCCGTCAAAAGCCAAGCCAAAACAACAAGCAAGCAAAGACCTGCAGACTAACAAATCATGACAGCTGGAGAAAGCTCCATCTGCAGTGTGAAGACCTGTCAAAGGTGTGGTCATTGGCCCACCTTTAAAGTTGCCTTTTCAATGTCACGGTCATTTTTAGCTATTGTAATCAATGTGACGTTTATCGTGCTTTTCCCCAAATCCATTCTGAACCTACTGTTTGCTTTGTGAACATCTGTGTACTGTACATACTCTGTATAGTCTCACCGTACTGAAATATTAGCCTGTTTGATATGATAAGTATGTACTCATTACTTTTTTGCTAGCCTTGTCGGTTAATCTTTTACTTTTAAGTTTTAAACTTTTTATTTTTAATCTTTAAACTGGCCTTTATTACATGGTTACAAATAAAGTTGCAGTTAGGAGGGATGGACAGGAAAAAAACTAGTCTTGAGTGTCTTTGGATAGAAACATGAGGCTAAAATATTTTTGTTGTTGTTTTTCCTCATTAAAATATCTTACTGAGTTTTATTTTCCTGATGTTGTCGTTGAAAAAAAAAAAAAAAAGGTTTTCTTGTTTTTTGTTTTGTGACTCCCGATTTACTTTTGGAATTTTAGTTTAAAGGTGCAGCGATAAGCTTCACTGTGTGAGCGAGTGTGTGTGTGTGTGTGTGAGTGTGTATGTGAGTGTGTGTGTGAGTGAGTGTGTGTGTGTGTATGTGTGTGAGTGTGTGTGTGTGAGTGTGTATGTAAGTGTGTGTGTGTGTATGTGTGTGTGAGTGAGTGAGTGTATGTGTGTGTGTATGTGTGTGTGTGAGTGTGTGTGTGAGTGTGTATGTGAGTGTGTGTGTGAGTGAGTGAGTGTGTGTGTATGTGTGTGTGTGAGTGAGTGTGTGTGTGTGTGTGTGTGTGTGTGTGTGTGTGTGTGTGTGTGTGTAACCTTTGGTAAATGGCTCATGAGGAAGACAGTCAAACTCACATCTGTATCAGCAATGCTTGCTCTGGAACAGCTTTAAGAGACCGAATGGCTCTATTCACAGTGGATGTAGGAAAGGAACCATAGTGATGCTAGCTTACTACAGGTTTGGAAGTGAGCTAGTCTCTTTACTAGGATTTTCTTTGATGCCTTCTTTAGTGCCCCACGACAGGCATTATCATCTCTTGCTCAAAAGCAGAAGTCAGACAGCTTGAATTTGCCCCAAATCTTAAACCATTGGATGACAAAGTATGACCAAGTCTAGCTCCTTCGTCTTTGCATCTGGGCTCTTTGATACAGCTATGCCATATCACAGGGGAAGAAGGGAGTGGAATAGGAAAATGTCATTACTTTCCTAATAAAGGTATCAGTTAGAACCCAGGAAAGAAGAACTGCGGGTTCTTGGCTTCATTTCAGTTATCACTTATGTGTGCTTATATAAACACACATGCACACACATATAGATTTTAGTTATCAGTCATGGGTGCACATACAAACACACATGCACACACATATAGATTACAGTTATCCATCATGTGTGAACATACAAACACACATGGACACACAAATAGGCAGTTCTTTCTGAACTATGACTCCCAGACCAGCTGAGAGCTTTTCATCCAACAGGCCTTGAAGGAAAGAAAGGCTTGACTGAAAAAGTTGTATGTTTCCTCTCACTTTTTCAGCATTGGAAAATCCATTTGGCAGCAAGAACTGAAGAGCAAAAAAAAAAAAAAAATTCTAACTACCTCGAGCCAATAGAGGGTAATGGAAAAAGGGTAGGAATACCGTTAGACCCTATTTTCTTTTTACTCAACACATCCCGTCTTTAATCTGGAAGGTAAATAGGCCATGCCCAACATACCAACTCTTTCCAGGTGAAATTATCTAGGTTATAAAAACAAGCACAATTATGCTCTCATTATCCCTCATTCATGGCGACAAAAACAGTGTCCAAAGTCAACCAGAGGCAAGCCCTGCCCACAAGACAGCAAACCCATGGTTTCCACCACTTTGAAAAACTGACACTTGTAATTTGTTTCCCTTGATTCAAAGTGTCCAGAATTATCTGAAGAACATGATGCAGTGGCCATAAGTGAGGTAGGTGTGATGGCTAATGCCTGCGCTTTGAGTCCTTGGGAGTTTGAGGCAAGAAGACTGTCGAAAGTTCAAGACCAGTCTGGGCTATATGCCGAGTGCAAGGCTAGACAAGGCTATATATACAGCAAGGCCTTGCCACAAAAGAAGAAAGAAAAGAGCCAGAAAAGGTGTGGTGGTTTGAATGAAAATGGCCTCTGTAGACTAATAGGGATTGCATTTTTGGAAGTGTGGCCTTGTTGGAGGAAGTATGTCCCTGGGGATGGGCTTTAAGGGTTCAGAAGCTCAAGCCAGGCCCAGGATCACTCTCTCTTCCTGCTGCCTGTTGATCTGGATGTAGAACTCTCAGTTACCTCTCCAGCACCATGTCTGCCTGTGTACTGTCCTGTTCCCCACCATGATGATAAAGAACTAAATCTCAGAGCTGTAAGCCAGCCACAATTAAATGTTTTCCTTTATAAGAGTTGCTGCAGCCATGATGTCTCTTCACAGTAATAAAAAGCCTAAGACGAGTGAAGCTTGGATTTTTATGTTTTCCATTATTTGTACTGACAAATGAAAAGAAAGAAAAGAAAAACAGGAAACACTCCGTATTCCGTCTACTATTAATTTACAACCTTCCTAAGATATTTAGCCTTCAGAGGACAACAAATATTTATGCACTTTCTGTCATTGTAATCCCAGTTATCTACCCCTTTGGCCCCACAGTGTACCTGACACCTGTGAGTGAGGACTGAACCCATGTCAGTATCCTCGACTTCCCTTGCTTTATGCTACAGCTTTTTTCTCCATATTAAAGTCAACCATGGAGTTCAACTTAAAAAAAAAAAAAACCATCTGCACAAGTAGAACATGTAGAAAAACTAATTAAATTGTTTACTTCTATTTAAATTATTAGTAATTGGTTTGGTGGTTGTTAATCCTTAACCCGCCATTATAAATAAACACATACACATCACATGAATTTTAAGAAGCTTTGGCCTGCATTGAGCAATCTTAGCCCATCTAATCTAGCTCTTAATTCTATTTCTCAACTATGACCCCATATATATATATATATATATATATGCCCCCCCCCGGACTGTTATTCTCCATGCTCTGTTGATGTTCCTGGCCATGTGGAATGAGGAACTTTTCTCTAACCCATGGCACATGTCCTCCTTCTTGCTCCAGCTGCTTGTCTTGCAGGCTTCTTCTACTACATATATTGGAGGCTCCTTCTACCCAAGAACCTCTGTCTCAGAAGCCCATGAACCTTACTCCCGTGTACCTCTGTCTTTGCCCAATCTTGGGCCTCAGCATTTATGAAACCAATCAGAGATAATGTAAGTAACAGACAACAAGCAGGACCAATCAATTAACATTTAGAATGCATAACATCGCCTCACCAAGAACATCTAGTGGGGTGGGTATTGGCAGTGATGTGCATTGCACTCCTTTCTCTGATGTCATTTAGAGCCAGAATTACCTACTAGAGGATCTAAAGCAGGGTCTTCAGAGAACCCCTAAAGGGTTAGGTTAATCAATAGGTTAAAAAGTGTGAGGGGCTGGAGAGATGGCTCAGTGATTATAAGCACTGACTGCTCTTCCAGAGGTTCCAGTCCATCTCATAACTGTCTGTAACTCCAGCTCCAGGGAATCTGAGGCCCTCTTCTGCACCTCCTTGGGCACCAGGTAGGTGTACATATGACACACAGATACACATGAAAGAAAACCATTCATAAACATAAACTAAAATTAATTAGTTAATTAAAAATAAAAAGTGTCAAAGGCTGGGAATGGAACCCAAGTCCCCTGCAAAAAGCAGCAGTACTTTTAACCACTGAGACATCTCACTGGCTCCTAGACACACTTTTGTATCATGTTTTGAATAAAAAGAAGAAATAAATCTCTAACAGTAAAAAAAATGTTCAAGCAGTACTTCAGGCACGTCTGATTCTAATTGCAAATTTTACAGATACTAATGATATCAGACATGTGAGGCTTACTGTTTTGGTAGATCACAGGTAATGATGAGGTACCAGGAGGCCACAGGGGATTATAATAGTCTAAGTGCAAAAAGTTACAGAAAGTGGAGGAGTATCAAAAGTACCAAGCCATTTGACTTTCTGCTTCTGAGCCCTCTCTAACAATACGGAAGTATGAATCTGGATGACAGAATCATGTACTTGTTCAAAATCCAACTCCCAAATTGCTGAAGGAGAAACAAGAAGCAGTTGTACTGTTTTTAATTAGAAACTAAAATCTACTGAAGCAATAGTGTGTCCGCATTAGCTTCTTGTAAAGATGAAATGCAGCCTTTGGCTGGGTATTCTTTTCCAGCCTTAATGCACAAGCTTCGGTTCTGCACTATGAACTCTCACAGCAAAAACTGAATCTCATATCCTGCTCTTAAACACCAGGCACCCTCAGAGGAAAACTTCCATCCTGGTTTTTCACTAAATGTTGTTTCTGATTCACATGTTCCAAGGAGTGGAAAGGGTCAAAACCATGTAAAACAGAGAAACAATCACTTCTGTCAGGTTCAGGGTGCAGCAAGACCAAAGGGAAATGAACGCCCTGAGTGGGTGAGATGGAGGAATACCATGAGTACAGCTCCTAAGCTCCCTAAAACTCCACGTCTTCCCTAGACCCACATCCCTGCTCCCTGTTACTGGATTCTGCTTTCCTCCCAAGCCCTGTTTCCCAATCTTATATAACTCTCCTGTTTGCTGTGCTTCGTTTTGCAGCCCTCGCAGTGGTTCCCAACCTTCCTAATGTTGCTGCCCTTTAATACTGTTCCTCATGTTGTGGTGACCCCCAACCATAGGATTGTTTCTGCTGCTATTTCCTAACAGGAATTTTGTTTCTGTAATGTAATCGTAATGTAAACATCTGATATACAGGATACCTGATTTGCGACCCCCATGAGGGTCGTGACCCACAGGTTGAGAACCTCTGGATTATGCATTCCCAAGAACAAAGATGTTTTTCTGGGTTCCCAGGACACAGGTGCTGCCTGAAAGACACATGTTGGATAAGTAAATGGCACTATTCTTTGCTATCTGTCAGTCCTACAGAATAGCATCCTTCTGGCTCCAGTCCTGATACATTAACCAAGCATCCTTTAAGGAAACTAGTGACAAAGGTGACAGGCATTGATAACAAACATCACTAAAACAGCCAAGTTCATCCCTAGACATCTGTGCCATTGTCGCTGCTGTTTATTAATGCAGAGGAGGAATTATCCAGCACAGTTTAGAAGTAAAAGAATAGAAGATAGGAAAGAAAATTCATCAAGTTATTACCTGATTTTTTTTTTTAATCATTTGGTACACTCAGAGAACTTCTTAGAGATGATGGTTAGCTTAGGACAGGATGAATGTTTTGTTCCTGAACTAGAATCTTCAGAAAAGAAAGACTGTACTTACTCAACAATTACATTTCTCTGGATGTAGTGGGACACACCTACAATCCAGAACTCAGGAGACTGAGCAAGAAGATCTGAGTTCAAGTCCAGCCTGGGCTACACAGCAAGCTAAAAGCAAGCTATTTATGCATAGGCACACCTTGTCTCAAAAGCTCAAGAGTCAGGGTAGAGCACTTTCCTTCCATGCACTGGACCCTGGTACCATTCCAAACTCTGCCCCCACCACATAACATAAAACTTAAATAATAATTCATTATACACATTAGTTACTCAATAAAAATCACTAATCTGTTCACTATTCCTGATGCTAATTGCAAAGTGAACCAAATGTATGTTTGCTTTCCACAGCAGAGTCAGACTGTAGCAAACTCAATATGCCACAGAAACGTATCCTGTAATTTCCATGGTTTTTTCCTTTATAAATTTCCCACAATATAAACACTAAGAAGCACTTACAGGTGTACAAAAGATGCACTGGCATTCTTGGAGCATGGTCATCTTGTCCAGAGACTGTTCACACAGGCAGAGCTTGCAAGTGACAAGGGGGGCAGGAATCAGGTCTCCAGAAGTTGGGTTTTCAGCAGTCATGGTCAGATACTGGAGCCCATCAAGGGAGCCCTTCAGCCTGTCCCCAACCTCCTCTATCCCTACAGAAAAAAAAAGTAATAAATGTTATCACCATCAACACAATTAATGTTAAACTCATGCATGTGGGGGTCTGGCTGAGCAAATCCTCTCTCACTCTCAGTGACTTGTAAAAGTACAGTTGATGAACCTCTGAGAACCATGGGATGGGGAGTACTCCTGATCTTGCCAAGGTCTTCCCTGAAATTTAAGCTGACCTCACCTCATTGCCCTGATTCAGATCATGTGAGCTAGCTGTGGGAGTTAAGTGATCGCTAGACGGGGAGGAGAAGGGATGAGGAGATGCTCGTCGAGCGTGCACTCCTAGGTGGACAGGGTGAGTAAGCTTTGGAGAGCAATGGAGCAGCACTGTGACTCCAGCTAGTAATAAGGATGGCATTGTAAACTTGGTGATCACTGAGTGCAGACTTTAAATGATTCTTACCAGGAAAACAGAAATAAGTGTGAGAGGTGGTGATTACATTAATGACCTAATTTACTTGTTTCAGGTGTATGCATCCTACCTTAAAACATCACATTAATTATGCCTTGTAAATATGGCTCAGAAGATAGGAAATTAGTACTACAAACCAACATTCCATTTGGGAGGTACAAACAGTGGTTTGGATGAGAAATGTCCCCCATGGACTCATGGATTTGAATCCCTGATCCCCAGTTGGTGGCGCTGTTTTAGGAGGTTAGGAAAGCTTTAGGAGGTAGGACCTTGATGGAGAAAGTATGGGCTTTGAGTTTATAGCTTTGCCCCACTTCTAGTTCACTCTATGTTTTCTGGGGTGCCAAGGAAATGTGAGCAGCCAGCAGCCAGCTCTGGCCACCTGCACCCATGCCATCCTTGCCATTATGGACTCTATCTCTCTGGAACCATTAGGAACAAAAGTCTTTCTTCCTTAAGGTGTGTCTGGTCATGCTATTTTACTTAGCAATAGAAAGGTAACTAATATAGTACATCACTACAATCACTACAGTCAATTCAACCAGCTCAAAAAATACTTACAAATAGGATGTCTCTCAAAAAAAAAAGTTCAAGAACTACCAAATGGGATGGGATGTAGCTCAGTGGTACAGCACTTGTTTAAGATGTGTAAGTGCCCCCCCCCCGAGTTCATTCTCAGAAACACTAGAAAGAAATTACCATGTGGCCTAGCAATTTTACTTCTGAGTATATGCTCCCAAAAGAACTGGCTACATCTTTACATTATTAATATTACTCATAGCAGCATTATTCATGACTGCCAGAAGGGAAATCAAACTAAACACACATCAACATATGAATGAACACAGTGTACCAACCATAAGGAGAAACAATGCAATCAAGAGACACGGTAAATATGGAACATGGGAGGCTGCTACTAACACAGCAGATTGTTTTGAAAAAATAGAAAATAGTTTTACTTGCCAGAAGCATACACTAAAATACTAATAAAAGGTACAGTATAATAAATACATAAGCCATTAACATAGTTTCTTGCTATCATGAACCAGTCATTTTTCACTATATATAGTTGTATATGCTGTTTATGACTGGTAATGCTATAGGTTTGTTTGCACCAGTAGCACACGAATGCAGATAATGTGTTAAGTTGCAACATTGTGACAGCTACAAATGTCACTGTGGGATGGGAAGTTTTCAACTACATTAATATCTTATGGGAACATCACCATATACATGGTTCTTCATTGATGGAAACATCAGGATGAGCATCACAACTTATATATAGATACAGGAACACTAAAGCAAGAATGAAAGAAAATTCTGTCCCTATAGCCATTGTAGATATGGCTACTGTGTCACATGTGCATCAGTAGGTGGCAGAGAGGAGAGAGGCTATGTCTACATTCAGTATTCTGACCTATGAACATACGAATGAGTAGTAGCCTAACGTTCCCAGGAGGGTGAGCTGGAGCAGGGGGAGAGAGGAACAAGTCAGATACCAACACCATTTCATCACCATGGGGCCAGAAGGGGAGCTAGCCTGTGATGACTACCAGTCCAGCACCAGGCAAGCACCAGATGGGTTCCCAGGACAGAATCAAGCCAGAGACTAAGGAAACACTGCCTGGCCTGGATAAGGGGGTTGTGGGTAAGCCAACACCAAGGATGTGAAGTAGGAGATCCAGTCCTGCCTTTCATCTGCTTGGTGGTTGTGTTGGAAAGGGAGAGATCCCAGCCTTTGGCCCTCACCCCCAATGGTGGACAAGAGATCTGGCCCCGATGAAGTCACAAGATCAGGAGATCTGTCTCCACCCCTCACATGCTGCAGCACTCAGGAGAGCAGGCCCTGCACCTTGCCTGGGTAGCACACTACAGCTGGTTCTGGATATGGGGGTTGTGGGTGAGCCAGTCCTGAGGGTGTGAGTGTGGTAGAGCCAGCCCTGCCTTCAGTCTGCTATTGATGGTGTTGGCTAGGGAGAAATACCCTCCCCTCCATTTTGCCCTCCCCACCACTGGCCGACAGGAGATCTGGCCCAGATGAGGTCACAAGAGCAGGAGAGCTGTCTCTTACCCTCACATGCTACAGCACTCAGGAGAGCAAGCCCTGCACCCTGCCTGGGCAGCACACTACAGGGGGTTGTGGGTGAGTCAGTCCTGAGGGAGTGAGTGTGGGAGAGCCAGCCCTGCCTTTTGTCTGTTTTGTGGTGGTGTTGGCGAGGGAGAGATCCCCTTCCATCCCTTTTGCCCTCACCACCCATGGTGGGCAGGAGATCTGGACCTGAAAGAGTCACAAGAGCAGGAGAGCTGATCCAATCCCTTACCTGCTGCAGCACTCAGGAGCAATTGGGGGTTATAGGCCCAGAACCAGGGCTTTGAGTTGGCCCACCCCAACATCTACCCATGGATGAACTGCTGGAGTTCATGAAGAGGCCAGTTCCACAGACCCAAAACTACAGGATCTCGATGATACAGGATAATAACAGCATATCTGAGAGGAGTCCCAGTGAGGTTCCAGTATTGACAAAGTAGCAGAAGCCAGAGGCCTCATACCATACTAAAGAGTCATTATAATGAACATAGGCAAGCAAAAAAAAGGACACTGGATTTTAGCCATGTAGTACAGGATAACTATCTTACAACCGACACACCAAAAGGAACAGGAACATAGACCTTGTTACCTGTTAGTGGGACACTTTGCCCTAATAGAGTTAACATATAGGCCCCCAGTGCAAGAGGAAGCTCTTAACACTCATATGACTGTTGAACTGAGGGGGCTGATATGTAGGGGCAACCCACTCCGGAGGAGTAGGATAGGTGGGAGAGAGAGGAGAGGATGGGAGGGTGGGACTGGGAGAGGTGGAGAGAGGGTACTGTGATGGAGATGTAACGTGAAGTAATAAACAAACAAACAAAAAAAAACCCTAAGCCCAACTTAAAAAAAAAAAAAAAGGACAAAAGGGAATATTGTGGGACACACTGAGACACACTACAGCTTCCACAATGAGATTTCTTTTCTATGTGGGAGGAAGTTGTATGGGTGGAGGGTGGGTCTGAGGGGAGGAGGGGGTGGAGGGGGAGGAGAGGGAACAGGATGCATGATGTGAAAATCACAAAATAAAAAAAACAATAGAAAGAAAAAAATAACAATGAAAGAAAAAACAGGAGGTGACAGAAAAGGGGAAAGTCAATGAGATCTTGGCTCACCAACCAGAAAGTGTCAGTAGTTACTAACCCTAAAAACTTGAGTGCTAATAGATGACTTGGCTCAAAATAAGTTAAATGAGAAACTAACCAATGATTAGTTCCCAATATGGAAGACATGATATTCCTGGGAAGGGCCCAATAAAATTCAAGACTCAGTGTTCTCATTTTACTAATGATTAAAGAGCTATCATCCAAAAGCAAACTAAAATCAAATTAATGCACACATCAAGCTTAAGACTTTGAGATTTCAGACTTCCCTTTAGGGTCATGTAAGACACACACACACACACACACACACACACACACACACATACACACACATATATATGGATACACAGATAGATATCTACATGGATGATAGATTGGTAGATAGATGATAGGCAGACATATAGTTAGATAGATAGATAGTAGGTAGATAGATAGCCATATACATACATACATACATGCATACATGTGTACATACATACATAGGGAGGTAGATAAAAATGATTTCACCTCTTCCCAGATTATGGCTAGATAATGACCACTTGATCATCTTCCTAAGACTTCCCAGTGCACCACTCTCAAAGTCCCACCAATTTCCCCCTAGCTGTGTCTTCTTCTCACCTGAATGCGAACAGTAAATGCTTCCTGAGTAGGGCAACATGAACTGTCACAACTCAGAACCGCCCCAGTCCTCAAAAGTCAGTCACCTTTCAGAGCCAACTAGAGCCGGGCACAGTGGCACATATCTGTAATCCCAGAACTCAGGAGGCAAAGGCAGGAGACTCTTTAGTTCAAAGCCAGCCTGGCTATGTAGTGAGATCATGTGTCAAAACTACTGAATAAACAAATAAAATAAGAATTTAAGATGCCAGTCGGAGGGTGCTGCTGTGAAGACATAATGATGTTCTTCAAATCTGGCTGCTGCTCACTTTCTTATGGCCCTGCCTGGTATTGATCTCCAGAAAGAACCTTCATATAGGGCAATTTAAAAATTGTGTGTGTGTGTGTGTGTGTGTGTGTGAGAGAGAGAGAGAGAGAGAGAGAGAGAGAGGTTTGTACATGAGTGTTGCCATGGTACATTCCTGAGGTCAGAGGACAATATGAAAGAGTTGGTCCTCTCCTTCCAAAATAAGTTCCAGAGGCTGAACTGTGGGGCTCTAGGAACCCGTGTTGTAAGGCTGATATTGGAAGTGCCTCTAACTGCTGAGACATCTCATTGGCTATATGGGACAAAATGTAATGTGTTCCTGAAAACATAGACATAGTTGGGCACCCACCTCTTATGAGGTATCTTAGACACACTTGTGGTTGGTTTGTTTTGTTTGTTTTTTGAGACAGGGTCTCTCTATGTAGCCTTGGCTATCTTGGAACTCTCTATGTAGACCAGGCTAGCCTCAAACTCACAGAGATCTGCCTGTCTCTGCCTCCTAAGTGCCAGGATTAAAGGTGTGCACTAGTACACATGGATCATATTCATGTTTTTAAGACAGAACTATTGACTGTATTAAATAAGATCAACTGAAATCTAATTATTTCTCTAGTCATATTTTACTCCTTAGTTTGTGAGTCACATGCTTAGAGGCTATGAAACCAAAGTTCCAAAAGGATTCAAAAGTAAAACATATATAACATTTAAAACATAAAATCCTTTTACATTGCAGATACATGGTTTTTAAAGAATACAAAGTATTCCAAAAGACATCCTTGTAACTCAGTGGGACAAAGGAGAGATGTAACCCATTTCATTCCTTGGAGATTTGAATAATTCAAAAGTGATTCTTCAGAAAGAGGTGAGTGTGTGTGTGTGTGTGTGTGTGTGTGTGTGTGTGTGTGTGTAATTAACACTAAATTTCCTAAAGTGATAGATTTTAAACATTTTCAAGCAATAGAGTTTAATAAAAACAAAATGCCAAGCTACCACTGTATAACAGAGAACAGAGAAATTAGTGTTTGTTCTTGGAAGGAGTTGCAGGGCTGGCCCCTCCTTGATCTCACCCAACCTCCCAGGCCCTATCACAGAGAGTCACCCCAGAAATCAACTGAACACCAGCACTGGCTTCTGTCTTTGGTTAAAACCAACAATGAGTGTTTAGGTAGATAGACAGACAGACAGATAGATAGATAATAAATAGATAGACAGACAGACAGATAGATAGATAGACAGACAGACAGACAGATGTTGAAGAAGAAATTCTTCTACCATTAGTTTATTGGAAATTGAGTTTTTAAAGCAGTAAGCACAGAAATCTTATAATAATCCTCTGAGAGAGTGTCCCCATACTAGAAAGGGTATGAATGCCTAAAGAGCTTGCTAGTGTTTCTTGACTTGTATCTAAAGATTCACCTTCTGTACCACAAGAAACCATTGGCAGGACTTCAGCCTCCCATCCTAACAAGTCACTTGAACCTTGTGGGGAGGACCCACAAGAGAACTGGGGACACTCAGTCTGGATTCATTCTGTGCCAGCTTGACACAAGCCACATCCATTTGAGAAGGGGGAACCTCAGTTGACAAAATGTCCCCACTAGATTGGCCTGTGGGAAATCTCTATGTCATTTTCTTGATTAATGATTGGTTTAGGAGGGCCCGGACCAGCGTGGGTGAGTTCATTGCTGGACTGGTGGTCCTGAGTGCCATAAGGAAGCAGGCTGAGCAAGTCAATGAGCAGCACCTCTCCACCTCCTCTGCATCAGCTCCTGCCTCCAGCTTCCTACCTTGAGTTCCTGCCCTGACTCCCCTCAGTGATGGTATAACTTGAGAGGTGTAAGGTGAGATAAACCCTTTCCTCTCTAGGTTGCTTTTGGTCACAGTGTTTAATCAACAGAAAACCTAACTAAACACCTTCTCAGGTCTTCCCATTCCTCTCACCAGCCAGTCCTCTGTAGGTGCACAGGCAATTCACCCCCTTCTCTGTCAGGCTTCAAGAAAAGCCTTCCATCCAGAGAGAGCTTCCAGCTCATTCAGACTGGCCCGCTGGCTTGGGTGGCTTGTTCTGTCTCACACCTCACACTCTTACCCTAAGACACGAAGGCAACTTGATTTATCCACCCTACCACTTGCAAGGTAACAGTTATAATTACTTCTACGGTTACTACAAATGTAACTGTGCCTCTCATTGGGTGTCCAGAATCCCTCGGGAAAGAATTTTGGCAGAAAGTACAAGGGCGTGTTGGAAAGAAGAGAAGCCTGGCAGCGGCCTTCAGGCTTCAACTTTCAAAGGCTTGTGGCAGGTTTCACTTGTTTACATCCACCTGGGCTCTCTGGCCAGATCGCATGAGGAAGGAAAGCAGCTTTAACCCACTCTGTTTTGTGAATAATTACCAGGAGCAGAGAGCCTCCGATCTGCTCCAAGTGTCTCTTGCACTGTGAAGTATTTGTTATGAGAAGCAAGAGCTGTCTGATAGGAAAGGGCAGGAAAGTCGCTTCCCCTGTGTGTTTTCGTTAGGCTTGCCAAAGAAAGGAATACTTGAGGAGCTGTGCTGGAAGCACAGGATGCATGAGGAATTTCCATATTCTGCTGGAGGCCAGAAAAAGCAATCTGCTTCGAAACTCCGAGGGCGGTGAGAGCCAACATTTGGAGTATTTTTAACTTATGGAGTTTGTGCATGTTTTTGTTCTATCCAGAATCAAAGCAGCGCGTGTGTGTGTGTGTGTGTGTGTGTGTGTGTGTGTGTGTGTGTGTGTACACAAGATAATCTAACTGGAAGGAACAGCATTTTATTAGAGTACTAATATAGTTATTTTGGAATTTCTCTACATTGTCTTAACACCTTAAAAAACATCTAGAGAAATGGACAGAGTAGCCCAACTCCAGAGATTGAGCAAAAGAACACTAGCAAAGTGAATCAGCTGACTATTACTGACAAACCAGAACATCGGGAAAAGTGGAGCTCATCTGTGCTGAGGTCTTAATTCTCAGCTACAGTGACCCAAGGACAAGGACCAAACAGAAGAGGAATCATGACCTTGAAAGGCACTAGGCTATCCGATGACGAGATGGACGCACAGCTGCAGGAGGGAGTTTCCAAGGGAAGAAGGCTTTAAGAAGAGCACAGTTCAATTGCCAGTTTGTGTAATGGAGAGAGAGAGGCTCAGGCTGTGTCTACTCTAGAAGAACAAGTAGAATGGAAAACAGCAATCTCACCTCTGCCTCGTTAATAAATTTCTTCCAACACTCTCTAAGCACAACAGTGAAAATGTGTGTGCTTGTCCCTTGGTATTCACAAGGCATTATCTCAGAACATCCTCCCCTCAGATGCCAAAACTCATAGATGCTCCTGTCCCTTATACAAATGACATGCTATCACACATACCCGATGCATATCCTCCTGAATGCCTTAAATAATATACAATATAAAATCCATATGAATAATCATTATATTGTATTGTTTAGGAAATAATGACAAGAAAAATGCACGACTATTTTTCTGAGGCTTTTTGTTTGTTTGTCGTTTGTTTGTTTTACATTCATTTCTCAAGGGAGGGAGAGCAGAGGCAGGCCACAGTGCACAGGATGGAGGTTAGAGGGCAACTTGCAGGAGGTAGTTTTCTCCTTCCACCATGTAGGTTCCAGGGATCAAACTCAGGTTGCCAGGCTCGGCAGCAGCAGAGGCCTCTCTCATGATGCCGGATCGTTTTGCTGGAACTTTCTGAATACCTTTTTCAAATCGTTTTATTTTCTCATTACTATTAGTGCCTATGTATGTGTGTAAGTCATGTGTAGAGGTGCCAATAGGAGACAGAAGAGGGCACCAGATCCCCTGGAGCTAGAGCTACAGGTGTGCTACATATGTAGTAGCTACAGGTGTGCTGAATATGTAGACCTATGTTGGGAACCAAACCCTGGTCCTCTGCAAGAGCAATAGTTGCTCTTAACCATTGAGCCAACTTTCCAGCCCTACTTTCTGAATACTTTTGATCTACTGTCAAACCCAAAACGGATTTGGAACCTAAAGATGCAGAGGTTAACTGTACTGTGTAGTCCCTTGCATTGCAGCCCAGTGGAGTAGTTTATTTTAGCTCCTGATTCCTGCATTTAACAGGACCTGCTGGTGACTTAAATGGTACCGGTTGAGGCTAGTAAACTGTTGCCACTAGCCGTTTGCTAAAGCTGCACTCTCAAGTGGGTCTAGAATGGAAGGCAGGTATATTCACTGGGAGCACAGCCAGAGCAACAAGGGCAGCGGAGGTGCTGAGGGGGGGCAAGGGCTCCTGGAAGCCCTCCACGCTAGCCAGCCAGTACACTTCTCTTTCCTACTTGACTCTCTGACCAGTGTTCTGATCATCCAGGGACAAGATGAACCAGTGCGTATCAGTAACATCACTAACAGTCCTCCTGCACACCCCGTGACAGCAAGAACAGATGGATCACAGACAAACTAGTGTTCAGAGAAAACACAAGTTCTGAAGCACAGTTCATATCTAGGCAACTGCTTCTCAAGGGAATAGTGCTCAAGGCCAAGGAACACAAACAAGGTGTCCCACATAATAGACTTTGTCATTATTAGTAACAGAGATGAGGGAATCTTCACTGGCACCAGCAAGTACAAGAAATGTTTAGTTCTTAAATGCAATGGGCATTAATACCCATTCCCCCAGTCTTGAGGCAGAATACAAGCTAGAAATGTGGCTTGTAAAGGATTTCTCTCCTCTCCATAATCTCATGGCTTCACCCACAGGAATCGAGAGACAAAGACCAGACACCTAAGTCTAGAATTCTTTGGCCTTATGACCTTCATCTCCACAGTTTCAATGATAGAAATAAGATCACAACTTTGTAGCCTGCAGACCACAATGTTCTGGGAATGGCACTGATGTGTGAACTCAGTCATGCACTGCTTAGGAGATCTGGTCACTATGTGAACCCCCTACACAAATCTAGAGGGTGTGGGTGGGTCACTCAGCCTGGCCTTTTGCTGTAACAAAAGACATGGTGAACTCAAGAGAGGCTGCTACCTGTGCAACATGGCATGATGCTTCCCAGAAGAAACCTTGTAAATACACAGTGGTAGGAGACTCAAATAACGATAAAAATACATAGCACCAATCAATAATGTTGTGTATTATTATCCCCAAATATTGCATATTGTATGTAACTGTATGGTCTGTACTGCTGGGCAACAGGCATTCCAGTGCCTTTGTTCACACAGGTGTTTGTTGCAACACATACAGAATTTATTGTGGTACCTCAGTAGGCAATGGGAACATGCTGGCATCATTATAATCAATGGGGCCACCATCACACACACAGTAAGTAAGTAAGTGATGAATGAAAATGTCGTCCAGTGTGTAACTCTATCGCAGCCATCTTTCTGGCAGGTCGAAAGGAAGGAAGAATATGAGGGAGGAGGAATGGGAGCATCTCTAGGAATGGAGCAGTGACCCACGTGGGCAAGGGTGGCCCTCAAGTTCACATTCTTCTGCCTCTACCTCCTGAGGGTAAGCACTAGCATGTCGGGTTTGATGTGGTGATGGGGAACTGAGCCTGGGATTCCTGCGTACTGGGCAAGCACTCCACCAACTGAACTACATCCCAAGTCCCAGGAAGTGTGTCTCAAGTTTCAACAAGGATTATTTTCTAAAGTATATGTTTGCTGTTTAAAATTCATATACAAATAAATTCCAAGAAAGTATTTTAATGGGACCCAACTTTAAAATGTTTTCTCTGCAAAAATAAATATTGTAAGAGATATGTAAAAATAACCATATGTATGCATGTATAAGTATGTGTGTATACATATCATGAGATACTAACTCTGAACCCTCTAGAGTATAGTGTGTCTGGTATGTCTAGTTTTATCCTTACAAAAATCTGTTCTCTTTTCTAAAAAACACAAAAAACTCAATTCCTTTTTCTTGTCTTTGTTCTATGTTCTCTTTATACTTCAGAGTGAGGTCCAAGAAGTAGAAATCCATTCCAGCTTTCCTAACAATACAAACTTATCAAAGAAGGTAGGAGTAGGTATGAGGCCCACAGCTCACTGTTCCTGCACTGTGATTTTACATTCACCATGGCAGCTCCCTCCTCACCACCATGTCCTGCCCACCCCTTTCTTTAATCATTGGTTCTCTAGCCTCCCACAATTATTCATCCAGCCCCCACTGAACAATTTTCTTCCCCTTGCCTGGCCCAACAACAAAGCCTCAAAGCAGGAAGGAATGCCTCTGACAGACAGGTTGGACAATGATGTAATTAACAGACCAAGGAGGCGTGACGTTTCAGAAAGCCCTACAGACCAAGACCCAGGTTGACTTGAGGGTCAGGACTTTACCAGGAAACCACAGTCACCAAAGTATGAACATCTAAACCAAAAAAATTTCTCTAAATGAATAAAAGCATAAGTAAATACTACTCCCTCCTGTAAAAGTTGTAAGCTTCCACAGAAATTTTAATTAGAAACAAATTTTGAGAACAGCTTGGAAGTAGAGTTGCTAACCTCCAGGCTGAAAAGGTTCAAGGCTTGTATCTTTGCATGCCTTTCCCAAATAATCTTGTAACCAGAATCCATAACGCAGGAAACAAAGTCAAACCACGGTGATGAAATATGAAGGTGATAAAGTCCAGCCCTATATATAGAAGGAAGCTGCTTGAGGACATTTTCAACAGATGATGTAACATAAATACAGGAAAACTTGTGGATATATGGTTTCAGCCACAATTCCATGAAAGAGAGGAATTAATTCTCTTATTCTGTCTTCACAAGGAACAAGTTGATGGAAGGGTCTGATTCAGCTCATGACTTCAGGGGAATTAATTAGACTTTAGGGATGTAAACCTTCCAAAGCATGTTCCTAATCAATATGACCAGCCATGGGACCTCCTGCTCTGAACACGAGACATGTGCTTGATTTAAGTGGTGTTTTCCACTTAAGGAAACCAGGGACTGGAGAGATGGCTTAGCAGTTACAAGTCCTCACTGCTCTTGCAAAGGACCCTGGATCAGTGCCCAGAACCCACAATATGGATCCCAGCACCCACAGTAGGTGACTCACGATCATCTGTAATTCCAGCTCCAGGGGATCTGATACCCCCTGGCCTCTATGGGCACCTGCACCCAAATTCACATAACCACATGAACATCAAATAGATTAAGTGTTTTAATAAGAAGAAAGGAAAAAATACAATTACACACAAGAAGCTGGAGGAGTCTGGTCACTTGTACTCTCTGAAATGTAGAGTTTTCTGTCTTGTTTGCTTTGTTTTTAAGACTTATTTCTTCTTAATTTTATGTGTATGACTGTTTTGCCTGCACATATGTGTGTGCCGCATGCATGACTTCTGCCCACAGAGGCCAGAAAAAAGCATAAGATGCCCTGAAAGTGGAGTTACAATGTGGGTGCTGGGAAACAAACCTGGGTCCTACATCCTCTTAATTACTTAACTCTTAACTAACTGGAGAGCCATCTCCCCAGTCCCCAAGTTTTCTGTTTTTAATAACTACTGCACAGTGACAGCTTTAGAACTACTCAATGACCAGTTAATAGCAAATGCTAAATTTAAATGGGAGAAAAGAAGTTAGTATAAAACTAACATTTCACCTAAAGGTGAAAATAAATTAAACATTTAAAATAGGCAGGTGAGATGGCTCAGCTGGTAAAGGCACTCACTGCCAAGTCTCACAACTCAGTTTCGATCCCCAGAACCCACAAGGGAGAAGGTCCTGAAAATTGTCCTTTGACCTCCATTCACACAATCAATCCATCACTATAACGCATTAGAAAAACATTTAACATAACTATTCAAGGCTGAGGGTGTAGGTCAGGGGTAGAGAACCAAGGGAACCAGAGGTTTAAACCCAAGACCCACACAAACTGTAACGTGTTAGGTCTTGGGTTTAAACTTCTGCACTAAAGCAAATCAAAGTGAGATAGACAGATGCAGGTGGGTCATAGCTCTCTAACTTACACAGCTCTCAAAGGATGTCAGGAAAACAGTATCAAAAATCAAGTAACAAGCAGCACACGATTGAAATGAAAAACATCAAAATAGCTGTCATGTTCTGGTGAAAACAACAAAATCCAAACTCACTCCCAAGATAACACTGATTCCTTTGTTCGTGTACCAGCCTCTGAGGGCACATGATTCCTGACCGCTGCCTCAACTGGGGATATCAAACACCAAGAATCCCACCTGAGGGGAACACAATGCCATGTTAAAGCCAGGGGAGACACAGAAGGCTAGAGTAGCAGAAACTTCAGAGAAACAACTCTCAGTGTGTCTAAATGTTCCTAGGCTTCTAAAATATTGAAACAATTTTTCCAGAAAGAATTTTCAAATACACTTTTTTTCTTGATTAAATGTATTCACACTGCTGAAAAGAAAGATGTTTTCCAGGAAGCTAAATCGTCTTGCTGGGTAGATAAAATAAACTTTTTTTTTTCTTTCTAGACAGAACATACTTTTTCCTTTGCTTGTACAATTTGGCCACAAAAAAAAGAGGTTCATAATCTGAGATCCCAAATCTGATTATTTTAAAAAGATATGTGACCTAGTTTAGAAATCTGGATGCCTAAAACTGCCAGGGAACTGATGCCATTCATGAGAATGGGGCTTTTCAATACTGAGAATATTCTTCGGGGCTCAGCACAAAGATATTTGGCATCGAAGACTGTAAATATTTGTAAAACCCTGGGTAAATGGTTGGTGTTTGACCACACTCAAGCCTACCTTCCAGCATGATAGTACAGGCCTGAGTTATCCAGGGTGGTGGGCCTGGGGGATTTTTAGGTCAGGTTTTCTCTTACTGTTTATTTTAAATAAACAGCCAAGCATGCCAATTCTGCTACTTGACATCTTTTTCACATTCACTGCACATGTTAATCTTGCTACTCTGCCCTCATCCAGATAGGGACTTAGAAGGTACTTTGGAAACAGAACTCACTCACTCTCTGCCTCTTCTTCCCTTCCTCCCTCCCACCTTCCCTCCACCACTTCCAACTTGATGTCCACTCAAAAGCAGAAAGTACCAACCAAAGGTGCACAATGGCAGGAGCTGGATGAACTAGTAGCCTTGAGCTTCATAACACAGCTATCTCCAAGTGGGTTTACTGATCTGCTTTGGATTTTTCCTTTTTTTTCTCTCTCTCCCTCTCTTCAAGGTATTTTCAGAAATACTTATGGGTCTGATGCCCATTTAAAAAAAAAAAAAGTGAGGTTTCTAAAGATCCGATAAGGAAGGGGGAGTCAGTGAGGAATCAGATGTGAATGGAAGCAGAGACTCACCTCAGGGAAAGCTGCAGCAGATACTTTAACTGACAGCAACCCAGTAAAGACTGGCTGGGCTGCTTTTGCCTCCTACCCACACCCTAAAAACTGAGTCATCTCAAAGTTCATTTATTTTGCTTCTGGGCAGAGACACCCCTCATCGGCTGCTTCGGAAATGCCGAGGACGTGATCCTTCCCAGTTCATACCTCCCGTGTTCAAATCAACACTCAGAAATGCCTAACCAGAAGCCTGATGGTCATGTTAAGATTTCCAGCTCAGGTTCTGAGAAGGCACCTGGGGCTGAAAGCAAGAAAAAGTGACAGACCCAGTGGAAACACACAGAGAACTGTATTCTGAGAAATCTGTGTGTAAAGGGGTGTGGGGGGGGGGATAGTTCATCATGAGGACTGACAGCAGAATCCCCAAAACTAACCAGAAAAGGGGCTCTGGAAGGGGCTAGCTAAGCTACCTTTCCTCTATGAAAACAGGATCAGTTTCATTTTAATATCAACTTGAAAACAGGACAGAACCTCTCTCTTATCAGCAATTACTTGATAAAAAATAATCACCATAACATATAGCCAAGACTCCACCGCTAATGTAACATATCCTTCATAGCCTTGTGTGTCAACATATTACTGTGCGTTTCCAAATAACAGAAGGTAGACAGCCAAGACAATGTCAACTGTCAGTCTTTCCTCAAGACACACCAGAGGACTGGTCCAGTGTGCAATTTATGATACAGTTTATAAAGACCATTTTATTAAAAATAACTAATTTGTTTCAACCTTTTCAAAGGCACTTTTTTTTTTTTTTTTTTAAGTTAACAGGTGTTTGAGGCACGCGGAATGCATGCAGTTCTGCAGGGCTTAAGCCCTGGAAACAGAATTCAGCAAAAACCACCAAGCAGCCTCGGTCTCATCCCTCTCTTAAACCAGCAGCCTCCTAGGCTGCACCGCCTGCATCCTGAGCGCAAGCACCCTTTCTTAGACCTACCTGGCTGGGGCTGAGGTCCTAGGGCTGCTGGCGTCTCTCTAGCAGGTCCAGCCGGGGCCAGCCGGGGTCAGCCGGGGCAGCAGGCACACCGGGGAGGAGGGACTCTCTCATTCTCTCCCCTCTCCCTGCGTGCTCCGTCTGGCTGACAGCTTTACACTTTTGCAGGACTGCCACAGGACTCCACGCCCAGACCTACAGCTCGGGAAGAGGAGGAGTCCCTCTCCGCCTCCTTGTCTTGACAGGCAGGAACCTTGCAGAACCAGCCAGCAGTATTGGGCGCAACAGCCAGAGCGTTTATTTATACAGGAAGCTCGGCGCCGCACTTCCTACTTCCCATCTGGGTCGCACTTCGACTGCAGGTGATGGCCTTAACCCTGTCCGATCCCATGATGGCAAAGCGCAGAAGTGGCTCTCAGGTCGGGACCTAGCGATGCCCAGGGAATCCCCAGCTGGATGCAGGCAGCCGCCCCCACTGTGCTTCCTCCTGCCCACCCGCTAGCTTCACCTTGGCCTTCAGCTCTTGCTGCCTCCCTGTATATATTTTCACAGGCCACCTTTCCTCTTCTACCTTTAACAGCCCTGACTTGCCTTTGCCTTCTCACTTCCCCTCAAACTCTCCCACCTCACATCTTCTCAAGTGTGTACCTTGTCTGACCACATGCGTCTGCTGTGGACAAATCAAGTTAAGAGAGGGCTTGGCTTACCTACAATGATTTCACTTCGAGTGCTCTGTCAACAAATGATGTGAAAAACACGCTGGTAATGTAACTAGTTGTATTCTCAATGACACTCTAACAGCAGAATCAGGAGTAGTGTGCTGAAACTGTGGACACTTAATTAGTACTGTGTTCTTAATAAATGGCAAGCCTCCTCACTCTCACTGCCAGCCCCCATAGGTCACAAGTACAAGCCCAAACCTGTTGCAGTTTTAACAGATCTCTCCTCTGGCACGGGAATTTTTCTGGGAACTCTCTGAAACCTTACTTTACATTAGCAACTAAGATTAGGATGTACTTTGTGAAAAGAATGGGCTAATGTGTTCAGTAATGAAACAGCAACCTACCTCTCAGCTCCTGTGACAGCCTTGTTCAGGAGTGTGTGTGTGTGTGTGTGTGTGTGTGATGCAAGAGGAAGAGGGAGGAAGGGGACTGCAGACAATAGGAGAATAAGCAATAGGGACCGAAAGGCCAGGCAGTGGTTGTGCACACCTAATCCCAGTACATGGGAAGGAGGGGCAAGCAGATATCTGAGTTCAAGGCCAGCCTGGTCTACAGAGTGACTTCCAGGACAGCCAGGGCTACATAAAGAAATCCTATCTTGAAAAACCAAACTAAGTAAATAAAATAAAATATAGGAACCTAAAGCCATGCAACCAAAGGACATTTGAGCTTGCAAAGTCCTAGTTATTTTAATGCAAACAAAAAAGTTTAAAGACGATATCTAGGGAGATTTAAGTAGCAGCTCAAGGGAGACCACACCTGTAATAAGATCAAAACCTGGTTTACTGAGAAAGATACACGCATTTGTAAAAAAAAAAAAAAAAAAAAAAAACTATGAGGATGAATAGCTAACTTCAGATTGAGTGGGGCTTAGGGTCCCAAATAACCTACCTCCAGAAAGATTCCTGATGGACAAGAGACAGGAAAGATAAACAGAGCACCTCCTAACGGGCCAGATCATTCCTTAGTGTTGATGTAAATCTTCTGCGCCTCAAATCAAAGTTCAACATAGAGTCCACTTTTTACATCACCATGCAATTAAGATGCAGGCTCTTATCAGCAGGATAAGGGGAGAAGCCACTGTCAATATGAATGAAAATACTGGTTAGCCAATAATCATGCTGTTTGGGGGCACAAAGATTTTGTTAATAGAATTGAACTCCATATCCATGGATTATTTTCAATAATGCAAAATTACAAAAATTGCAGTCAAAATTTAATACTAAATATGCTGAATGTTACAGTAATACACAAAAGACTCTTTCAGATTTACCTAAGGAGTCTATGGATGAACAGTCATCCCCTCCGGTGTTTACTGACCTCTCAGATAAGCTACCTGGAGCTAGGAAGATAAAGGTAAGTAAGAGAGACAGTAAGTAACCCTGTCCCCAAAGACCTCTGGGCCCAGGGTGAGAGTGAGACAAACAAACCATTCAGCGGGGCTTTGTGACCAGGTGGCATACTCGGAAGACCATGTGCTGTGGCAGCATGAAGAGTTAGCTCACCAGAGGAAGGCAAGACAATCAAGGAGTATTTCTTTCAGATCATGGTTTCCATCTTCATCTTGAAGTAGCTTAGAAGGGAAGGTGGAGGCCACTGAGCCTAGCAGAGCAGGTGGCTAGTGGCATGAGGTTAGACTTAGACTTGCGACTACAGAGAAGCTTTCGTGATGTAGACAGAGACAGCGTGTTTAGGATGAAAGAAGGGCTAAGATCCAAATGGAAAGAGACCAGACACAGAACTGACGGGATTTGGCATCTATTGGATGTAGGAGATGAGCAAGCAGACACCAGTCTGCCGGTGCTGCTGGGGGTGGGGGGATGTGGATAACAGGAGAAGTGGGGAGGAGAATGATCAAGACTCCACCTCAGTCCTGTGGAATCTCACAAATCTCTAAGCCAACCACAAGGACCATCTAGTGCGCCATCCAAACAGAATTGCCTGAGTAGAAGGCCATTTAGGACCTGCATTCATTTAGGTGGTGGCTACAGTTGAAACTCCAAGAGGTAAAGTCACCCACGAAAAGTAGCACACTGTAAGAGAAGCATGGTTGACCCCTACAAACTCTACCACCCACTCTCAATAGTCCCGTGACCTCCCACAAGTCATTTTAACATAGTCCAGTCAAACTCAGCCTTTTCATCCAATGTTAAGAAGGATGAGGGGTTGAAGAGATGGCTCAACAGTTAAGAGCACTGGCTGCTCTTCCAGAGGTCCTGAGTTCAATTTCCAGCACCTACATGGCAGCTCACAACTGTAGCTCTAGCTCCAAGGAGATCTGATGCCGTCTTCTGACCTCCAAGGGCACTGTGTGCATGTCATACACAGACATACATGTAGGGAGAATATATGCACACAATAAAATATTGTCTTAAAGTTTGGTACACAGTGTATAGGCTCTTGTGAAAGCAAATGAGAGATCTGTAAAGCTGCTAGCACAGTGCCTGATGAGACAAAAGGTCTCTCACTCTCCAAATCCTAGCAAGCGGAACAGACTGTGAGCCTCTGGGATGGAGCAATGCTCAGCTGCACACTGTGGTCCTGGCCCAGTATGAAATAGGAACCAAGCCAATGACACACATCAAGAAGGGAAGTGAAAAAAGGAAGGAAAAAAGGGGCCAGAAAAAGAACCCAGAGATGCATTACCAGGTAGGACGAAGGAAGCCCTCACACAGCCTGAGAAAAAGTTACCTCATTTAGACTAGAAAAATAAATAGCCCACTGATATGTCTCAGAAGCAAATCTAAACACTGCAATCTAGAAAGTATTTTTATCTTTCTGAGTGAGAACATGGTTTATAAATTGCTCAACAGTCTAATCCTACTGACTACCATCGTAATAAAGGATCCTTTCTTAATCTGAATTTCTGATCTTCCCAAAAAAAGCCACATCAAAATCTTGATTAATGATAATTAAAATATGTATTAACTTGAAATGTATTCACAGTCACATAAAAGCAATACCCAACTAAAGTCAAAGATAATTTAAAGTTTTCAAACCAGGTATGGGGGCACATACTTGTAATGCCAGCACTTAGGAGCTGAGATAGGAGGATTGCCACATGTTTGAAGTCAGCCTGGGGCTACATAGTAACACTCCTATATTTAAAAAAAAAAAAAAACAGAAAATGTTTTCCCAAATCTGAGACCAATAAATTGAATATAATTATCAGTTCATATATGTATACAGCACTAATATATATCATATGATGTAATGGGCAACACTATAACACATTGTAGCATGGCATGAGAGAAGACTGAATGGGTGATCGAGATGGCTCAGCAGTAAAGGCACTTGTCGCCAAGCCTGAGTTTGATGTCTGTAACCTACAGGCTAAAAGTGAGGGCCCTGACCCTCACAAGTTGTCCTCTGACCTCTACATCCACACCCTACCCCACACATATTCAATATTTATCTTTTTATTTAAAGTCGGTTTTGATAGGTAAGGTGATAGACATCCATAAACCCAGCACTCAAGTGGCTGAGGCAAGAACATCATGAGTTCAAGGCCAGTCTGGGCTACGTAGCAAGCAAGATCTTATCTCAAAATGAAAATTCATTTCACAATAAACTTTAAAGTCAAACTTAATCCAATTCACAGCTTGCCTAACAGTTCTACTTTGGTTCCACAAATTGGATAAAATTTGCCTTCCAAATTCAGTAATAAATTAACTGAACTTTCATGTAAACCATTTGGTACATATGTATAAAGCTAGCAATATTCAACTGTACAAAGTCCTTTTCTGATATCAGAGCCACCTAGACAGCTATCTTTTCATTTCATACATGTGTAAAAAAAAAAAGCATCACATTCAAAATGGACAAAATCAATTTAGAAAAGTCACTTGATCCCATTGGAAAGTCACACTTCCCAGCATGAAACACAACTGCATTCCTGCAGCTCACTGGCTCGCACCTGGGGCGAAGGATTCTTAAGACCATCACAGACTTTGGAAAGCTGACACAGATGCCGCTGCTTCATTGCATTTGAAAATCACACATCCATTACCACCTTCATGGAAAAAAATTGAAATTTGGTGGCTAAATTTTCATATAACTGGCAACTTTTTAGCTCATTTTCTGCAGAAGGGTTCCTTTCAAAATGAGATCTAATATGGCACAACTCATATATATCATAGTTTTAGGGTACATGAATATGGCAAAATGACTGTGATGGGTCCAGGCAGACTCATGATTCCACAGGATCTCACCAGCTGACAGCCTGGCAGCTTCCTACCACTGCGGGATGGAAGGAGCTAGTTGTACTTAGCCACTAAAGTAGGGCCATTTCTCATTTTCCCAGCAAGTACCTTACATGCTGGGCTTTAAAGGTAGAAGTTTTTTTTTTTTTTTTATAACTAATATATGCTAACCCACACACAAAGAAAGAAGGATTAGAACAAAAGGAGCCAGAAAGATGGCATTAGCCCACTTCCATTTAGAAAGAACTGGGGGAAAGTTTAAGTACAACTGAAAAGCACTCTTTCAAGTATCACATCCTAACATACTGTTGGATGAGATCTGGTGTGTGCAGTGGAAGACCACATCCCACCTTGTTCTGGTGCACTGTTACGCTTCTCTCTTAAAAACAGCAAAATCCAAAGCAGACAGCAGATGCCCACAGGAAGAAGCAGAAAGGGACTTCCACAGTAAATGACCCACTGGAACTCTGCTTCAATCAACTTGGGTCATTTATACTTCATGTGAAAAAGGACCATTTCTTCTGTATCTTCAGATTAGTTTTTGATGAGTTTTGTGGTTGTGTCTATCTGCATTCCTAATCTTTTTACTCTGTTTTTGCATGATTTGTCATTTCTACCCCTTATATGTTTTTTCTTCAGTTCCATTAACTCTAACTTATCAGCTCTTCCTCCCATCCATACGTGTGTGCAGGCATTATTTTGGAAGGGTTTTCTCTAAGGAGCAGGTGTCTCAGCTGGACTTATTTAATGAATAAAAATATTTACTGTAACAGAATTTTCCCTTAGTAAAGTTTGTAGTATATGCAATACCCCAAAGGTTTGAGCATAAAGTTCATTTTTCTGTGGCTCTCTAAAAAGTTGATTCTTTTTCTTTGGAAGAGTATTTCCTCATTTTCAAGTAGTTATGTTTGGGTTTGTATATTTAGCACCGATTGCTCATGTAATGGATTCTGATGTGGGGCTATAGCCTCCAAAACCCCTTATTTCCTATGTTTGTTACAGTTTTGCTGGCCAAGTAGGTTAATAATTCTATTTTTGTCGCACATTTCCAAAGAATTGTTCTCTGAAGTATTTCACGGTCTTGAAATCAGGCCACTGCTCCCGCCCTTCTCAGGAATAGGTCTGGAGCTAACGTTGGAGCTAAGTATTGAGAGAACTTGTCTAGCTTGTGTGAGACCTTAGTTCCAATCCCCAGTACCAGAAAAAAAAAAAACTAAATAAAAGAAATAAATAAGCTGAGCCTATGACTCACACCTGTAATACTAGCATGTGGGAGCGGAAGCCAGGAGGACTGCCAAAGTTTGAAACAAGCCTGGGCTACATAGTGAGTTTCATATTGACCTGGGAACACAGGGTGAGACCCTGTCTTTAAAAATAAAACAAAAAAGATGGAGGGAAGAAAGGAGGGAGGGTGAAAGAAGGGAGGGAGGAAAAATCTCAGTAATAATTGTTCATGTTTCATCACCCCATCACAAATATATTCTAATTTGCTGGTTCAGAACCATCACACCTCTAGATAGAAAACAAGGCAACTAATTATTTTAATAGTCAGATGATTGTATCATCATGGAATTTAATCAAAATAAATCAAGGGCATGCAAGCTCCTCTCCTGTGCCTGGCGGAACCCTGGCTTAAATTTCCCCTTTCAGATATTTCAGCGCCCCCCCCCCACACACACACACACACACTCAGTACTACAACAGGCTAACCCTCGGTCGACATGTGGACATGCGACACAAGAGAAAAGCCTGTGTAGTGCATATCAAGAAGGCCTCAATGAGAAGTGCTGAAGCCTCCAGGAAAAGGGACCGAGGCTGTCTTTAAAACAAGTGAGTGCTGATATCCAGCCTGCACTCCAGCCGCACCACAAAAGCAAAGGTAAGTGAGATTATTTTTTTCCGGAGTTTCCAACATGGTGGCACAGTGTGCACTGTAGCGGAGAGGCAGAGACCTAACCCAGTCACAGCAAAGCAATTAGGAGCCAAGACTGCCTGCAAACAGAGCCCGCGACAGTGTGTTCTCCACAAATACTGCGGTGGGTGGGTCACTCACCCTAGCACCCAAGCATCTGAGGCAGTCAGCAACAGGGGCACTGAGGCCGGCATCTGTTGTGGGTGGAGCTCCCTGCCTGCATAGTCAGCCCAGCTGGGGAGCCAGAACGACTGGGTCAGTGAGAGGAGAACACAGACCCAACCACAGCTCTACCTGCCTTTCTGAGGAGACCTGTCAGCTCCCAGGTCCTCAGAGGCTAGCCCTCTCCCCACTCCAATCCCCTCTATATTGGTCCAATTGGGTCACAAGCAGTTGAGGAGAGCAGCAGCCACCCTCCTCTCCCAGAGCCAGTCAGTCTATTACAGGAATCTGCCCGCCATCTGGAGGTAAACACCAGGATCTCAGGATCAGCCAACCCCCAGGGCAGGGAGTTTTCCTGAGCACCAAGGTCAGGTAACAAAAGAAACAAACAGATAACACCTGGGTCCATCTGATGACAAAAGGTCAGCGCAAGAACATGGTAAAAAAAAACCAAAACAATAGGATGTCTCCAGATCCTAGCAATAATGCCACAGACAACTCTGGACAGCTGAACCCAATTGAAGCAAAGGAAAATGACCTTAATCCTACGCTTATACTAATAATAGAAGGCCTAAGGGAGGAAATCAAATACCTCAGAGAGCAACAACAAAGTACTGCAAAGGAGGTGATGGAAATGAATAAAGCGCTTAAAGGAATGGAAGACCTGAAAAGGGAAGTTGAAGCAATGAAGAAAATCCAATCTGAGACATCCATAGAACTGGAAAACCTTAAGAAAAGAATCGGAACTACAGACACTAGCATCACCAACAGAATACAAGAGATGGAAGAAAGAATTTCAGGCTCAGAGGATAAAATTGAAGAAATGGATACATCTGTCAAAGAAAATGTCAAATCTAAAAAAGTCCTGACACAAAACCTTCAGGAAATCAAGGACACAATGAAAAGACGGAATCTCAGAATAATAGGAATAGAAGAAAGAGAAGAGTCCCACCTCCATGGACCAGAAAATATCTTCAACAAAATCATTGAAGAGAATTTCCCAAATCTAAAAAAAGAGATGCCTATAACTGTACAAGAAGCTTACAGAACCCCAAATAGATTAGACCAGAAAAGAAAATCTTCCCACCACATAATAATCAAAACACTAAATGTACAGAACAAAGAAAGAATTTTAAAAGCTGCTAGGGAAAAGGGTCAAGTAACATATAATGGCAAACCTATCAGAATCACACCTGACTTTTCTTCAGAGACTCTAAAAGCCAGAAGGGCCTGGACAGACATCTTGCAGACCCTAAAAAACCACAAATGCCAGGCCAGACTACTATTCCCTGCAAAACTGTCAATCAACATAGATGGAGAAAACAAGATATTCCATGACAAAGCTAAATTCAAACAATATCTATACACAAATCCAGCTCTACAGAAGATGCTAGAAGGAAAACTTCAACCCAAAGAGGTTAACTACACACAAGAAAGCACAGGAAGCAAATAACGTGCCTGCAGCAAAAACAAAAGGAAAGAAGCTTACTCACACACTATTTCTACCAACATCAAAATGGCAGGAAGTAACAATCACTGGTCATTAATATCTCTCAACATCAATGGACTCAATTCCCCAATAAAAAGGCACAGGCTAGCAGAATGGATGCGAAAACAGAATCCCACATTCTGCTGTTTACAAGAAACACACCTCAGCAAAAAAGATAGACATTATCTCCAAGTAAAGGGCTGGAAAAAGATATACCAAGCAAATGGACCCAAGAAAAAAGCTGGAGTAGCAATTCTAGTATGCAACAAATTGGATTTTCAACCAACATTAATCAAAAGAGATGGGGAAGGACACTATATACTCATCAAAGGAAAAATCCACCAAGATGAAATTTCAATACTAAACATCTATGCCCCAAATGTAAGACCACCCACATTCATTAAAGAAACACTACTGAAGCTCAAATCCCACATTGAACCTAACACATTAATAGTGGGAGACTTCAACACACCACTCTCACCACTGGACAGATCAACAATGCAGAAACCAAACAGAGAAATAATGAACCTCACAGATGTCATGAATCAAATGGACCTAATTGATATCTACAGAACATTTCACCCAAAAACAAAAGAATACACTTTCTTCTCAGCACCTCACGGAACCTTCTCCAAAATCGACCATATAGTCGGTCACAAAGCAAGCCTCAACAGATACAGGAAAATTGAAATCACTCCTTGTAACTTATCAGACCATCATGGAATAAAGCTAGGCTTCAACAGTAACAAAAACAACAGAGTGCTTGCAAAAACATGGAAACTGAACAACTCTCTCCTCAATGACCTCTGGGTCAGGGAAGAAATAAAAAAAGAAATTAAAGTCTTCTTAGAACTCAATGAAAATGAAGGCACAACATACCCAAACTTATGGGACACATTGAAAGCAGTGCTAAGAGGAAAGTTTATAGCTCTAAGTGCCTTCAAAAAGAAACTGGAGAATTCCTATACCAGCCACCTAAAAGAACACCTGAAAGAGCTAGAACAAAAAGAAGCAAACACTCCCAAGAGGAGCAGACGAGAGGAAATTATCAAACTCAGGGCTGAAATCAACAACTTAGAAACAAAAACAACAATACAAAGAATCGACAAAACCAAGAGCTGGTTCTTTGAGAAAATCAAAAAAATAGACAAGCCCTTAGCTAAACTAACTAAAAGGCAGAGGGAAAATACCCAAATCAACAAAATCAGAAATGAAAAGGGGGAAATAACAACAGACATTGAGGAAATCCAAAGAATCGTTAGGTCCTACTTCAAAAACTTGTACTCCACAAAATTGGAAAATCTAAATGAAATGGACAATTTTCTTGATAGATTCCATCTACCAAGGTTAAATCAAGAACAGGTAAACAAATTAAACAGTCCTATAACCCTTAAGGAAAATAGAAGAAGTCATTAGACATCTTCCAACCAAAAAAAGCCCAGGCCCAGATGGTTTCAGCACAGAATTCTACCAGACATTCAAAGAAGAGCTAACACCAATATTCTTCAAACTCTTCCACAACATAGAAACAGAAGGAATACTGCCAAACACATTCTATGAGGCTACAGTTAACCTGATACCTAAACCTCACAAAGACCCAACGGAGAAAGAAAATTTCAGACCAATTTCCCTTATGAACATGGATGCAAAGATACTTAATAAAATCCTTGCAAACCGGATCCAAGATCACATCAAAAGTATCATACACCATGATCAAGTAGGCTTCATCCCAGGGATGCAGGGGTGGTTCAACATTAGAAAATCCATCAATGTAATCCACCACATAAACAAGCTGAACGAAAAGAACCACATGATCATCTCATTGGATGCTGAAAAACCTTTTGACAAAATACAGCACCCTCTCATGATAAAAGTCTTAGAGAGATCAGGCATACAAGGACCATACTTAAAAATAATAAAAGCAATTTACAGCAAGCCAATAGCCAACATCAAACTAAATGGAGAGAAACTTAAAGCATTCCATCTAAAATCAGGGACAAGGCAAGGTTGCCCACTCTCTCCATATCTCTTCAACATAGTACTTGAAGTTTTAGCTAGAGCAATAAGACAACTAAAAGAGATCAAGGGGATAAAAATTGGAAAGGAAGAAGTCAAAGTATCCCTATTTGCAGATGATATGATAGTATACATCAGTGACCCCAAAAATTCCACCAGAGAACTTCTACAGCTGATAAACTCCTTCAGCAAGGTGGCCGGATACAAAATCAATTCAAAAAAATCAGTAGCCCTTCTTTACACAAAAGATAAATGGGCTGAGAAAGAAATAAGGGAATCAACACCCTTCACAATAGCCACAAATAATATAAAATACCTGGGGGTAACTCTAACCAAGCAAGTGAAAGACCTGTATGATAAGAACTTCAAGACCCTGAAGAAAGAAATTGAAGAAGATATAAGGAGATAGAAAGATCTCCCTTGTTCATGGATAGGTAGGATCAACATAATAAAAATGGCAATCTTACCAAAAGCAATATACAGATTCAATGCAATTCCTATCCAAATACCAACTCAATTTTTTACAGATCTGGAAAAAACAATTCTCAACTTCATATGGAATAACAAAAGACCCAAAATAGCTAAATCAATCATGTACAATAACAGAACATCTGGAGGTATCACCATCCCGGATTTCAAGCTGTACTACAGGGCAATAGTAATAAAAACAGCATGGTACTGGTATAGAAACAGACCAGTTGACCAATGGAATCGAATTGAAGACCCAGAAATAAACCCACACACCTATGGTCACTTAATATTTGATAAAGAAGCCAAAAACATACAATGGAAAAAGGAAAGCATCTTCAATAAATGGTGCTGGTCTAACTGGATGTCAACATGTAGAAGAATGCAAATAGATCCATACTTATCACCCTGTACAAAACTTAAGTCTAAGTGGATCAAGGACCTCAACATAAATCCAGACACACTAACATTAATAGAAGAGAAAGTGGGAAAAAGCCTTGAAATCATTGGCACTGGTAGCAACTTCCTGAATAGAACACCAATAGCAGCCGGGCGGTGGTGGCGCACGCCTTTAATCCCAGCACTTGGGAGGCAGAGGCAGGCGGATCTTTGTGAGTTCGAGGCCAGCCTGGTCTACAAAGCGAGTCCAGGACAGCCAGAGATATTCAGAGAAACCCTGTCTCAAAAAACCAAAAAAAAAAAAAAAAAAGAAAAGAACACCAATAGCTCAGGCACTAAAACAAACAATCAATAAATGGGACCTTATAAAATTGAAAAGCTTCTGTAAGGCAAAGGACACTGTCCTTAGAACAAAACAGCAGCCTACAGAGTGGGAAAGGATCTTCACCAACCCAACATCTGACAGAGGGCTAATATCCAAAATATATAAAGAACTGAAGAAATTAAACACCAAAAAATCAAATAACCCCATCAATAAATGGGGTACAGAGCTAAACCGAGAATTCACAGAAGAGGAATCTCGAAAGGCTGAGAGGCATTTGAGGAAATGTTCAACATCTTTGGTTATCAGGGAAATGCAACTTAAAACAACTCTGAGATTCCATCTCACACCTGTCAGAATGGCTAAGATCAAAAACTCAAATGATAGCACATGCTGGCGAGGATGTGGAGAAAGGGGAACACTCCCCCATTGCTGGTGGGACTGCAAACTTGTGCAACCACTTTGGAAATCAATCTGGAGATATCTTAGAAAATTGGGAATAAATCTACCTCAAGACCCAGCCATACCCTTCTTGGGCATATATCCAAAAGATCTGAAACGAAACCAAAAGGACATTGCCTCAACAATGTTCATAGCAGCTTTATTTGTAATAGCCAGAAACTGGAAACAACCCAGATGTCCATCAACTGAAGAATGGATAAAAAAACTGTAGTACATATACACAATGGAATACTACACAGCTATCAGAAATGAGGAAATCATGCAATTCAAAACCAAATGGATGGAACTAGAAAAGCTCATCCTAAGTGAGCTGATGCAGTCCCAGAAAGATAAACATGGTATGTATTCCCTTACAAATGGATATTAACCATACATCAGAGGATAACTATCCTACAACCCACACACCCAAATAGACAGGAACCTAGCATATCTATCCTAGGAAAAATTCTACCCACCAGTGAGTCATGGAATCTGCTGCAGGTTAGTGGAACCCCACACCCTAGATGGTGTGCCTTATCAAGCTCCAGTACGAGTATAAGCTCTTGGGCCTCACATGACGCAAGATCTGAGGGAGTATGATATGTGAGGACCCACCTCATCTGAGGAGAAGGAGAGTACCAAGTAGAGGAACAAGGAGGGAGGGAGAGAGGAAGGGAGGGAGAGAGGAAGGGAGGGAGGGAGGGAGGGAAGGAGAGATGAAGGGAGGGGCCAAGAGGGGAGGAGGGAGGAAACTATGTTCTAGAAATACATAATACTTTTTAAAGAAAAGAGTTAATAAGCTTAAAAATATAATAAAAATACAATATAAAATTTTCAAACTAGGCTGGGCGGTGGTGGCGCACGCCTTTAATCCCAGCACTTGGGAGGCAGAGGCAGGCGAGGCCAGCCTGGTCTACAAAGCGAGTCCAGGACAGCCAGAGATATTCAGAGAAACCCTGTCTCGAAAAAAAAAATTTTTTTTCAAACTATAATTTACCTTACTGGCATGAAAAGAAAATGGCCTTAATTTCAGATTAGAATGTTAGACTGCAGGTGGCTACAGAGATTACACAAACTTGATAGCAGCTTAAAAGTTTTTTTTTGTTTTTTGGGTTTTTTTTGTAGAGGTATAGGCTATTTCCATGGTTTGGCATTAAAAAGCAGGTAACAGGTTTAAAACACTGTAAATAAATTAAAGGTGACAGCTGTTCAACCTGGTTTTACAAATCTCCAAGAGTTGAAAAAACTTAGAGCTAAGGTAAAATAATGCATGGTGTTAGCCCATGCCTTTACCTCCAGCAGAGACAGGAGGATCACTATAGAGTTAGTTGTCTTATAAATTCTAGAGTTACAAGAAACAGGGTGGTGATGGTGCACACCCTTAGTCACATCATTGGGGAAGAATACACCCTTAATCCAACACACTAGAGACAGAAACAGGCAGATCTCAGAGCTCAAGGCCACCTGATACAAAACAAGCTCTAAACAGAGAAAAACTTTGATCCAGGAGTGGAGGAGCACATCTTTAATCCCTTCAGTTGGAAACCACATGTCTTTGATCCCAAAACTTAGAATGCAGAGACAGGCACATAGGATTTGGAAAGATTTAAGTTTAAAAGCTACTTACAAAAGGCAGGCTGCAATTCAAACAAATTGTCCTTTGAGATCTCAAAATATATACACTAAAGGTTTGTTTAGCTCCAAAATATCAAAATAATTTCTTCTTTAATCCGGATTGAAAGGTAATACTTTATATATTATCAAAAAAACCAAATTTGCTCCAGGAAAAATATTACCTGACCCCCCCCCCCAAAAAAAAA
>CAJQZJ010004381.1:10144544-10157974 GCA_907164525.1 Lophiomys imhausi
CAGGAGATTTAAAGCATCCATTCAAGGAATCCAGGGACAACTGGACAACGGAAACCTCAGCAGAAAACAGATCAGACACCAAAGAAGACGAGTGGCCCAGATGATCCAGCCTTGCAGACTTCTTCAATATCAGTTTCCTCAAAAGTCTATAACCACAACAACTCAAAATCGCTAAGATCGTTCAGCTCCACAGACTACTCCAGCCAGATCTTCAGTAAAGTTCTGAAGATCAGCTTCTATGAACTTCGTAGGACATCTAAATAGCTGAGCACAAAGGGACTGAACATCAAATGATTCTATTAACATTTTTAACCATTTTTCCATTCTTATTTGGGCCCCAAACAGGTTTACTACGTCCCAAATCAGCAGGAAGTCATTTTAAGAGAACAACATCCCATCCCCAGAAGGTGGGGAGGGTGTTCTCCCACTTTGGTTATTTGATAGATAATAGAAAATTTTGTTATTTAGGGGAAAAGACTACAAGCTGTTAAATGGTCTTGTGAAATGGGTTTTGGAGGTTAGACCCAGGGACTTCTCTCTTTTGTTTTTCTGTATCCTCCTTTCTCTCCTATATAGGAGTGAACAGACTTGAGAAAAATGGGACATAGACATAGTATAGGAAAGATCAAGAAAAAAGGACAGATTATTGAATATAGCCTTATACCTTTGTATACTGATACAAAATTAATATTATATTTGGCTAAATTGGTATTGATCATTGTATATTAATGCAAAATTAAGATTGTATAGGGCTACTTCGGTATTGATCTTTGTATATTGATAAAAAATTAAGATTATATTTGGCCACAATGGTATTGACCCTTGTATATTAATGTAAAATTAAGATTGTATTGGGCTACATCGGTTTTGATCTTTGTATATTGATACAAAATTAAGATTATATTTGGCCACATTGGTATTGATCTTTGTATATTGATACAAAATTAAGGGTAACGCTTCTTAAAGGTATTGTTCGTAGTAATATTTAAAAATGAAATGTCAAGTTTTGACCTCTCACTACCAACCGACATAAACTGTTTAGGATAATTAAGAAACGGAAACTAATAGTCATGAAAACGTGTCATTTTGTTAGTTACTATGACAGTCTATCACAGTTATTTTCTAAGCTACTCAGAAATCAAGTTGCTAAGAGACAAGCAATATTTGCTTATCTAAATATAAGAGATAGATAGGGCATCTTCAAAAACCTCAAGAGATCTGCAGAATATGGCATTCAAAGATGTTTTCTTAAGATTTTTTGATATCGAGACAGGTCAGCTCCTGACAGCACCCCCTATATTACTCCAAGTAGAAGATGAGCATCGAAGAATCTCCAGTGGGAGATGATTGAATTGGTGGTAAGCCATTCTCTTGGCAAGAAAAACCACTTGCTTCAACTGTAGACAGACTTCTGTCCAAAAAGGACAAAACTTGGAAGCAGATAAGTCGACAGCCTAGCTCTGCCAAGACAGGGTAGGTAAGTCCTTCATAATTCCTGCTCTACAACCAATGTCTGTCAGAGAAATGGGGCCAAATGGCTGAAGATTGATGCTGTAATGTATGGAGAGAAAATGGGAACTGTCCAGGCAGCCACTGGTATGTCATTTTTTAGTTTTGGAAGCTGCAGGCCCTGCACTTCCTATATAATCAGATATATTTATCCCTCTCAGGTCTCTGAGGTGGTTGAAGAATAGATAACTAGAGTCTCATAGTTAAATTTTGAGTTGTTTAGGAATCAAGAGGGTGTTCTGGATCTAAGAAGATATTTTTAAAATTATGAGGCAAGTTAGTATGAAAGCTGAGTTAGATATAGAACTTTAAACTCATGGAGATGGTTAGATAGTAGAATGTTAAAGTCAGGTGCGAAATACATATGGACTGGACATTGGGAATGTATGCTAAGCCATATAACTCTTATAATTGTGGCCTATTTATTTCTGTTGTTTTGTATTGTATTTATAGTTATAAGAAAAAGAACCATTTTTTGGACTGAAAGGGAGAGCTGTTGGGGGGAAAAATAAATACCTTAAACTAAAAAAAAAAAAAAAGAAGGGAAGAGGATGGGGGGGTTGAGGGGGAGGAGGGTGGAAGGGTGGGACTGGAGGGGGGAGTAGGGAGGGGATTGTGATTGAGATGTAACTTGAAGAAATAAAAAATAAATTATTAAAAAAAAAAAAAACAAGTGAGTGCTGAACTGTTCAGTCCTGGGAGGCTGGAAGAGTCCCGTACTTGAATGTCTCCATCAGGCTTGATGATCTGAAGCTCAGACAATGAGCAGAGGAAGTCCGACTTAAAATCAACAAGGACATAGCAGACTCTGACAAAGGACTCAGCAGATACTTCAGCCAGGGCACCAGCAGAGAGAGGAGCTGTTTTCTCAAAGAGTCGTCCCAGCATTTGTAATGAGAGAGTGGGGCCTTCCTCGGCTCAGGAGAATCTGAGGGAAGAAAGGCTCCATAACTGAGTGAGTGTGGTGGGCATGGAACCTGGCGCTCGGTATCCTATGTCCGTCATCTTTTTTAATATTCATACAAGTATTCTTTATGAAAAATAATCTAGCCAGGTAGTAGTGGCCGTGCCTGCCTTTAATCCCAGCACTCTGGAGGCAGAGGCAGGGGCAGATGGGTCTCTGAGTTTGAGGCTAGCCTGGTCTACAGAGTGGAGTTTGAAGACAGCCAGGGCTTCAAAGAGAAACTCTGTCTTGGAAAACAACAAGAATCATAATAATTAGAAAACAACAAGAATCATAATAATTATCATCATCATCCTCATCTAAGCTTATGTACTTACAAACTGTATCTCTCTTCCCTCTCCCTCCCTCCCTCCTTCCCATCTCTCTCTCTCTTTCTTTCTTGTTTTCTTTCCTGGTGCTGTTGTTTTGAAGCAGGCTTTTTCTAGGAACTCCTCGCCATCCCAGAACTCACTGTGTAGACCAAGCTGACTTCAAACTCAGGGATTCATTCTGTCTCTCCAGGGCTGCAACCTCACCTGGCAATGTCTCCTATTTTTAAATAGTTAGTGACTGACACTACAGTTAAGTGCCAATAAAGCATAGTGTAACCATAAAGTTGTCCCCAATATGGGACAAGCTTAACCATTTGGGGTTCAGTTGAAACTCCAGTCATTTCCACCTGCAAGCCAACAAAAATGCCCTTGAACTCTCTAAGATGTCACTCAGCCTGTGACTTCAGCAAACATTTGCTCAAAGATGGGTATACCCACCCCTTTACTTTGAAATCACTATTACATAAAAAAATAAAATAAATATTTAAACTCTTTTAATCAAATGACCTCATGAAATCCAGTCCTAAACCTGGTTTTTACACTGCTGATCAGGGCGCCACTGGGGTGACTGGCCAACAGTCTATGTAAGTCCCTCACCTGGAAGAGAACTCAGGGTGGCAGACCCTGCCAGGTGCTTTTTCACTTCCGGTCTGGGTCTGAGTTCAGCCACGCCCCTCCCTCCTAAGGCCTTCAGATTTCTCTTGAATCGCTGTGGCTTTCCACTTACAGAGGCCATTCGTCCCTGCCCATGTCACCCACAGATATCCCTCCACTCCCAAGAAGTTACTCGGGGTTTACCACCTTCCTAATTAACTTTTAAGGTCAGGCCGCAAAGTAATAGGACTCATCGTGGCATTTTCATACCTACACATCTCTGGATCTCGTTCTTACTTGCCCCTCCCATAACCCTGTTTGCCACTGTCTCTCTCTTTGGCTAGACTCCCTGCTGTCTTGTCACATTCACACTCACAAAGTTAAATCTAGACTTCGGCATATGAGACAAAATATGGGATGTTTTCTACTCCCATTGAGTCTTCGCTAGTTCCCTCTCCCCTTTTAGAACTTTTTCTACCTTTTGTTAGTTCCCCTTGTACTTTCTTCTCTCTCTCTCTCTCTCTCTCTCTCTCTCTCTCTCTGTCTCTCTCTCTCTCTCACACACACACACACACACAGATGTGCATATGTATATATTTCACTTTGTGGAATCACAAAGGCATGAACATCATTACCCCTTCCGGCAAGGATAGAATGAAAGGCATCTTTAGTCTTTAGTCTTGGACTAAGCAAGCCTTTAAGTAGATTATTCCTTGCTCATGATAGGCTGTCCTCTCACAGAATAAGGATGGCTTCAATCTCAGAGCAGTATGAATCCTTTTTGACTACATCAATATGATCTTACCGGAGTGCTCTGATAAGCAGCCCCTCGCTTTTGTACTCTTAGCAACCCATCCATCGAGGCTTCATCATTTGGTAAAGTGATCGTGCAGAAAGCTCCTGGTACAGAGGTCACTAGAGCCCCAGGGCCCAAGGCAACTAAGTTCCATCATAGCACCTTCACATCCCAAAATAAAATCACAGTGAAATCAAGCTCCCCCTTTTCTCTTGTCAGCACCTCTGGGGAGCAAGGAGGTAGACAAAAATAGGAGGTTGTCATAAAATTTTTTTTTAAAGATTTATTTATTATGTATGCAGTGTTCTGTCTGCAGGTATATCTGCAGGCCAGAAGAGGGCACCAGATTTCATTATAGATGGTTGTGAGCCACCATGTGGTTGCTGGGAATTGAACTCATGACCTCTGGAAGAGCAGCCAGTGCTCTTAACCGCTGAGCCATCTCTCCAGCCCTGTCATAAAATTTTTAATTTTGCTTTTCAACATTGATTTGGGGCAAAAGGCCAGGTGTTCTGCCAAAGCTAATTGGACAATATTGCCATTTTAGCAGAACTGCAACCTTGACAGGGAAGAAAGATAAGAAAAATACATTGAGAGTGGAGGCCAACAACTCTGGATGCATTGAATTCTCAGTGCTGCCCCTCTGTAAGAAGGAAGAGGCAAGTTTCCCACGTGAGATAAGGGAGTATGACTCAAAGACTATTTCAGTACAAGATCTTATTTCAACCTTATTGTCCATCTGTTTGGTGGGAACGTAAAGTTGTCTGGTTCCAAGTTAGAAAGGGAGATGAAATCATCAGCTAAAGCTGCAATGAGCAGAAGCCCTGAAAAGGCCCACGGAGGTTACATAACCTGGCCACGAAGGCAGACGCCAGGGCACACCTGCCTATTGATGGGACATCCCTTAGGTCCTAATCTTCATCCCAGGCAGGTGAGCTCAGGGATCCAGATAAACAAAGACTGCTAGAAAATTCCTTCTTTCGTACTGCTGGTAAATGGAGAAGAAAAAAATGGTTCAAAGAAGGGCATCTGTCAAGATGAGGACTTCGTCCCCATCATCCACTTCTATATCATTAAGGTGTCTCTCTAACTCCTCTAGAAACCAGAAACAAATTCTGGGGAGCACTAGACGGAGCCACTTAGGGGAACAATATGCAGGAAGCTGGTGTGTTCAGGGCTACCAGCAAGAGCTCAGAATCTAATTTTAAGGGTAAAGAAGATTTCAAGGTCATAATTATAATTTCATTCATGTTTTAGGCCAAATGATCCTTTATAATTTGGTGAGAAAACTTAACTGCAGGGACAGCATTATTTGTGTGATGCAATGAAGCTGAGTTCTAAGCAGATGAACAAAGCAAACCTAGAATATTTACCAGCTCGGTACACTAAGGAAAAATAAAGGTCACAGCCCTCCCCCTTGAGTTTCTTTTTCTTTATAGCTGCAGGAGAAAATAGGAAGTGAACTTGTGTGTAACTGACTGTTGAAAGTTGATATCCTTTACGAGCCACTTAACTGGAGCAAAGAATGGATGTTCAAATCTCCTCCCAAAGGCCCTGAGGAAACTGAGCCCAATGCAAGCAATGGCATTCATTTGTGGTGAAGCAGGGTTTGTTGGGAAAGGATGCTTGACACTAGAAAGAGACAATGAGCAGTAGTTGGGGGGGGGGGGTGTTATTTACTTCCTGTGGACGAAAAGAGCCTGGAGAATTGCTACTGCAGTCCAAGGGAAAAGTCAAACAAACTTCCATGGTGGATGGTGTCTTCTGAGTAGGTGTGTGTGTGTGTGTGTGTGTGTGTGTGTGTGTGTGTGTGTACATGAGCATAACATGCACTCATGCAAGTGTGCACACATTTGGGCAATAAGGAATGACTTGGAGGAACAATATGTTTTAAAAGAGGAATCTTCCAGGACATGGTGGTGAACACCTTTAATCACAGCACTTGGGACGCAGTGGTAGGTGGGTCTCTATGAGTTCAAGGCATGGTCTACAGAGCAAGTCCAGGACAGCAGGGTTATTACACAGAGAAACCCTGTCTGGAAAAACAAAACACACACACACACACACACACACACACACACACACACACACACAGACAAGAGGAATCTTATTGCTACAATATGTTTGGCCAATCCTGTTTCAATCATGAGGCAAATGTGGAGAGAGACAGTCTTAGACTTTTTCATATTCCAGAGTACCCAGAAAGGGCGGCAGGCAAACCGTATGAACAAACTGGGAGACCAGCCAGACTTTCTTTGCCACAAGTGGAAAGAGTCCTAAAGGCAGGGCATGCTGGTCTGACTTCAGCACTTGGGAGGCCAAGGCACAAGGTCTGCAAGTTGAAATCTATCTTAGGCTAAATAAGAAGGCTTCTCAAAAATAACTAACAAATACCCAGCCCAGAGTGTGCTAAGTCTTGATGTGATCCCAGCACTACACTATCCCCTAAACCCCAATAATAGATAATACCTTCAAATCTCATGTAGCCACATTTGAATGATGTACATTTTTTTGGCCTCTTGGCTAAAGCTGACTGGCCCCAGCATGGGTGCCTCTCTGTATTTCATCATCTCCACGTCCACAGACTCAGCTGAGAGAGGCAAAGAGCAATGAGGCAGATGTTCAAGAGAGGAGGCAAGCCAGTGAAAAAGAATTACAGCTTTCTGGTTCTTGGTTCTTGATTCCAGTTCCTTCTGGAAGCCATCTGCATTCCTTTCAGTTCCTCAAGACACTCCGTCCTTGCAGTAAATTGCCTTTTTTTGTTAAAGCTTGTTTGAATTTATTTCAGTTACTTAAAAATGGGAAACATCCGGTGTAAGCCATATAACCATAAAAAAAAAATCAGAACTGTGCCATGAAAAGAACACAGACTTCTGAATTTGGTAGCTCCAAACTAGTCTCCCTGAAGATGGGCTGTCTAGTCTAGGGTTTTCTGGGCTGTTTGGGCCTTGGTTCCTTGCCTGTTAAATGGCATTTATAGGAGTGGCTTTTGGAAAAGCATTTATAGGGTCCCTGGCACATTGCAAGATGAGTCATAATTTCTAGAACTCAGAGGGTCACAGTGGCCACAGTGGTGGTACACAGCAGTAGAATACTTCTCAAAGTATTTGAGTATTTCCCAAAGGATTTGAGTCTGTGGCCAGCAAGAATTCGAAAGTGCTTCTAGAATACTTCAAGCCCACATTTATCCTACTTCCTTCATTGGCTGGTGAATTTGAACTGACTCCCACTTAGTCCTTTTAAATATTCTCTGGAAGCCTGTCCCTCTCCCTCCCTTTCTCTCAATGCTAGACTTCTCATTCCGTGTGACTTTTCAAATTTCTGTCTTGTGTGACCTCTGAAGGTCAGTGGATTACTGTCATATCCATTGCATCATCCCTTCCCAGGATCTATAAATAAAACCTTTGCACTCTCCTCCTACTGTGGAATCTATGCCCACAATCAAAAGCACCAGGGGCTACCTATGGTGGACAAGATGACAGACAGACAGGTCGGAGAGACAGGAACTGGATGCTGGTGAGGTATGAGCCATGGGGGCATCTGTCAGCATAAACAAGTTTCCCATGCAGGGGGCATTTGGTCACAGGTTAAGCAATTGGGCAGTAAGCCAACCTTACACCAGGTAGACAAGTTATCCCATGGTAGACACACTAAGCCTATCCCACCACACCGGCTTAGCCTGGTTTCTGTTGCTGAAACAGAATCCCCAACTTGCGCAGTCTGTAAGAAAAAGGGGTTTGTTTTGTCCCAAGGGCTAGAGGCTGAAGTCAAAGACCAGGCACCTGTCTGTGGTGGGGCTTCACTGGTGCTTCAATTTGTGGCACAAAGCAAAAGGGCAACAAGCTGTGTGTGGAAGGTGACAACACGTGAGGAGTGGTTGTTTCAAACTTCCCACAGTTGCAGTGACTAACTCAGCCTCCTAAGTGTGAAAGTTCAGGGCCAGTAAGATATCTCAGTGGTAAAGGCACAGGCCATCAAGTCTGACAAGATCCCTGGAGTATAAACTCCTGCAAACTGGCCTCTGACTTCCACACCCAAGCAATGGTATACACCACCACCCCCATAATTAAATAATTGCAAAAAAACCCATTAAATTAAAAACTAAAGAGAACCCATGCTGCAGGCAGGTACTAGCTCTTCTTAGGCACTTCTCACAGCCCCATCTCCTAGTGCTGCCAAGACAGTGATCAGTTCTCATCGTGTGTTTTGAGGAGACAAACCAAATCCAAATTATACAAGCTCTCATTCTACTGTACTTTAATTACTGCTTATTTGCATATTCCCCACAGTGAACTAAAAAGGAAGGCAGAAGATATATCCGTCATTTCTACAATTGTGTTTCATATAGAAAGGATCCAATAAATAAAGAAATATGCATGTATTTTGTAAATATAATCATAATCCCTGCTGGTCTCTCACTCAAGAAACAAAAACTTTTAGGTAGTATACAAACATTAAAAGGGATTTTGTGGCTGGTTTGCAGTGCTGGGGATAGAATACAGGGCCTAGTATATGCTGACCTGCACCCCTAGCCCAATAAAAAGATTTTGATCTACTTCAGAATACCCTCTCCCCACAAAAAGTAATTAATCCACAACAACCCTACCAGGGCTGAAGGTCCAATCTAAAGACTTGAAGATGTTGGCAATAAAGAGATACATAATGCATGTTTTCTGGTTTTCTTTGACTTTCTGCTACTCTAAGACCTTTCATGGCATCTCATGCCTGTAATCCCAGCACTCAGGAAGCTGAAACAGGAGAATCTCCATGAACTTAAGGCCACCAAAAGCTTTATAGTGAGCTCCAAGAAGACAATCCAAACTATAATCTTAGTCCCTGTCTAAAAAACAAACAAACAAAAAAAATGAAAGTAAATTTACCTTCCCAAAACATACACTACCATATACACAAGCATGGACGCATACACGTGTCTGCCCACAACTAAGTCAAATTATCATGGAACTATCTTTTATTTCCATCAGCCAGAATACATACGTGTTCTTGTTCATGTATGTTTCAGGTATTGCTGAAAAGTAAGTGTGCAGCAGAAATGAGGTACAGGAATGCCTATAAACATTCATTACCATTGAGTGAATAATGAACCCAAACCAACCAAGATGAAAATGGATACATAAAGCGCTCTTATGTTTGCTCTGTAGTGTTTTCCCTTTGGTTGATACCTGGCTATGCATACTCTACTTCTTGTCCAGACACCTTTATTAATTTTATCCAACATACACTAAATAAGCCCTTACTACTTACCAGGATCTTGGTAGACTGAAGGGATAAGAAGGAAGAAGTCAAGGAGCCTGACCTCTCACAAAAAGGACTGTTAGCCCTTCAAGCAAGAAAATCATTTTTACCAGGCAGTAATATTAATGTGTGATGAGTGCCCCGCAGAGGGCTGTGCTTGTGGGTTGGGAGCCTGCACTGGGCCCTGCCTAACTTACAGCAATGGACTCAAACAGTGGTTCCCACACCAGTGACTGGCACTACCTGCTGAGGAGTTAACAATCTGTCCAGGTGATCTCGGATTCACACCCGTTCTGCTGCTCTCAGATGGGGTCTGAACTGGATCATTGAGTTCTCTTAAAACTCCCTCAGCAGATACTAACATGAAGTCAAGAGTTGAGAACCGAGCCAGCCATGGTGGTACATGCCTATGATCCCAAAATTCTGGAAACGGAGGCAGGAAGGGCACAAGCTGGAGACTTCATAGCAAAAAAGAGCTACTGGTTTGTCCAAGAGGAAGGAAGAGTTAGTTCCCTGCACAACTGACATTTAAGCTGAGCTCTGGATGCATAGTCGGAAATAACTAGGGAAGAAGATGAAGGCAGAGAAAACTGCATGCTTAACTGGTAGAGGGCACAAAGGTCCAGTGAAATGGAGAGACATAAAGACTTCAACAGGGGCTTCACTGGAGAAAGATAAAGACAAGTGGAGACTGCTTGCCTGCCATGTCCTGCCATGCATGAGGCCAGATCAGAGTCAAGGGGCCAGCCTGTAAGTGAAAGACTTGGATTAAAGGGTTATAGTAAGCCTTTTGGTGTTTTTAACTCAGGGCCTTTCTGTGTGGCCCTGGCTATCTTATATAGAAAGCCTTTTAAAGCCAGTTGGTTGACTTTACCAATTTGGTGGGGAGGGAAGGGTGTGGCTTGTTTTGTTTGCAGCACCCTAGCCTCATGCATGGTAGGCCATGGTAGGCAATCGGTCACCACTGAGCTCTAGCTGCAGCCCCAGATTCTGTATGTTTTAAATAATTGCCTTGGCTACAACATAGAACAGGCTGAAGGGAAGCCAAACTTAATGGAGCTACCTCCAGGCCAGGGACTGGAACAGTCGAAGGTTAGAAAAGATGCTGGTTGGTTAGCAACCATGTGGTAAAGCAATGACCGGCCTCATGCATGAGCATGGTGGGACCAGAGCAGTAAGATATCAGCGTCGCGGGCATTCAACCACTCAATGGTGGTGGCCAAGTTTCCAATAGAAGCCAGGTCCAGACCAGACCTTGTTCACGTCAAAGTGAAATATCCAAGTGGAAATGCCTATCAGGCTCTGTGACCACAGGTCTGCGAAAGTCCTCACTTAGGAGTGCACTAACAGTATAGAAAGTGACAGAAGCCATAGACATGAATGACTTAACCTGCAGGATGATACAAGTTTGAGGTCAGAAAGCACAGAGCCAGGACTCTTAGGAACACTAATACACAGACACTGCAGGGGATTAGAAACAGGGATGGTCAGAGCAGTAGAAAGAAAGCCAAGGGACTGGCAGGGTGGGACTCATGAGAAACAAGGGGAAGGACCGCTCTGAGAAGCAGAGAGGACTCCAGAGCTGAGTGGACGTCAGAGTTCAAACAAGGCAAAGAGCAGAAGGGCTCATGGGACTGCTGACAGTAAAGTTAATATTGACTCCATGGGGAAAAGGCTCAGGCGTGATGGTGCACACTTTTAATCTCAGGGTTAGGGCTAGTTCTTATTCTTTTAATGCTGGAGAGGCAGAGACCAGCAGATCATTGGGAACTACATGGCAAGTTCCAAGCCAATGAGAGAGCTTGTCTTAAAAAGAGCAGAACAGAAAAGAAAAGAAACCAGGCATGGTGGCACACACCCTTAATCCTGGCACCCAAGAGGCAGAGGCAGGTGAATCTCTATGAGTTTGAGGCCAGCCTGGTCTACAAAGTGAGCCCAGAATAGCCAGGGATACACAGAGAAACCCTGTCTCAAAAAAACAAGAGAAGGAGGAGGAGGAGGAGGAGGAGGGGGGGGGAGGAGGAGGAGGAGGAGGAGGAGGAGGAGGAGGAGAAGAAGAAGAAGAAGAAGAAGAAGAAGAAGAAGAAGAAGAAGAAGAAGAAGAAGAAGAAGAAGAAACACTTTCAGGAACCACGCAGGTTCCTAGGCCCAGAAATAAATGGAAGCTGCATTATCTAGACAGGAATTCGTGGATGTCAGTTTTCAGAAGTATGGGTCTGAAATCTTGCCCCTGAAAGCAGCGGCTAGTGCTGCTGAACCACTGTGTCCAGTTCAGAGTCTGGCAGCAGACCTCCCAAGGCATCCCACCTCGCCTCTGACAGCAGAGGCAGTAGAGCAGTACGCAGTGCTTCTTCATGCTGCAGCCCACACAAAGGATACCTATGAGGTCTTCTGTATCTCTCTGCAGCCTGGTTCAGAGTAACACCAGCTTGGGCCTTGTGGAGCCCCTCCAGAACTTCTGCTACCACCTGGCCCTGTATCCAGACCACTTCTTGATTGATGTCATATTCCTTGAGGACATGGCCTATTGGATCAGGTGAGGTGAGTGGCTAGCAGCCTCGAATTTACATGTACGAACCCCATCTGGAGCATGCTCTAGCTCCTGTTCTGAAGGCCCAGTTTGTGCTACAAACATTCTTCAGATCATGACTCCTGGGGCACCCTATAGGGTCCATGGTGGTTTGGAAGAGAATAGCCCCCAGAGACTTGTATATTTGAATGCTTGGTCCTCAGTTGGTGAAACTGTTTGGAAAGGATGGGGAAGGGCTAGCCTTATTGTCAGAGGTGTGGTCTTGTAGGAGGTCTGTCACTAGGGTGGGCTTTGAAGTTTCTAAAGATCACACCTTCCTTAGTGAGCTCACTCTCTCTGCCTCTGGCCTGTAGAATGGATGCAAGCTCTCAGTTCCACCTCTAGCCCACGCCAGCTTGCCTGCTGCTATACTTCCCGCCATGATGGTTGTGGACTCTAACCCTCTGGAATCATGAGCCCCCTAAATTAAAATTTTCTTTTTTAAGTTGCCTCAACTATGGTGTCTCTTCTTAAAGAAAAATAACTAAGGCAGAGTCCCAATTCAGATACCTACCTGAGCTTCAGCCAAAACTTCTCCCCACCCATTTCCCCTGAAGCAGCCCCCAATGGCCTCAGGATTACAGAATCCTTGAACTCCACTCTCAATTCCAAGATCCTTTCCTGTCCACAAGGCCCTCTTTATTGGAGTAAGAGTGTGTCAGAATGAGCATTAATTCCAAACTTAGCATAGGCGAGCGACATCTCAGAGGAAAGCCTCGATTAAGGGGTAGCTTAGATCAGATTGGCTGTGGTGGTGTCTATGGTGGATTGTCTGGATTATTAACTGACACAGGAAGCCCACCACGGGAGGCACCATCCCTAAGCAGATAGTCCAGGGGTGTGTAAGAGACCTAAGTAAGCATCAGCCAGAGAGTGAGACAGTGAGCAGGCCAGCAAGCAAGCATCCTCCACTGTTCCCACCTGCAGACTCCTGCCTTCACCAAGCCACTAAGAAGACAACAAAAATCAGAAGCCTGCCTTCTCCCTGCAGTAAGCAGTGTGTCAGTCAGTCTCACAGCTAAAGTCCTGAGCCTGAACCTCAGAGGGGTGGCCACAACCTCATATTTGAGGCTGAAGAGATGGCTCAGTGGGGAAAAGCACTTTTCTGCAATCATGAAGACCTGAGTTTGAATCCCCAGCACTCACGTAAAATACCAAGCATGACTACACACACCTGTATCCCCAGCACTGAGAGGTCGAGACAGGTAGATCCAAGAACTCACTGGACATTCAGCCTATCCTAAGTGGCAAAACTCCATTTCAAAAGGAGACCCTGTTCCAAGGCAATAAGGAAGGAGCAATAGGAGAAGGTATCCTATGTCCTGCTCTTGTCTCCACACATCCACTCATGGGTGCACATACCTGCACACTTGTGCATGCAACACACACACACACACACACACACACACACACACACACACACACACACACACA
>CAJQZJ010004381.1:10157984-10179551 GCA_907164525.1 Lophiomys imhausi
ACACACACACACACACACACACACACACACACACACACACACACACATTAGGACAGTGGCTTTCCCATTCATTAAAATCACTTGGGGTGCTTTTAGAGGGTGACGAGTGGAGCCTATGCCAAAGCAATGAAATTGGAACCTCTGGAATTGGTATGTAGACAGCAGTGTTTTTCAAATAGAGCCCCCAGATGATTTTAATGCATACCAAAGGTTCATTAAGTAAAAATTAGGTTTGGCTGCACATAACAGAAAATAAATACCAATACCTTAAGATGAAAGGCTTTTCTCTCTCTCACAATTGTGTCACACACAACTCCTTGAACTCAAGGACCTCATCATATTCTGTCTTCCTGATCTACTGTCTTCACCTCAGACTTCTAGTCTCAAGAGCACTTCATGGTCTATGATGCCTGCTGAAACTCCAGCCATCACATCCCAGGACCAAAGGAAGAGGAAGAGGAAAAGAGGAAGTGATACCTACCCCTTTCTAGAAGGACTCACCCCAGATACCTTGGTGGAACTTCACAACACACTTCTACAAACATCTAAATGGCTGGAAGTGAATCTGAATCGTATGGCTACATCTGTTTACAAAGGAAGTTGGGGAGTATGGACTTTAACTGATGTATTAGTGACTTTTCTCATCCCTGTGACTATATACCTACCTAGCAAGAAGCAACTTCAAGGAAGGGGAATTTATTTTGGCCTAGAGTTTGAGGGTCAAGTACATCACGGCAGGTAAGGAATGCTGGTGACAGTGGCTCACAGCTATGACAGGAAGAGCATGAAACCGCTTCTAGTTTGTGGACCAAGAAGCCAAGAAGGGTCAGGAAGTAGACTCAGACTAGAAACATCAAGGCCTGTTCCCTAGTAACCTACTTCTCCCTCATGGGTCCCATCTCCTGACATTTCTACAGCCTCCCAAAACACCAGCAATTGGGGAGCAAATGTTCAAGCACACGAGTCTATGGTTTTCCCTGGACCAAAGCTACTGGTCTGAAGTTCTGTTGCTGAAGAACAGGTGAAAATGGAAGGCAGGTTGGCATGCAGAATTCATCAGTCAGAGATACTGATGGGGAAATCTGCACTGAAGTTCAGGCTCTCTCTAAACTTGTTATTTTGCTTAAATAAACCTTGTGTGTATGTGTGTGTGTGTGTGTGTGTGTGTGTGTGTGTGTGTGTATATACACTATACATTGATTATGCACATTCATGGGGTTCAGTATAATAATTCAGCACTTGCATACAGAAATGCCTAGATTAAACCAGAGGAATTGACATTTACCTCTCCTTGTTACTTATGTGTTTAGAATGTTCAAACTCCTCCCTATCATGTAATAGGCTATTGTGAACAGAACAGCTACAGAACATATTCCTTCTATCTAGCTACGCTTCACATTCATAAGCCAGCCTCCTTTTCTCTAGCCTCTCCTGCCCCTCTTCACCTTTCCAACGTTTAATAACATCTTTCCACACTGGAGCCATTTTCCCAAGTTGGTGTTAGAGAGGATGCTTGTGTGACATGTGACATGAAATACTAAAAGGTTGTGCTTGCTTTTTGCCAGAACTGGTCATGGTGAAAGCCTGAACCACATTCAACAGCATGCTGTCTTGTCTGTGAGATCATAATATACTCAGGGGGTTTCAAAGACTGGGCTTAGGATCCAGGGATATGTGTTCATTGTACAACACCCACCCCATTCTGGGCAAGGGGCGAATTTGAACCAGAAGGTCTTTGGAAGCATGACCCTAAGCTAAGAATAGAGACAACGATCCTTCTATGCCACACTGGGTGGCAGGTAAAGAGCCAGTCTCCCTTGAAATAGTCACCCGATTTTCATTGAGGATAAATTCAACTGTAGAGTCTTGTCATTTGATGCTCTGGGCCTCACCCCCAGCTTTGCAAAAGTAAACACAGCAATAAATCACCTATTTTCCTTTCATGTATTTAGCACTGAACTTATTCTTAGAGATTCTGGGTATCAAGCAGCTAAAGAAGATGCTTTTCAATAACAGAGCTATCTCACACCAGAAAGTACCTTGCTACTATGTTTCCTAGTTAATGTCCCACACCTCACATACAGCTTGCCTTGAAGTTTTCGGTTCCTCTGAACACATTTGGGCCACATGGTATCATTATGGCCACAGCAGAGAGTCCTTGGTCACAGCATTCCCATTGCAAAGGAGATGATTTCCAAATCTCTACCCTTGGCTGGTGTAGGAAAAAGTACACTATTGCCTCATGGCATGGATGGCAGGGTTTATAAGGCAAACTACCAAACATAGCCCATACCTGCCACTCCTAGTTAATGCTTGACAAAAATGATTTTCTCCTCAAGAGACCTCTAAGAAACAGTATGATCTGAATGTTGTTCCTCTGAAATGCACATTCTAACCGCACCTCCCCAGCACTTCAGAATTCAAGAGAGGTGACAGGTTGTGAGGAGTGGATAGGGGTTGTCTGCCATCTACAAGCCAAGAGAAGAGGCCTCAGAAAGAAGTCAGCTGGTACTTTGAGCCTGTACCTGAAGATGGCACCACTATGAGAAATAAATTTGTCAGCTCACCCCCTCAGCCTGTGGTTGCTATGGCAACCCTAGAAAAGTGACAGAGAGTGATATCTCACACAGCACAGCTTTTAGGACTGGAACTGAAAGGTACTGGGAGCATAGTGGTTAGCACCTCCTTTGCCAGTGGGCAGGTCTGGACCCATCCAAAAGCAGGAATCTTTATATATCTCCCCAACACCAAAAACGTGGGGAGAATGACAACTTGGCCAACAAAATTAAGTAGTATTAAACTACAGCACAAAGCATAAATAAATATTCATGTGTCATACTGATATAAAGAAATGTCTGAATAGATGTGCATAGAGAACTGATCAAGCACCCATACACAAAAATCCCAAATTGATGCATGCCCCACTCTTAAGGAAGTGGAGGGTAACACCCATTCCTTACGCAGCACACAGTGACTTCCTTCTATGAGTACTGAAGGGGAAGGAGAGAAAAATAGCTTTCCAAGTGGAAAAACCCCACAAACACTGACTCAGCAGAGTGATCAAAGCTAATCCCTGCACTGTAGGTCAATGTCACAGCCCGAAGCCCAGAGGTGACACGGTAAGAATGACACTCTACTCTGGTGGTCTTTCCTACTAAGAACTTGTAAACCCCAACCTGAACATGAGAAAAACACCAAGCAAATCACTGATCCCAACCCAGGGACAACTTAAAATACTTCTCAAAACTGCCAAGGTCACCAAAAACAAGGAAAGGCTGCGAAAGTTATCCAAGAGCACCCTAAGAAGAGATGACTAAGTTTAATATGTCCTGGATGGGATCCTGGAACAGGAAACGGATATTAGGTAAGAACTCAGGAAGTCTGAATTAAGTATAGATGTCAGTTATATAAAAGATGATAAATTTACCATGCTGAGGGGGTCGGATATTGATAATGGGGAGGCTGTTCATGTGTGGTGGGAAACATATAGGGAGTTTCTGTGCGTTCCTCCAATTTTCCTGTGACCCTAATCTTTTTCTAAATATCTATAAAATGAAAATATGCTATTAGTAATTTATAGACAGACGTACTCCATAGAATTGCTGTGTGTTTGTGTTTTGGGACAGAGTTTGATGTAGCCCAGCTGTCTTTCACCTCACTTTGTAGCTAAGCATGTCCAAATTCTGGGATTGTAGGCATGCAACCACCATTCCTCGATACCCCCACGGAATTTCAAGAAGGCTCTTTTCTTCACCACTTGCAAAGCCCGCAAAGTTGGCTGGACAGCAGGCCCAGGCCACTGGAGAGCCCACCGGTGTACACATGGCAGAACTGAAACAAGTCCATTGGAGTTATCTGCAAGAACAGGTGGGAGGTTCGTAGGTCTGAAAGTATAGGGGAGACAAGAAAGTTACCAACCCTAACTGGCCACTGCTTCAGTAACATTCACTTGATAGACTCACCTCTGTCCAGAGTCAACTCTGAGCCTCCCAGACTCGGCAATTACTCTCTCAGTATCTTAAAGCCAATGGGACTTAGAAGATGCTGACTCATGGGTCTGATAGAACAAAGCAGGGTGCCAGGCTGTCAGGCAAGCCCAACAGGCTGAGCCAGACTGGGTGAGGCCTGAGAATGTATGCTCTACAGCCAACGCGGCTGCTCTGTGAGACCCACACATAAAATAGCCTCAGTCTACACCAGCCACATGGGAAGTATGAGTAGAACCTACTGGTAAGTTGTGTCTGAATTTGGTAGTAGGGAAGGTCGACCAAGTGACTGTACAACGAATCAGGCAATGGCTGCCTCTGTCTGCATAATTGAAACCAACCAATTACCAGTCCTCAGTGCCTTCAGCACTAGGTTTAACAGCCATGCGAGCACAACCACCCTGTACTGAACTACAAGTGGCTTGGCCTGTTGTCACCTGTGTCCGCAGCACGTTTACCTGATTTCACCATCTGACCTGTTACATTCATGGGCCATACAAAAACTCGCAACTAGCAATTCAAAACATATTAAAAACAAGAAAACTACCTGAAAACTAGAGCCGTCAGAGGAAAAGAAGCTGTAGTTTTACCTATAGCCCAGGAATGAACACGTTTCTGACGGATGGGCTCAGAATGGAGACAGCTCGGGCCTGGCGTGTTTTGTTCAGCAGTGTTCAAGAAAGCGGGAACTGGTAGTTCACAAAGCCCAGCGTGCAGAAGCGTGCCGGGGAAAGTCTACTTTGAAGGCGTATTCCAGGGCCGCACTTGCTGTGCCCAACCCTCGACTACTCCTCGGATGGGAGTGTGGCTTAGCGGGCTGCAGATGGGTTTACACGTTGGCCCTGCAAGCAAACACTCCACCTGATTTTGAGACTGGAACTCCAATTATCCACTTTGGTGGTTTTCAATCCTAGCCCACATTAGAAATATCTGAGACTAGAGGGAAGCGGCAGTGGGCAGAGTCCTATATGTTCCCCGAAGCCCCGCTACCAATGGGATCAGAACATCAGTGGGTGAGATTCGGGCAGAAATGTTTTCTGGAGCTTCCTGGGTGTTTTGACACTGAGTGTCTCCAGGTGGTGGTGTTTTTCTGGGTTGTTAGGCATCAAGATTCTTACATCCCTCATGGGATATTCAGATTTAGGTCTGGGGCAAGGGCCTTGACACTGAGACTAGCAAATGCTCTGAGTGACTCTCATCTGGTGTTTGAGAAATGCACGTGTCTTACCTCGCCTACTCAGAAACTGATCCTTGGAAAGGTCAGCAATGTTTTTACCACACCGGCAGCCTAAAACTTCCCACTCCTGTTTTGTAGAATACATGCTTGAAGGGAATGCCTTCCCTAATGCACATCAATAAAACTCAGTGCTTTACAGCTGAGCCCCTGTAATCCCATTCTTACAACTAATGTAACAGAATATTCCCCTATATTTAAATACTGTAGACAGTCACTCAGCACTATATGCCAGGCAAGTGTTTTATGAGCAACTAATGGAATAACTAATTTAAGGATCACAACAATATCAAGAATCATGGGAAACACTAACTCTGTAGACAAGGAAACTGAGGCACAAGGGTGACCACAAATTGCCTCTTAAAACAAAATCACCTGAAGGATGAATTTAACCCCCACCAGGAAAAGATAGAGATCCTTTAGGTTAGCCTAGCACTATAACCTTGAGAGGGAGCAGAAGTTAAGGAACCTGTCACATGTTCCTTGATGTCTGAAAAGCAAGCACCAAAAAAAAAAAAAATAAGAAAGTTAACATTTGCCAAGTGTAGTGGCACACGCCTTTAATCCCAGCACTCGGCAGGCAGAGGCAGTAGATCTCTGTGAGTTCAAGGCCAGCCTGGTCTAGTGAGTTTAGCTACATAGGAGACCATGTCTGGGGGGGGGCGGGGGGAGGAGAAGAATCAAGGAAGCTAGCTAGCTAATGTTTGTTCAATCTCTACCAAGTGCTGGACTCCAACCTATTTATTTCACATACTCACTTAACCCCCATTGCCATAGACACACAATACCCCTTTACACAGTGGCAGAAAGAATCCCATTGATGGACAGCACTATGTAACAGTGGGGGTGGGCAAGCCAACAAACTCTTCCAAGTGGATTTGGCAGTCTAGAAACTGAAGAAAGCTGGATGTGGGTACATGCTGGGGTGAGAGGAGACTGGGAAGAAGCTAGGAGTAGCTAGGGAAGGAGTCTTGAAGGACGGGAAGCTATGGGTGTTATTGAACCTGGGAGTCACAGGCTGTGTTCAGATATCCAACACCAATAAGACAATTAAAAGGGGCAAATTAATAATGGAAACATGGTCACAGGGACAAAGAGTTCCAACAGAACCCCAAAACAAGACTGAAGTTGAAACAGAGGGCCAAGGACATGCACAGCTAAGCGGTCCTGGCCTGAGTGCGGTACCACCCACCATGGACCCATTATTTTCTGGGCTTCAGTCTCATCCTATAGTGTGGCCTGAGAAATTATTAGAAAGAACTCTGTGAAATCTCTTCTTGATAGACAAGTTTCTCCCTCTGGCTCGCTCTCCCTTTTCCTTCTCCCAGTATGAGATTCCTAAGGAAATTCTCATTTCTTTGGGGCCATTGTTTCAATCGTGTAATAGCAGATTGAAGAAGATAACAGTCTCCTTGAGAAAGCCTTCATTTCTGCAAGACCAGGTGAAGGAGATCGTTGGCCCACAAAGGTTGGGGCTGCCCGAAGTCTGAGAATGAGATATGTGTTTCGTTCAGATATACTTTCTTCTCAGGGTGAATCTGAACAAGTTAGGACAAATTGATGAGGTCCACCCACTTTCAGGAATGACAATACATGGTGTTGCCTTTGGAGAAAAATCTCACATTTCCAGCTCGTGTAGGGAACCAGAACAGCAATCCCTTTGTATTCCTCCTGTCTGAGTTTTTCTTCCTGGGTAGTAAATGGTACAGGATGAAGAAGGAGGTTGCCAACCCAAGTGTTTAACTCTAAAACATTTTAAACATTTGGTCATCAGCCGGGAGCCACTGCCTGTGTCTTCAGGGAAAACACTGATAAGTGGCTGCTGAAAGCTGCCTGCTCCCTTCTCTCTATCTGACTAGGGCCATCTAACAGCCCATCTACCTAACTTCCGGAAGCCACACTACAGATCTGTCTTAAATATATCTGCCCCTTTTCCTGAATTCCTAAGGTTGAACACTATTAGAGATGACGGTTAATCTCAGCTGTCAACTTGACAAAATCAAGAATCACTTGGCTCCTGGGCATGGCTCTGAGGGACTGTCTTGATTCAGTTAACTGAAGTGGGAAGATCTACAAACTGTAGATGGAATCATTCCCTGGGCTCGGATTCTAGAGTGAATAAGAAGGAGAAAGCGAGCTGAGTCCAAACATCCATCACTCCCTGATTCTTGACTGTGGATATGACGTAACCAGAAACCTCAAGTTCCACCTGCCTGACTTCCCTGCTTGGTGGACTGTGCACCCTGGGACTGTGAGCCATCACGGCTGCTTTTATCACAGTAACAAGAAAAGCAATGATACATTAGGCAATCAACACGCAGTGAGGCCTTAGGAAATCTAGAACTCTAAGCTCATTAGATAAGCAGAAAGGATCTAAAAGAACCAACATGAAGATACACAAAGATGGGTTTCAGAGAGGTTCATTTGGGAATGTTGTGACACACGGTCATAAACTGGGTAGCTTATAACACGAGCTTATTTCTCACAGTTCCGAAGGCTAGGAGTCCAAGATCAAGGCCAGTTTGGTGTGTAGTAAGCATCTACCTCCTAGCAAACAGATGGCCATTCTCTCACTCTAATCTCACATAGCAAAAGGAATGAGGGGACCCTCTCAGACCACTAATCTCATCTCTGAGGGTTCTGACCCCAGGACCAAAGCACCTCCTGAAGGCTGCATTTCCTAATGCCTAATTCCTAACCCTGGGATTAGGGTTTGTTGTGATTTGAATATGGTTGAAAACATGTTTCCTAAGTGGTGGTTCTGTTTGGGGAGGTTATGAAACCTTAAAGGGGGTTAAAGTGTATAAAATTGCTGGATGAATGAGAATAGGTCATTGGGAGTAATCAGTGAGGTGGGATGGCCTGACTTCCTACACTATGTTGGTCTCTTGGGCCACTGAATAAGCTTCCCCACATGCTCCTGGTACCATCGCCGCAAGCCATTCCAGTCACCGTGTCTTTCCTACCATGACAGACTGCACCCTCAAAGCATGAGCCAAAATGAGTTCTTCCTCCCTTAAGCTGTTATTTTGTCATGGGTTTGGTCACCACACTGAGAAAAATAAGGAATATAAGATTTCAACAACACGAGTGCTGGGGGCATACACACCCTGAGATCGCAGAGAGAAGAACCAGACAGGCTGACAAGTAGCAAGAGCAGCTCAGCAGTGAGCTCTCATCCCAGAATGAGCTGTTTGGGTTCTTCCTGTGGGGTGTGGACAGCCTGGATCCACAGGCATCAGCTGGAAGGGGTGCTAAATGAAGCAGGCAGACTATGCCCTTAACTGGAGGTGGGGTGGAGCTGCTCCAGTCCTAAGAGGCATGCTTTTTCTTACAGGGGCAGGTAACCTAGATGAGTGTGAATGACAGGATTGCCAGGGTGAGGAAGTGGGCACTGAGAGACATGCCTAAAAGAAACCCATCACACAAATAGAAACACATCAGGGGTAGACAGCGAAGGCAATGACGAAGCAAATAGTTCATGTCATTCTGTATTTCAATCTTTTTTTATCGCATTCCTACAATGATTTATTTGAAAATGCATAAAATATGACTTAAAAAAGAAAACCCTCGTTGAACTGACTGAAGTTGGTTGATTGAAAACTATATTATTTTCAAAACCTCGTACTATGTATTTTATTTCTGTGAGGCATGTAGCTGGGTAGAACATGTGCACCAGATGAATTAGAATTAATGGTTCAAGGTTTGGTTGTTTGTTTCTCCCTTCATCCAGGAAATAATAGCTGACAGCCTTTATAATGGATCATTGTTCAAGGCAGACTGTGTTCACATTTCCCACGTTGGGTACGATCTTCTTGAGACCCACGCACACTCTTATTTCCTCATGTGCTGTAAAGTAATAATATCTTGTGTGTGTTCCACTGATAACAGAACCTTGCTGGCAAATGGTGCTGAACCTGCTTGCAAACCACTGAGCCTTCAAAGCAAGCAACAGTGCTGAATGCACAATCATTGCAAAATAAGCCTATTGTTCCTGAGAACTATTTGATGTATATCCATGACCAATAAACTTGGGGAATTCTCAAAAAAATTCATTAAAAAAAAGGTTAAGGAAATTATTATTTCTACTACTTAGAGAAACCTCTAGGAAATCAAATACCATATGGCACTTTAATGCTTTAATATCAATATGTCTACATTTCGGAACATAACACTCAAGAGACATCTGTGAAAAGAAAGGAAGTTGCCTGAGGTGAAAATGAACCTTACAAGTATTTGTGAAAGATCCTTAACTAAAGCCATTAAAAATAAAAGGAGTTGGATGGGAGGGTGGGACCGGAGTGGAGAGTAGGGAGGGGGTTGTGACTGAGATGTAACTTGAAGAAATAAAAAAAAATTTTTTTAAGAGAAATAATAAAAAAAATAAAAGGAGTTAGCCACGTGTAGTGGTGCATGACTTTAATTCCAGTACTCAGGAGACAGAGGCAAGCAGGTCTCTGTGAGTTCAAGGTCAGCCTAGTCTACAGAGTGAGTTCCAGGATAGCCAGGGCTACACAAAGAAACCCTGTCTCGAAAAACCTAAATAAATAAATAAATAAATGGAGTTTGGTAAGCCTCTCCAATGAACACTCATGACTCTTTACATTTATGTTTATGGGCATTTATACAGCTTATAATGTCTAAAAGAACAGCACCTAAGTGGGCTATCTCATTACCACTCATCTGAGAAACTCAGTAAGGTGGTAATGGATACATGGTTATGCTGTCACTGTAAGGGCCAAGGAATGGGTTACTTAATCCAAATGTGGGGCAACCAAGGAATCACCAGGAACTCAAAAACATTGCAAAACGGAAGAGGATTTTATTAATCAGCATGCTGAGGTCACCCTCAAAACTTCTCCATGCAAGGAGAAGGAGGGGACCCTGAACAGAATTTCAGTTCAGGTTAAATATGTTCCAGCAAGGCAGAATCAAGCATCATCAAGCAACAGTGCTTTGATTGGCTAGCAGAAGTGACCGAGGAAACAAGGTGGGGATTTCCAAACTCATGACTGTTGGCAACCTGTGGTTTCTGTTGCTCTCCCTGTTGCTCTGGGAACTGGCCATACCCAAGTGGGAACTTGACCTCCTGGTAATGGTTAGGGCTTCCAAGCCCTGGGAGGTGGTACGTGATAGATTCTAAGGCATGTTGATAGCTCAGGGCCTACTCAAAATTCCCAGGCTTCTGAAGCCTGACTAAAGTTTGGTCAAGTGAATTTGATCCTAACATCACCTGCTGGTTGCTATATCCTGGGAAACGTCTGACTTCTGACCTTTCTTGTTCCTTGTTTCTTTCTTCTCTCTTTCTCTCTCTCTCTCTCTCTCTCTCTCTCTCTCTCTCTCTCTCTCTGTGTGTGTGTGTATGTGTGCATCTGTATGTATACATGTTTCCACATGTGTAGGCTGTACATGTGTGTGAAGTCTGAGGTTGGTGGATGTCATCTTTCTATTGCTTTTTTGCCTTATCTATTCACTGAGAGCTGCAACGTCTCTCAGTGAAACCCAGAGCTCAGCAGTCTGGCTAGTCCCTGCCTTCCAAGGCTTGGCTGTCAGGGGGAGGCCAGCACCCCCACCCAGCATTTATGTGGGTTCTGGGGGCGTGAACTCTGGGGCTCCCCGTTGTGTGGCAGCAGTTCTACTACACAACCATCTCTCCAGCCCCACCTTCATTTTTATTTCTTTAAAAGTGTCTCCCTCTACAGTCCAAGCTGGCTAAAAATTTACTAGGTAACCCAGGCTGGATTTGTGTCAATCCTCTTGCCTTGGGAGATTACAGACTTAAGGCATCATGTCCAGCCACCTCTCGACCTTTCTAAGACTCATTTACCTTATGTGTACAGTAAGGTCACCAAAAAGCTTCCTTAATAGCTTTCTTCATAATAGCTAACAGTTGTGAGAGATTTATTATGTTCTAAAAATTGGATAAATACTTCATATTTTATATTATTTTATCTAGAGAATCTTATTTAATCTTTAGAAAAACTTTCTAAAAATTAGATAAATACTTCATATTTTATATTATTTTATCTAGAGAATCTTATTTAATCTTTAGAAAAACTCAGTGATGACCTTCCCTCCTGACAATGAGGAAATGGGGGCAGTTGACTGTATGACCACTTTCATAACTGGAAAGCAATAAGCCCAGGACGGAAACACAGATACTCTCTCTGCACAGCCAGCTGGTGTCTCCCACCTCTACCCTGAGTGTGCATCAGGCATCTAGATGGTCTGCAGGCACAGAAGACAGGGGTGTTGGTGTTACCTCCCAAGAGAGGAACTGAGTGTCTGGGGCACTTAGTTGACACTTTAAATGTGAACATCCTTAAAACATCCTTTAAGCTTTACAAAAATGGTCTGCTCCAAAAAACAATAAATCAAAAGGGGTCTTGTGGAAACTGAAAACCCTACCTCTGTTGACAACACTCCTTATGTAGATTTAGGGTAGGAAGGAACACCACTTGCACTGGTCAGCACTATACAATCGTGGAATCACACAAAGCCCATGAGGAGCCCAGGTACCACAGGCTAAAGGTTCCAATGCAGCTGCTACACCCCTGCTTTCGGCTGATTCAGAAGCAGTTCTATCCTCTGCTCTCAGAAAGGCTATCGAATGCCAGCATGGTCCCAACTTCAGGGCTTTGCCAAGTGCTGCATCCCTACCAGGAGCCTACACCTCCCAGTTTGCACAGGCCATCCTCCACTTCCTGCCTTACAATATAAACGGTGAAACTACCATCTTCTCCCTTGTGCTCCTAAGATCACAATCTCTTTTGTATCAACAGCACGTATCACCACTGGCTGATCTGTGTCACCCCTCTCCCCAAGCTCAGGCACTTAGGATGTTAGTTTCATGAGGGTTGTCTTCACCACTCCTTTTCACCTCTATGTCTGCGGTGCCCAGAGGAGAGGACCCTCATTAAATTGTCGAGTGGATGGAACTACTGTGGTTTCTGGAATTGACCATATTTAGTATCTTCCTTTTAAAATGGGTTGCATTTAACAAAAATCGATGTTGTCAAAAGAAGAGGATGACATGCATTGTAGTTTAAGAAAGAGAAATTCTGCATCCCCAATGTGTCACAGTAAGTACCTTTTTGTCATCACAAATGTCATTCTTGGGAATTCTTTCCTAAAACCTCTAACTGCAAAAAGGGACATGTTCCAGCAAGTATGCCTGTTGATTTGAACTGAGGTAAAAATATCACAGAGATTAAATTCTGACCCCAGGTTTTCAGGCTAAGGTGCCCAGCAAGTTACCTAACCTTCCCACACCTCAGCCTCTGCTCCATAAAAAGTTGATTATAACAGTGCTTAACCCATAAACATAATGCACGACTTCAACTGGCATGACTGAGAATTAAATGAGTTCAAGTACGAAGGAAGTACTTGGAAAGTTTTGAAGTGCGACATCCCTGTGGACTTAATGCAAATCCTTGGGAGAAGTAAGGTGTTTTTCTTGAGGTTAACACGAGAATAATTTGTAAAGCTAAGTGAGATTTAAAGTACAGAAGAGACAGTAAAATTTGATGGAAGGTCTAAGCTTAAATACCTCTCAATGCTGAGTTACCCCAGCTTTGTCTCTTTAAGTTTTATTGAGTAAATCTGTAACAAACCCTTCAGAGAACAGTGTGTTGCTGTGTGGCTGCCAGGGAGCAAAATTTAAGACCTTCACAGGAGGAAAAAGTTTTAACACAGCATACACTATCTGATCAAAGTACACTATTTGATCAAAATACAACACTGAGGGCAGAAACCCTAACCCTGACCTTCTGTGGTGGCTAGAATAAGAATAGCCCTCATAGGCTCATATATTTGAATACTTAGTCACCAGGGAGTGGCACTTCTTGAGAAGGATTAGGAGATGGATTGCCATAATGATAATGGACTAAACCTCTGAAATTGTAAGCAAGCCCCAAATTAAATGCCTTCTTTAATTTATAGGAGTTGCCTTGGTCATGGTGTCTCTTCAGAGCAACAGAACAATGAATGACAAGGGTACCCTAACACACAGTATAATGCAACACAGACATTTATTTAACTGCAATGTAGGAGCAATAGCTTGCTGATTAATAATGGGAAAGAAAGGCGCTTGTTGCTTGCTATTCTCTTAGCCTCCATTTATTAAGCTCTAAGTGACTTTTCTCTTCAAATATTCATTCATTTAAAACAGACACCAGAGTCAGTTCTGTTTAGCATGGAAGCTAAAGGGAAAATATTAGTTTCCTCCTCAGCCCAAAGGAATAGATTACATTGAATTAATAAGTTAAATAAAGACCACAGTTCATTTCTCAGGGTCTTTGTCATAGGCTTCCACGTTCCTTAACATTTCAACCAGGCCTTTTAGGGCCCGGAGAACAATAGCTGCCATTTCCCTGTGAGTTAGAAAACCAGAGGCTCGGTGGTGGCGCACGCCTTTAATCCCAGCACTTGGGAGGCAGAGGCAGGTGGATATCTGTGAGTTCGAGGCCAGCCTGGTCTATAGAGTGAGTCCAGGACAGCCAGAGACACACAGAGAAACCCTGTCTCAAAAAAAAAAAAAACAAAAAACAAAAAAAAGAAAAAAAAAGAAAACCAGAGGCTCATCATTTCAGATACATTCAAACTATGACTGTGTGTTCCTCTCTCTGTAAGCCACTACTCCCTAAACATGTAAGAGGCTCACCTACAGTATCTCCTCACCTTTCCTGTACAGTAAGTTCCTGCCTCCAACTGAACACATCATCCTTCAGTCTCTCAACTGCACTATGATCAGCATGCCACAAATCTGAGGAGAAGATACCAATAAACCAAAGGGAGATTATTTCAGAATAATGAAACAGCCTATATGATGCACACATGAAACTAAATGCAGATTTATATTTGCAAGTGTTAGTATTCCCAGATGACAGGAGTCTTCCTGTTACCTCCAAGGAAGGCCAGTGCATTGTATCAACTGACCATACAGAAACTCTGAGGAGCTAGAGGGTGCAAGCTCAGAGAAACTTAGTTGATTCTGACTCCTGCTATCATCTCTGCCAATTAACATGGCCTCTAGAGCATGCCAGGTATTCTACTATCTGTCACTGCACTTAATCCAGAACAACTGGCAATTAGAATTGTTGTCTTCACTTTTGAGGTAAGAGAACTGAGTCATGAGGAAGTCAGTCACTTGCCAGACTCACAGATTACAGGAGCTAAGATCTTCCTAATGCTGACTCCAGAATCATTTCTCCAGAAGCATCTTTGACTTTTCCTTTACTAGCCTAAAGCTTACACCATTATCTGCCTTCTTTAATGTGAGACATTGATACCATTCAACCAACGCATTCACTCCCTGAGCATACAGGATTAACGCTCACCCCTCAGGCGAGGACTCTGTGGGAAGAGACTGAAAGAACAGAATGTTTAACTTGTGCCCAACAAAACAGTGAGTAAAGAGGAGGTTGAAGGGTAGCCAGCTGGTCTAGGACAATAATAAGCAGAGGGTGACCCACTCACCATAGGTGTCAGGGGGTGGAATGCAGATCCCTGAGCAATTCTATTAAACAAAAATACAGGATATGGGATCTGCAGGTGAGTGCAGGGCACATATTCAAGCCTGTGGGTCTGAAAGAGTTTCAAGAAGTTGATGCTCTTCCTTAGGATCAGTATAAGAGATACTGACACATTCTTGGTTGGTTTTTAACAGTGAAGGGGGGGGGGATTCATTCTCTGTATTCGTTTTGGGGTTTTACTCCATAACTATCTCTTTTACCCTCAAAAGGAGAAGGAGGGATGCTCTATGTTCCATGCAGTAATTAAAGGGCACAGTTCTTCTCAGTCACAATGACTGTGCTCTAGCCTCCTGGATCCTCCTGGTCCTGGCAAGATGGATCACTGGGTGAGGCACTTACTGCCAAACGTGATGATCTGAGTTCAATCACGGGACCCACACCTCGAAAGGAGAAGACTGAAGCAAGTTGTTTTCTGACCTCCACATGAGCACTGTAGCATGTGCACACCCATTCCCCCACCCAAGACGCGGAGACAGAAAACTGCAATAAGATGTTTTAAAAAGAAAATGAATTCCTATACAAGTCCAAAAGAATATATATTTTCAGTCTGATTTCCAGAGGTAGGGGTTATGCACAGTTTTCACAGTGATTTGTTTGTACAAAGCCTGGCTGAGTTTGCTGGCTCACTGGAGCAGTGGAAGGAAGGCTGGAAGGAAAGCCCATGAAGCAGAGCAGCCAGCTAGTCTGACCTGGAGGAAAATCATGCATTAACTTTCTCTACATGGCAAAATTAATTTTAGCTGGAAATATAAAAGAGACAAGTAATAGCAATGGCCAGAAAAGCACAGGTTTTATCTTTTTATCTTACTGAACACAGTCAGTGTAAGTGATTAAGCCAAAATATATATATATATATATTCTGCTCTAATGGGAACATTACGGACTATTATTTAATCAACATATTTTTAAAATAGGAGAAAACATATATATTTTTTCTATGAGTAATTTCTATGAATTATTTTATCCCTATATACCAACATTACAGTAATTAAGTAAATTTTTAAAATGTGAAATTAATAATTTATAATGCTGATAATGCTAGCTTATACTAAGGTAATATTGCATGTCCTTATTCCTTAAAACAAGAATTTTCTAACAAAAAATTTTCACAGCAAACTCAGTAATTATTTTACCCAAATTCAATTAAACATTAAGTGTGAACCAAAATGTGCACTTAACCAAGCGAGGTCGCCCTCAAAGTTCACTGTTTCGAGTTTAAACACAAATCTAGACTTCCAATTGGTCACAAGGAGTTGTGATCGTGACAGAGCTGTAATAAGCATGGATCTCTGCCGGTTCTGTCAGTGTGTTTACACTGTTTACTCCAAATCTATAAACACAGATGAGAACAACACTCAGTGGTTGGAGACTCCAGCTACCCCCGAAGAGAACTCAAACAACTCTGACCTTTTAAGGACTTACTACTTGAAGGACACACTGGGTCACACACTCTGGGGAAGCTAACTGCTGCTGCTAGGAACAGCCTGAGAGCTACTCAACTGTCCAACAACTGAAGATTGTTCTGGAAGGCAGCCTCCCCAGCCCTAGGCCAGCCTGAGGAGATTGCACACTGCTCTCTCGCAGCACCGCTGCCCCAACCTGTTTCCTCACTGCCCCGCCTAACGAACCTGAGCCAGAACCACATGCTCAGGGCACTCTCAGATTCCCTAATCCCTCCAAACATGTGAGTTAATAAATGCTCATTATCCTTAAAAAAAAAAAAAGTGGGTGTGTGCAGCCTGGTAACACAAAAATATATATACTCTAACTATATATAATATATATAATAGAGAAAGCATATATGTCACTGCACATACTAATATATTATTATATATAACATGTATTATATATTAGTATCTATATTAATTAATATTAATTAATTAATACTAATTAATGAATTAGAATATATATTATAATACAGTATTATATATATATATATATACAGAGAGAGAGAGAGACCATGAGCCAACTATTTTAAGTAGAAATTTTCTGATTTCCATTTAAATAGAGTCTGAGCAAAAGCAGCAGGCACTATGTCTGGCCAGGGTATGGTAGGAATTGCCTGGAAAAGCCTAGAAGCAATCAAGAAGGTAGACAGGAAGTTAAGGCCTTAGGACAAAAGTTAAGGCCTTAGGTCGGTAGAAAAAGAGTGGGAGAAACTAGGAACCTGCAGCACCATGGCACAAACTTAGAACCCAGCACTTGGGACACCAAGGAAGGAGGGCCATGAGGCCAGCACTATAATTATACAGAACTGTTGCTTGTCGTAGGTTTAAGAATGACCATTAAACTGGGGCTACAGCTCCATGGTAGTGCTTGCCAAGTATGCATGAGGCCCTAGGTTCAGCTTCCAGACCAAAAAATAAAATAAAATAAAATTGTATTAAAGAAAGAAAAACTTAAATGAGTACTCTGAATTAACTTCTGCAGAGAAATAACGCTTGTTAAAATATGATAATACAAATGTACTTTACAGATTGAACATACACCATTAAAACTCAACAGCAACCATAGCTCTTGTTTAGAGTTGAAGCCAATAAAAGTTTTCTTCAGCAAAGAGTACTTCACAGGCTGTGTCTGTTTAGAATAAAGCGGGCACAAGGAGATTAAGAAGCAGACCGACCTCATCTGGATTTATTATTGCTTCAGAGTTATATGCTCAATGCATCCTTACTGTCTCTCCTCAGGGCAGTCACCCCTACCATCCCACCTTTGGTTGGCCACAGCCAATAAAGAGTGTGGAGTAAATTCCAGACTAAGATAAACACAGACTCACTAAAAGGAGAGCAGAGAGCCACAGCAGAGAGAGGCCCGTGTTTAAATCATGCCCCTCTCAAGAGCACCATGCACTGCAAAGAGACCTCTGCTTCAAACGCAACCGAAGTAACTATATAAAAATGTGAAAATAAGAAACAGCTCATAGCACTGGGCCTGTCAATGCACATCTGCAATCCTAGCTCGTGGGAGGTAGAGGCCAAAGGACGTCAAGGCCATCCTCGGCTATATAGCCAATTTGAGGTCAGCCAGGACTGCATGAGGTGCTGTCACCAAAAAAAAAAAAAAAAAAAAAAAAAAAACACCAAAAAAGCAGAATGTACATTCTGTTTTCCCATTTAAAGTACCTCTGTTATCTGATTGCCACTCTTTTTTGTTTGTTTGTGTTTTGAGATAGAGTTTCTTTGTGTATCCCTGGCTGTCCTGGAATTGGCTCTGTAGATTAGGCAGGCTTTGAACTCACAGAGATCCACCTGCCTCTGCCTCCTGAGTGCTGGGATTATCCAGACCAAAAAACAAAAGACAGTCCTGAGGTAGAACAAGGTCACCTGGCTCATCAGTGACTAAGCCAGTGTCTACAGTAGACAGCGGTGATGCTGACGCTTCTAGTCTTAATCACTCTCCCAAGGTTTTTTGTCTTTTTTGTCATAAATCATCTATGTAAATCAGATTCTTTTTTTTTTTTTTTTGGTTTTTCGAGACAGGGTTTCTCTGTGTATCCTTGGCTGTCCTGGACTCACTTTGTAGACCAGGCTGGCCTCGAACTCACAAAGATCCGCCTGCCTCTGCCTCCCAGGTGCTGGGATTAAAGGCGTGCGCCACCACCGCCCGGCCTGTAAATCAGATTCTTATTGGTCTATTTAATTATCTTTATTTTACTTTTTCATTTTTTTGATTTTTTTAATTTTAATTTTATTTTTTTGGAATTGGATTCATGTAGCCCAAGCTAGCTTCAAGCATACTATGTAGCTAAAGCTGATCTTAAATTCCTAATTCTACTGTTTCTACCTTCCAAGTGCTGGGATTACAGCCATGCATTACTGATGGGATGGCATTAAGCATTCTAAATGTTAATTAATTGGTCCTGTTACTTATATTGTCTCTGATTGGTTAAATAAATGCTGAGACTTGGAGATTGGGCAAAGATGGAGGTAGGCAGGACTAAGATGCACGGGCTTCAGAGACAGAGAGCGTCTTGGGAGAGAAGCCAGGAGCAGGAAGAAGGAGGAACACACACTATGGGGTAGATTAAAGAAGATCATTCCGGGCTGAAGAGGTGGCTCAGAGGTTAAGAGCACTGGCTGTTCTTCCCAAGGTCCTGAGTTCAATTCCCAGCAACCACATGGTGGCTCACAGCCATCTACATTGAGATCTGCCCAGGCATATATGCAGAGCAAATACTGTATACACAATAAATAAATAAATAATGTTTAAAAAAAAAAAAAGATCATTCCACATGGCCTGGAACATCAGCATAGCGTGGAGAACAGCAGTCCAAAGGGACGTATGTATATATGGGGTCATATTTGGGTAATAGAGTTATGAGCTAGCTTAGATGAGCTAGGATTGCACAATTCAGGCCAAGGCTTGTTAAAATCCATCTGGTATCTGTGTATATTCATTTATAATGGTAGGTTAAGGATTAACACCACTGACCAATTAATGATAATATAAATACTGGTTAAATAATTTAATTAGCTATTTTTTTTTCTACACATTACCTTACCTAGCTCTTGTCTACTGTTTCTACCTTCCAAGTGCTGGGATTACAGCCCTGCATTGCCTTACCTAGTTCTTGTTTATCTATTTAACAAAAATCTTGATATTGACATAGTTACGTTCCCTTCCCTCTCAACTGTGCTAAATGTCCTACCTAAGCCAGACCACCCCACCAGCAAGCTTTTGCCAAATCCTAAATCAATGTCTGGGGATGTAAGGGGAAGTGGAAGGATGTTTGGTTTGGAAGACTTGAATCTCTGGTAGAGCTTCGTGTAGTTTGGGGAGTCCAGTTTCCCAGGCTCTCGATTTCCTATGTGGCCAAAGGAAGATAAACTCTTCAGCAGGAAGACTCAAAAGAAATGGAGGATAATTTAATACATGCGTGTGCTTCATTATGCTCCAGGATCTTCTGACGGATGCATAGCAGAGTTAAATGCACTCAATGGACTGAACCCAAACAAAATGCCTTTCCAAAGCTCAGAGGGCATCCAACTATTAGCACATTAACAAAATACATTTGCATGAAACAAAAATAGGAAGGAAAAGGGCGAGAGGAAAAAGAGAGAATGAAAACAGAGACCCATAGAAATGCTGAGGTCAAAGAGGAGCAGCTCAGCCTTGGCTTCCCCTGGCTGATTTCTCTCCACTTCTCAAAAAGGAAAAGAAAAGAAAAGAGAAGAAAGGAAAGGAAAGGAAAAGAAAAGAAAAGAAATATCCCATGGTGGTCACCTAATTTCTCCCCACCACCAATAACAGCCCCTCAGCCACTGACTGCCATCTAGAAAGACTCTTGGAGCTAGCTGCTTTGACCCCAAAGTGCTGACTCCACACTCATGCCCTTCCCTCTCGCTGCCAGGCTACCTCTCATTTGCAACATCAGTGTGTTTAACAGTATTACAGGATTGCAGATCTTCAACTGACCTCCAAGGAAAAGATACAAAGGGCTTGTGCTCTGCACCCGGCAAAGCAGTAAAGTAACTACACACCTAGAGGCAATAGGATCTGTATGCCACAAACTCAAGGCCAGAGAGTTCTAGGCCAGTCAGGGATACATAGGGAGATCCTGGGCCACTGAGATGGCTCAGCAGGTAAAGGCACTGCTGACCTAAATTCAATCCCCAGGACCCACGTCACAGGAGGAAAACAGATTCCTCCAAGTTCCCTCATACCTCCAAACATGTGCCATGATGCACAGATGTGCACACACAAATAAACAATGTCAACAAATAAAACAGGCAAGAAAAGCTGAGTGTACCAGCTCAAGTCTGTAATCCTGGTATTTAGGAGATAGAGGCCATAGGATTAGGAGTTCAAGGTCATCCTCGGTTTTATAAAGTTCAAGGCCAGCCTAGACTATATGAGACCCCATCTTTTAAAAAAAAGTTAAAAGGGGGCTCTTTGAGAACCCATTTTCCTCTGACAGCACTTAAATTGAAATAAACACACAAACAAATAAAATAAAAGCATTCTTAAAATACCTAGTGCTATGTCTCCCAAGGAAAGGGCCAATCAGCTACCCTTGCACGGCTTCCTGTGAGATATAATGTGACCACAGGCATGGGAAGGCAGAAATAGACCTTATTCTTCCCTAGTTTAGCCAAACTGTAAGTAAGTCTGTTTTACTTGATCACAAGGAACTATGCAGCAGTTTTAATGAGTCTAAGTGCCTGGTAACAATCTCTGAGTATGGCATAATTTTCTTGCTTTTTAAGAGAATTATATTAAATTATGCTTGCAGGGAAAAAAAAGAAACTGGCTAAGCAGTCATTTGAAAGTTCAGAACAGACTAAATTATTGTTTTGGACACACAAGAAGAAGGGCATTTTTTTTTTAACCTGAGTTTAAACAGGATCAGTGGAGGATGCGGCCAAGATGATGTGCTCAGACACACAGACCAAATCATAAACTATTTTATGTTTTCTCCACTGAAGTCATTTTCTATTTACTAAAAGGAAAAGGAAGTAAAAAAAAAAAGGTCACATTTGAGTATTTCTTAAAATTATATTTCTTCCAGAATACTCCTTGTATCTCCTTTTGTAAAAGAAACATCACTGGGAGCAAGGGCTAACCATTTCTGAATGAGCCGGACATGGTGGAGCACGACTTTAATCCCAGCACTCGCTCCCAAGGTAGAGGCAGGTGGATCTGTTAGTTCAAGACCAGCCTGGTGTACATAGTGAGTTCCAGAACAGCTGGGGCTATATAATGAATCCCTGTCTCAAAAACAAAACAAAAAACCAACTAGAAGTGCTTATTTACATTTCGTGAGTTTTACACACACACACACACACACACACACACACACACACACACACACACA
>CAJQZJ010004381.1:10179561-10226036 GCA_907164525.1 Lophiomys imhausi
ACACACACACACACACACACACACACACACACACACACACACACACACACACACATAAACCAAAATCACACCCACGGTTCCTTAACAATGAGGCATAAACAGACAAGGCAATCTTTGCTTTTAGTCTGATGACACATCTTTAATCACTCAAGGAAGTCGATTAAAGAGTAGATTTGAGAGATACTAAACACTGAGCTGTAACAGCAACGGCACAACTCCTCAAGCCTTGACAACGCACAGTAACCTGGTCCCCGTAAATGATACCAGGACGGTTCTAAGACCAACAGTGATGCTGCCATTCAACTAGTAAAAGGACAACCTTACCCTGCTGGGTTAGAAGAATGAAATCGGGCTTAAAGAGTGAATTTTCGAGTGTGTGTACAATGTGGTAAACGACTGGAAGTCGGGACATGGAAAACGTGAAAGCAGTGAAGGGGATTCACTTACCAGAAAAGGATTTTAAAAACAACCAGCCCATTCAATGAAAACAATGCAGAATTAGGTCAGCTAGGCTGAAAACATAATCCAGAATTAGGTCAACAACTTGGACCTAGAAACCAGCTTCCTGTGTGGTGACTCCACAGAATCTAGTCAATGGTTGCTTTCTCATCCAACCAGCCTGCTGCTTAAAGAGCCAGAGAAGAACGACATCCAGATGAGGCCCGGTGCTTGAGAAAGGTAAATGACTGTAAGCTCCGCCCCACAGCCATTCAGAGTCCTAGCCGTAGCAAGTCACAGCTGAACAGAACATAAACTGCACGGAGTCGGTGTGTTTTGCGGTTCTCAGTTCCTGGAAATTTCTTCTAGGTCTGCAAAGAGAAGGAGATGTACAAAATCTAGCTGGCGCCATTCCCTTCAAAACTCCAAATGGGCAAGGGACAGCTTCTGGGTGGTCCCCCACCTGGTCGGTCCTGTGTAAGGCCAGCCAGAACAAAGCTGGCTCCTTTGCCCTTCCCTTTCTTAGGTCCTGAGATTCATGTGACATCTGCTCCAGTTTGCTGGGTCATCAGTTTTCCAGTATCTTCCTGTCCCTTGCCCCTCCTCCAACCCTTTTTCCCCATCTCTGTCAGTACTGGCACTGGTACCTACACATCACCCAGGCTGGGCAAGCATTCTAACACTGACTTGTTCATCTCCAGCCCATCCTGTCTCCACTCCCCACCTCAACTCCATTATTCCTACTTCCTTAACCCAGCTGGTGTGGGGCTGGGAGACCTGAATGTTCTCATTCTCGTTAAAGCGCAGGTAACCGACAAACATCCCTTTGCACCTCCACTTGTGTGCTCTCACTGCTAAGTTACACCAATCTCCGCATTTGGGGGCATTATCAAGAAGGAATAGGGTTATAGGTGTGGGCTGGAGGACTGTTTTCCTGTTGTCCTGTCAACTTGCTGGCCTGTAGAGGAAATAGCAATCAAATATGGAACTTTAGTCCCATGGAAGAGGAGGAATGGCACAGTTGGTGAGGGTTCGGGGGTAAAGGTGTCAGTGGCTTATATAAGCCTGGCAACCAAGTCCAAACCCTGGAGCTCACATAAACAAGGAGAGAATGCCACAAAATTGTCACACACGATGGGCACCTACGCACCACACCTATACATCACACACGCATGCAATCATACATAAATTTTTTTAAAGGGGGGCAGGCTACAAGAAGACCTTGTTGGTCTTGTTTCTTTGTTTTTAATTTTGATCTAGTGTTGTGACATCGCTCCTACTATTGCGAGCAAAGCTGAGGGACAGACATGAGGGACCCAGAAAGAGAAAGTACCCTGGCATCATTTGAACCTCCTGCCCAGCCACTCCTGCCTTGGTTCTCATCGAAGTCCTGCCCCCAAATTCCATCTGACCTGTATATAGGCTGAATCCTGGGGCTCCCATAGCCAGCCCCTCAACATTTGTGACTTTAGAGACTGATTTGACTCATCTTTTCCACCCACTAGTTCTTAAAGTGCTTCCAAGAAAAAAAAAACCTTCACACTCATTTCACACATTGCAGCAGCTGGCACAAACGAGGTCCTCAGGACAAGACTGAGGAAGTGATGGGTTGGCTCTTCCTCTGGGATTCTTCTCTGTTCTCCATGTGTGCTGGACCAGTTTTCAGCCATCATGACTCATCATGACCACCCTGTTGGGCCAGCGCGCTCTCCTGCTGCTCTGCCCTTTGCTGCCCCTCTCAAGGCAGTTCTGACATATTATGAGTCCTGGAGGAACCACTGAAGGATGGAAGCTCCCCAGCCTTCGTGCCCTCTTTAATTCCAATTTCCTTTCTCGGGTGGGAACAAGTGTGGAGAAACAGTCAAAACATGTTGTCCTGTAGGAGTAACTACACCGATGGAGCATGCAGACACACCAGGAGACACAAGACTCACAAACACACGCACACAGATTCACACACAAAGACTTGCAAGGAGTTATTGAAATGTTCACAAATGTAGCAATGTAATCAACCTCTTGAAGGAGACCTTTAATTAATATTCTAGGTTAACACACAAAATAATTGTTTTTTGGCATCTTCGTGCATAAGTGTCTCCACACACTGCTCTCATTCGCCCTCCACCACTCTGCTCCCTCTCCAGCAGCTTCCCTGCCCCACCTTCTGCTTTCTTACTACACTGTTTTCTCTCATGCTGCTCCTCACCTCCCTCAAATCCCTATAGTTCTGTGACCTAAACAAACATATAAAAACACCCACTACACTCCATGCATAATGTAACTTTAAGTCTAGGTTCTATATATGAGAGAAATTGCAATATTTAAGTTATATAAGTTATAAAACTCCATTGACTAACATACTTACCTTTCAACATGAATGAATGTTTGCTAGCAATTTCTTTTTCTCATGTGAAGGCCACACTTTCAACAAAACGTTTATTTCAGAAGTTGACTGAGTCAAGAGCACCAGCACATTCTTCAGGGATGAGAAACGGCAGAGCTGCAGTAGTCTACCAAACATCAGACCATGGAAGTCTGGCCTCAATTATATGAGGGCAGATACTATTTAAAATCTATTATGGAAAGGTCTGCCTCGGATGTTCTGGTACTGTCAGGATAGCCTGGTGAGACTTAATTTCAAATCTGGACTAATTTGGGTCTCTCTTTTTTAAAATCTGGTCTTAAAGAGGTTGAGTGTCTATGTGACTATTTTCAGGCTGTCAACAGAGAGCTATCTACTTCTGGTGTAAAATAAGACATGGGCTTCATAGACTTCTTGATTTGAGCTCAAGATAATTTCTAGATGTGGCACCTGCTAATAAAATGTTAAGAAGAGCCAACAGTGCAGAATCTCCAGCCAGAAGAAAATCTAGCATTCTCTTACCTCTTTTCTAAGAAACAGCCCCAGGAAGGGGTCAAGATTTGCCCCAGTCACAGAGCTGCCACACCCACCATGCCACACAACTTCCCAAAAGATGAGTGAGCTCTCACAACAATGAGGCCATGTTTATCACTTACAGTGAGAAAACTGGGTCCCTCTTGTGCTTACGGCAGTATCAGTGCACTCATCTCTAGTTCAACTTGTATAATATCTCTGCACACAACAACAACAAAAAAACCTCAATTAATGAAGACAGGCCACAGCCCTGCCTTTATCTAACCCTCAGACTCCTCTGAAGATTAAGCAGACAGAGCGAAGCTACAGTGGGATTAGAGGCAAGAAGAAGTGGACACTCAGACATTGTTTTGAATTTGTTTGTGTGCTAGATAAATCAAAACTACTTGATTTGGACTTAAGCTTCTGTAAACAACTTCTGAGATGGTCAACGACCACCAGGCACAGTCAGTTATGCAAGGCAGTAATGAAGACGCCGAGCAAGAGTCTTAATTATAGTCTACAGCGCCCTCTAGTGTTCCATGCAAAACGCCATCCTTGACTAGGGCCTCATTGGTCCTCATTTAGGCCCACTGTTTATCTACCTGTCTGGTCTAGCATTTCTGTTTGTTTGTTTACTTTAATGGAAAAGTGATACTGAGAGTTGCAATAAAATAAGCCTTGATTCGTTTACTAGCCTTCTACTTTATATTTCCTTCCCATCTTGGACTTGTCTAGTACTGCATGGGATGCATGGGCAGTGACCAGAGATGTCCCTTTTGCATGTGAATCAACCCGAAAGGTGAGAGTAATGACTGATTCTAGGTTCGCCAACCCTTCACACAGTGGAAGTAGTGTTTTGAGAACATCAAGTCACTTGCTTACAAGGAAGGAAGGGAAGGAGGGAGGTGAAGCCTCATGCAAAGACTGGACCAAGTCCAGGGGCAGCTCTGGTGGTGGGGGAGAGGACGGCTCACATCTGCTGCCATCCAAAGACGCGCCATCGTCTGTGCTCAGCCCTACAAGATACATGGGACCTCCAAGGCACCCCTGGAGGCTGGCAGGGTTCACAGGAAATTAAAGAGAGTATAGAGACATGAGACAGACGTCCGCGGAGAAAAAGAGGCTGGAAGTGTTTCCTTGGAGAGCAGGGTACCAGCCTGCACACCTGCTAGGTTTGGATAAGAAGGTCACTAAAAGGCTCAGTGCTAAAGCTGCCATTGGGTCACATGACCTAGAATAAAATCTCCCAACCTGTCAGGGACCTTCCACTCAGTCCCTTCCATGCTGATGTCTGTCTGTCTGTCTGTGGATTTAACAGCTCTAATAAATCTTATACCCGATAACAATCATTCTCATCGTTCCCAGTGACCTCAAGGCCAAAGACCTTCAGTTATGGGATTGTTTGTATTGTGGGCTGCAATACATCTTTTCAACAGCAATGAACTTGAAAGTGGAAGTATATCCTAGTTAAAACATTAAGGTCTGAATTTCGGATTCACAGCAAAATGATGCTGAATGTGAAAAGGCACAAAGTGTCAATATTTGCCACCCACCCCAGACCCACTGCCAGAGGCTGGGAGGGGGGGCAGGACGAAGTGACATCAGTAACCAAGTGCAAACCCAAAACCACAGATGTGCTGGAAAATCATGATCATTCACTTCAAAAATGAGTCCCTATTTTGAGAACTCTGTCCTTGCAGTCTGAGACTAAGGGCTTGCAGCTGCAGAGCATGCTTACACAACACTCAGACCCACTGCTGGAGCTTTGGCAAATGACTTTGGCAATTTCTTATTTCAAGGTTTTGTGTTCATATAAAAAAAATGAACAAATGCTAATATGTTTGTAGTAAAATCAGAAGAAATGTATAAACAGTTTGCTGCTTCCAGTGCCCTAATTACATTATCACAGCTACATCTCAAGATCAATTAATTTCAATAATGAGTCAAGGCTTCTAATCTAATTCACAAATCATGTTGGTGTTTTTGGAAGTTGAATCTATTTAAGATAAAAAACATCTGATAATGTTATAAATCTTACTGCAACTTTAACAGTTCAACTTTTTAAGTTTTTGTTTTCTGGGAGTTTGAAGCCTTTTGTTTGTTTGTTTGTTTGTCTGTTTGTTTGTTTAACTGATTGCTTGTTTGTGATGCAGATCTTAATATATATTCTATGCTGGACTCAATCTCTAGTTCATCCTGGATCATTCCAGTGTGCTCAGATTATACATATGCACCACCATGCTTGGTTCAGTTCAACATCTAAAAGTATTTGTTCATGCAATAATAAATAAAAACTGTTTAGGCAACATGAAAAACAGATGGTAGAACAGGTGTCCAGATTAAAGACACTATTTTATTAACTTAATGTTTAATCTTGGTTTTATTTGTTTTAGGATTTATCTTATTTAATTATCTGTTTGTGTGACTTTAGGGACATGTGAGCCACCAAAATAAATAATTGTCAAAGTCCAGAAATAAGAGGATTAGAAGATGTGTCAGCTGAGCAAAATCTTTTCATTTCATTTACTATTATTATTATCATTTTATCATTTGTTTGTTTGTTTGAGACAGGGTTTCTCTATATAGCCCTGGCTGTCCCAGAATTCACTATGTAGTCTAGGTTGGCCTTGAACCCACAGAGATCTCCATTTCTCTGCCTCACAAGTGCTGGGATTAAATTCCTAGAGTTCAAACTATTATTATATCAAAATTACAACATGAAGACTTAAATAAAATTTAAGCTTTGGGCTAGAATTGTTTTTCAGAAAACCCATGGAATTGGCTCTATTAAAATATAACAAGGATCTCTGAGCATAGAGTCATCATCGAAGAGCATGGCTGTTTATTGATTAGCTCAAGGTACACAGGTCAGCTGTGTATATAAGCATTTCAAGGATGTGAAGAATCCACTTACTGGTCCAAATGTTTATCTTTTCATCACATAGAGAAAATATAAGAGTTTTCATTGGATTTTTTTATTGTTGTTGGCTGGTAGTAATTTTCAGACTATACAACAGTGGAGTAGTCATGTATATAGGAGTGTAAAAACATATATATATATATATATATATATATATATATCCATGTGTTACAAACACACACACATGCACACACGCACATGCGCACACATGCACACACGCGCACACACACACACACACACACACACACGCACACGCACCTACACTTGCTTGTCTGTTTCTGACATATGCTATTACTTGACCACCCACAGCCCTGTCTGAAACTGCATTCCCCCCAAAGTCAGGCAGATGAGCATTCTAGGAGCTGCTGGAAGGAAGAAAGTCTTCTCTAGGTATCACAGGGCAAGTTAACAAGTCCTCCCTACCCCTCCCCCCCCTAAAAATATGACAAGCATTCCCAGGGGCACATCCTGGGTGGTTCTTCAAACGTCTTAGAAATAGCAGGTGCAGCTGTTAGCTTCCTCAGACATACAAGCCAAGGCATTTCGATGCCCACTCTGCAACGCTGGCCGTGAAAGACAAGAATGACAGTTACTTATTTACACCAGAAAAATGTGTGACTGTGCTGGGGAGGGTCGGCCTAGCTCAAAGACAGGGAAGAACACTACGATCCCACGAGGAGGTAAAGCTTCCTGGAGGAACGCACAGACTCCACTAATCAAAGGCCTTCTGAGGGACAAGCCACTTGTTTTAAGTTTGGAAAAGACAAATATTGCTGTCGACTGCTTTTAAAAAATGAAGAGCCAGCTGGGCGGCGGTGGCGCATGCCTTTAATTCCAGCACTTGGGAGGAAGAGGCAGGTGGATCTTTGTGAGTTCGAGGCCAGCCTGGTCTACAAAGTGAGTCCAGGACAGCCAGAGCTACACAGAGAAACCCTGTCTCGAAAAACCAAAAAAAAAAAAAAATGAAGAGCCAGCTTTCAAAACTCTTCAGTGAGTTCTATGAATAATGAAACAGTCCAGTCTAACATTATAAGATGCTGCGGAAGAAGAATGAAGGGGACAAAGGGGGGAAAATCGATATAAGTGTGTAGAAAAATAGAAAAAGTCAGCTAGAAAAGGGCTAGTATACCATAATCTGGGCATAATCGGCATTTATTTTTGGTATAAACCTTTTATGGTTACAGATTTTTTCCATGCACTGAAAAGCTTCAGCGAGGAATAAGTGATGATGGGTATGAACTAACAGAAATGGGATGTTCTAGTGTGGTATCGCACCAAAGAGTGACTACAGGTAACATTGTCCACTCTATGTCTGAAAAAAACTGCGAGGAAATGGTAGGTGGAGGCTGGGAAATGGCTTGGGGTTAAGTACACCTGGCTGCTCTCCCAGAAGACCTGAGTTTGGTTCCAAGCACCCCTGGCAGGCAGCTCATAACCACTCATAACTCCAATTCCAGGGGATTCGATGCCCTCTCCTGGCCTCCTCAGGCACCTCCATAGATGTGTGCATACACAAATATGGACGCACACACAGATAAAAATTAAATAAACCATTGAAAAAAAGAAATGATTGGGTATATAAATATTTAACCTGATTTAAACATATAATACACACACTTATTAAACAGCCATATAGTACCCCATTGCTATGTGTCATTTTTATGATTTGTGTCAGCAAAATAACATGTTAGTTCTGATTTTCTCTGGGCTGTAAAGTTCCAATGTTCTTCATTTTCTTTCTTGTCCATTTAAATATTGCTCTAAGTTAGCTTAGATATGCTACCTTATAATCAGAAGTTATTATAGAAATAATATTACTTTGAATAAATGAACAAACTAAAAAGTAGAGCAAAGATATGAGAAGAGGGAAAGGGGATATATGTTATCCTCTCATTCACTTACTCATCCTTTGATCAGTGACTATATGTGAGTATACTAACTATAGACTGTGGAGGTGGTTAAGAAAAGAAACAGAACTCTAGGTAGAGTGGTCAGAAAAGGACTGTCTGGAAAAGGAGTCAAAGCTACCGAATTAAACTCCTACAGAATTAAAGCTGACCCTATGAAGAAGAGGAAGGCAGCATATGCCCTTAGCACATGAGAGCTTAGCGACCTCAAGCTCCCTGGTGTAATCAGTGGCTGGGACTCAGAAAGAAAAGAGGTGGAGTGAACCAGAGGGTGAGGGATAGAGAGACAAGCAAGAATCAACTCCTTCAAGAATATGGGAGCCAATGGTAAGGCATTGTATCATTTCATTACAAAACAGGGCCTAAAGAATGTGATGTGGAGCGGGAAGTCATCTGATTTACAGTTTAAGTTGACCACTCTAACTGCCCAGGGAGAGAGGGTAAGTGGGTCCTCTGTGGCGTCAGTGTCCTTGTCACCTACATCCTCTCCCCTTGTCACTTTTACCCCTGCAGTTGCTGACCCCTAAAATCCCTGCACCCTTAGATCCTGACTGCATTGCATCCGGCTGGGGTGGGGGTGTCTATTAACACTCCTTCAGGCTCCAACTACCCCCACAGTCCTCATCATGTGGATCCATCTAAAAAAACTAGCAACTTCACTTTCTCCAGGTCTGGTCACATAGACCCAACACATTTATTCTCTGTCCTTGGGCTCCTAGCCTCTGGGAGGACCAATTCCTATCCTCTCAAAACTGCTGCCCCCACCATCCCTAAACTTACCTCCTAGTTCAAACTTGTTAGCATTGACAATCCTGTTGTTAGGTGTGTCATGGTGGTTCCTTTGCAAATGATTTGAACTCTTGGAGTCATAAAATGACTTTAGTTCCAGCACCCTGGAGCCAGAGGCAGGTGGATCTCTGTGAGTTTGAGGCCAGCCTGGTCTACATAATGAGTCCCAGAACAGCCAGGGCTATGTACAGTACCTGTTTCAAAAGACAAAAGCTTCATGTTGAGAGGAATGTTCTGGTTCAATGTATAGGTTTTATGATGAGGAAACAGGCTTCATACAGTTAGACTCCGGGGTTTCTGAGGGTGAGAAGCAGCAAATCAGGGTAACTACAGTTGGATGTGTCCCCAGAATCCAGAGTGGAAAGTTTGATCCTCAGTGTAGTGCTTGGAGGGCACGGGGTCCTTTAAGAGACAGGGCCAAGGGCTGGAGAGATGGCTCAGCGGTTAAGAGCACTGGCTGCTCTTCCAGAGGTCATGAGTTCAATTCCCAGCAACCACATGGTGGCTCACAACCATCCATAATGAAATCTGGTGCCCTCTTCTGGCCTGCAGATATACCTGCAGACAGAACACTGTATACATAATAAATAAATCTTAAAAAAAAAAAAAGAGAGAGAGAGAGAGAGACAGGGCCAAGTGGTTAAGAGTGCTGGCTGCTCTTCCAGAGGTCCTGAGTTCAATTCCCAGCAACCACATGGTGGCTCACAACCATCTACAATGTGATCTGGTATCCTCTTCTAGAATGCAGGTATACATGCAGATGGAGCACATACACACACACACACACACACACACACACACACACACACACACACACATACATACATAATGAGTAAATAAATTTTTGAAAGAGAAAGATTGAGGTGGGGGGGGGGGCTGAGCAGAAGGTCTTAGGTCACGGGAAACTGCCATGACAGGACACTGCAGGCTATCCAGCTTTCCTCCCCATTCTTTCTTGCCTGTTCACTAGGAAATGCTTCACCATGTGTGTGGTCTTAACACAAGCACAAAGGCAATGAAGCCAACTGGCCATGGACTGAGACCACCAAAACCATGAGCCAGAATAAACCTCATTTCTATATAAGTTTTGTTTTGTTTTTGTTTTTTTCCAGACAGGGTTTCTCTGTGTAGCCCTGGCTGTCCTGGACCCACTTTGTAGACCAGGCTGGCCTCGAACTCACAGAGATCCACCTGCCTCTGCCTCCTGAGTGCTGGGATTAAAGGCGTGTGCCACCACGCCCAGCTCTATATAAGTTTCTTGACCTCAGTATTTGTTACAGTGGCAAAAAGCTTACAACATGTTGACTGAGCAAGGAGACCCTGGCTGGCTCCCTGCCTAGAGCTCCTTGCATGATTTCAAAGCTATTTTTAAAAACATCTGTAGGGATAGGGCACTTTACACGTTGCAAAACACTTCTACGCATGTCTACCTCAGAGTCACACCAACCCCCACATATTAAGTAAACACTGAAGCTAGGGAAGGTAGAATGCTGGGAGATGACTGAGCTAGCCCTCAGGACTCAGGCCCTGTAGCTCTAAGAGCTGTGAAAATGTGCCCATTGACCCAGGAAGTCAGCCCAGGAGTATCAAAGGGCAGGGATTCCTGCTAGCTATTAGAGGTTAATCACACCTGGGTGGGCATTCTTCTTCTATTTCCTCTGACGATCATAAATCTTGCTGATGTAATTAAGGAGAGACTTAGTCAAATGCTGAGAGTTTATTGGAATCACTAGGAAAGAATCTTAAAGAACAAGGAAAACTTAAGAAAAAAGAGATACAGGGGCTAGACAAATGGCTTAGCAGTTAAGAGCACTGTCTGCTCTTCCAGAGGACACAGGAACAATTCCCAGCACCCACGTGGCACCTTGCAACTGTCTGTAACTCCAGTTCCAGGGGATTCTGTACCCTTTTCTAGTGTCTATGTGTACCAGGCATTCACACAGTGCACAGACATACACGCAAGCAAAACACCTACGCACATAAAATAAATATTTATTTTTAAAAAAGAAAAGAGATACAAACTTCACCAAGCTTATGCTTTGGCTAATGATCAGATATGGGTACAGACCCTAAACTTTTAGAGCCAATACCATTTCCTGGCAAATGCTTTCTAAAATTGTTTTTAAGCCAGGCATAGTGATGCTAGCTAGCCTGTAACCCCAGAGGACTGGGGCAGGAAGACAGCAAGATCAAGCTAGGCCTGAGCTACAGAGCAAGCACAAGGTTGGTCTGGGTGACTTAACCAGACCCTGCCTCCAAAATATAAAGTGTGCTGTGTGAGACCCGGTGGGGTGTTGTGAATATGGCTTTGTGATGGAGTGCTTGCCCAGCTCGAGCAAGGCCTGGGTTCTATGTGTGTGTGTATGTGTGTGTATGTGTGTACATGTGTGCATGTGTTTGTGTGTATGTGTGTGTGCATGTGTATGTGTACATATGTGTGTCTGTGTGTATATGTGTTTGTGTGTATATGTGCATATGCACGTGTATGTGTGTATGTGTCTGTGCATGTGTGTACATGTGTGTGTCTGTGTGTATGTGTTTGTGTAGGTGCATTTTATGTGTGTATGTGTGTGCATGTGTGTATGTATGTGTGTGCATGTGTATGTGTGTATTTGTGGGTGTGTATGTGTGTGCATGTTTGTGTGTGTATGTGTGTTTGTGTGTCTGTTTGTGTATGTGTTTTTGTGTATGTATATTTATGTGTGTTTGTGTGTGTGTGTGTGTGCGTGCATATGTGTATGAGATAGTGATGTAGCTTAGTCCTGGAACCCACAGGATGGAAGGAAAGAACTGATGGCTGCAATTATCTTCTGACCTTCACATATGTGCATGAGTGCTCTCTCCTCTCTCTCTCTCTCTCACATACACACTAACTTTAAGAAGCAACTTTATATTTATTTACTCCATTTACATCTATTAACTCTGATTTTAGGGGATCCATCACCCTCGTCTGACATCTGAGGTCACAAGGCATGCAGGTGGGGCACAGACATACAGGCAGACAAAACATCCATCCACATAAAATTAAATTAAATTAAATCTTCTGACAGAAGCAACTTAGGGGAGAAAGGGTGGAATTCCAGCTGTCGTCCATCACTGTGGGGCAATGGAGGAAGAAGGAACCTGAGGCAGCGAGTCACATCACATCCAGAGTCGAAGCAGAGGAACAGTGTGTGCTCAGGACACTGTCCCCATTTTACACAGGCCTGGATCCCTGCCATGGTGGGCCCCTCCCACAGCGATTAAGCCTTCCCCCTCAACTGTACAATCAAGATAATCCCCCCCAGACCTACCTACAGGCCAACCTTATCAGAGGCTTTCTTTCCAGATAGTGTTAGATTGTGTCAAATGAGCAATTAAAAATGGCACAGGTAGCTAGGTGGCTAATGTCACCTACCACCAAGCCTAACAGCCTGAGTTTGATCCTGTGGGTCACAGGGTGGAAGGGGAGGACTGACTCCCAAACGTTGTCCTCTGACCCCCACAGGCAAACAGAGGTAAGTGCATATTGTACATACACGCAAAAAAATGTAATTTTTTAAAGATTGATTGATTGATTTATATGATACTCTATTTGCATGTATGCCTGCATGACAGAAGAGGGCAGCAGAACCCATAACAGATGGTCGTGAGCCACCATGTGGTTGCTGGGAATTGAACTCAGGACCTCTGGAAGAGCAGCCAATGCTCTTAACCTCTGAGCCATCTCTCCAGCCCCCACAAATGTAATCATAAATTATTATTAATAAAACATTGGATTGTTTTAAGCATGTTTTTAAATTATATTTGAGGTTTCCATTTCACATCCAATGTCAAAAATGTTCCTAAGTGACAAAATTCCATCTTCTGTCAATACAGTGCAGGACACAGAAGAGATTGCTACTTTAGAGTAAATATATTTGGGGCTGCTATAATTAGTCCTATTCTTGTTCTGAAAATGAAAAGGGATCAGGGGCTCCACATAAGTGGCACTTAACAGCGGCTGCTGACAGAAGTGGCTCGCTCCTGCCCTCCAAGCACAGCAGAGAAGAGTTAACAGAACTCTTATGCAAGAAGAACTAAATCGCCTTTTATTTTGATGTGCTCACTTGTTTTTTTCCTCTCAAATGTCAGACCTATTATTGTCAACAACCCCTTAGGGCGTGTGAGACAGTCACTTAAGCGTGCTGTGGACACCCCCATGTGTGAATGGGAAACATATACACCCCCTTTAAATGCTAAGGGTCATCAGGCTAGAGCTCTGGCCTGTGTGTTCTGCTGGGCGACAAGAAGTCTTGCAGGAGTGTTGGCTGAAAGACTAATGTAGCTGTTAGAACTTTCTCAATGTTATCGTCTGTGGCGGGGGGGGGGGGGGGGGGGGGGGTGCAAAAATAATAATCAAGCGAACCACAGTACTTACTTCAAAAGCCAAATTACCAAGCCTGTGCCGAATAGCACGTGCTCTGCTGACGAGTATGCAAAGTGTACACATCGCTCATACTGTCAAATCACGCACATCTGGGGGACATCTCTCTGGCTACTGCATTCCACTCCTTTCCCATTCAGCAAGTAAGCCACCCAAGTAGCAGCGACGGACCTGTAGATGCTGGCTGGGCTCAGCCGACTGCTGCAAGCCTGGCGGCAAAGAGGAGTCAGTGAAGTACCTCACCCCACATGCTTCTCATACCTCTCTAGGATCCCCAGGGGTTGTGGTTCACAAGCAGACAGAGGGCTTACAGTGCATTGCCCGATCCCTGGGGGCTAGTGCGTTCCACAGAGCACGCGGAAGCCTGGAGACGCAGAATCCCCCTCTCCAGTCTGAGCACTGCGGATGGAAGGGCGGGTAGTCAGAAGCCATGTGCCGCCAGGCCGGCTCGCACTAAGGTCGCTGCTCCCAGCTTCTCCAGGCACTGAACGGAGCTTCAGTCTGTGGGGCTTTGAGTCAAAAAGGATTCTTGTGACTGAGCACCGTGTATGTTCACAACAGGTAATTTTTCTTGGGACAATTGCACTAAAACTATCATTACCATCAAGACTCGGACCAAAGTGAGAAAACGAAAAAACGTCACACCTCTGCTTTCTTAAAACGTGTGTTGACTTTTATTTCCCACTGAACTAAAACAAGATAGAGCAGCTCAGTATAACTGAGTAGACTTGTATTTTCAGCCACCTTCCAACACTGGAAAAGTGTATTTTTACAACCGATGGGAATGGCAATCAGCATTGAGTAACGTTCTCCACTATCTGGTATTTCCCTACATTAACAAGCATCACGCTAACTGTCCCAGTGAAGTGTGGCACAAAAAAATTAACATAAAAAGTGAAACACGTAGTGACAGATCTGCTAAGCCATTAAGATTGAAATGAGACTAATATAAATTAGATGACTATCTCCCAGCATGTACTATGAGACATTGTAGCTATCCTACTATTTTCTGAGAGAGAGGGGCGGGGTCTCACAGTGTAGTCCTGCCTGTCCTAAAACTCACTGTGTAGCTCAGGCTGGTCTGGAACTCATAAAAATCCTCCTGCCTCTGCCTCCCAAGTGCTAGGATTAAAGATGTGTGCTTTTCAACCCCAGGCTTCCAAGTGCTCTTTATTCAAGGAGAGGGAACCAGCTTGGAAATAGTTCTCCACTTAGCCACGCCCACTTACATCTTTGTCTTCCTATGGTTCACAAAGTGATGGAAGGACTAACGGACAGGAGGGTTTACCTTTCACAGGGTTTCCTCTTGGCATTTCTTAGACACATGAGTGTCTAGAGAGAGCTGCCTCTCAAGCTTGACCTACCCAGAGAGTTCCTGGTGGGGACTCTGTCTCCCTGTCCACTGCCTCATCTCTTGGGAGTTACCTGGAAATCTAGACACTCAAGCAGAAAGGCCTTCACTATGGACCCCAAAAAGAGCTCAACAGGAAGTGCTCCTCCCACCTTCACTGAGCACAACTCCTTTTCCTGTCCTAGAAAGGAAAATAACCCTAACCCTACCCCTAACCCTGAGGTGGCCAATTATCTGTCTGGACTGTGTGATAAACCACAGCACTGGGTACAGGGCTGGTCAGTAAATAGTGCTTAGGGTTTTCTATGCTAAAGCGCCAAGTCTCATGACCCAGGAGGCACAGGTAAAACTGAATATGCACTGTTTTCCGACTATCTGTGTTTACGTCTTAATTCTCAAGAGGGTTTTCTGAGCCCAAGAGGTTAAGAAGCACTAAGACTAATTTTTCCGAGTTATTTGACCACCATCAGTCATCTGTCGTAAAACCAAGTGGACAACACATTTGAGTTAGCTGTTTATTCTTGTGAAGCATTAGAGACTATTCCAAAGAAGCAACTCTATAAAAAATAAAATCACACTGGCAGTCCAAAGTTCCAAGAGCCAGCTTAATGGGTAAGACCAATTTCTGTAGTCTTTGAGAAAGAAGGTAGGAAAACGCAGCTTACAAAATAATGAAGAACCACCAATCTCAACCAATCTGGTCCCACGGGAATGAGCTGTTTTGGAAGGCAGCTGTGTTTAGGAACACATAGAATGCAACAGTTTCTCTTTTGGGGAAACCAAGTGAGACCTTAGAGTTTACAGCCTCAGCTGCTTCTGAGTGAAGCTGCTGGCTTGCTGGCTTTTCAGTCCTTCACAGGAAGCAGCTTGGGAAGCCCCAGGCAAGATGGCCTCGTGAGAGGGGAAAGCTGATTCAAGTTCTGCCGTCCTTTCCATGAAGGACCAGGATGAAAACCTGGAGTGCTGTATGTAACTCCAGAAAGCTGTCACGAGTTGTATGACACAGCGGCAAGGTCCCTGAATATCCTGTTTTTTGAGTCTGACAAGACAGGAGTCAAAAAGTCAAAGCAGGAAACCAGTGACACCGTTTCCACTATCGGCACATTTGAGTCCAATGGCTTTGCCGCTTGAACCTTCCTTCCAAGTTGACTGCAAAAAAAAAAAAAGCCTCCTAAAGCATTTGATGGTGAAACCATACACTTCTGTCAAAAAGGGGTGAATGCATAATGCTTTTTCGCCCAGTCTTGGAAATCAGGATAAATAACACATATTTAGATAAAGCTAACAAATCTCATGAAAAGGCAGCAAAAAAAAAAAAAGATACTTAAGAAAATAAGCACGAAAGGCACAGTCCCAGGCATCCCTGGGAAACTGTCTGAATACTAAAGAAGAAAAAAGCTCCTAAATAGAAAGAAAATTTATCTGGATTTTTCTCTTTTATATTCAGTCCAGGACCCCAGCCTGGGAACGGTGGGGTAGTTCACCACATTCTCGGCAGGTTTGCCCTTTCAGTCTGTCTTCTTTGGTGTGGGCCTCAGACACACCCTAAAGCATGCCTAACTAATGTCCCATGCATTTTTAATCCTGTCAAATTGCCAGTCAGAATCATACAAGGGTATCCGCAGATCTAGCTCACATATTCTAAAGACTTGTTTCAAACCCCTGTCTCAGAGACTGGGTATTATGGCACAAGCCTTTAATCTCGGCACTTGAGAGCCATAGGCAGATGGATCTCTGAATTCAAGGCCAGCCTGGGCTACAGGTGAGATCCTGTCTCAAAACAAAAGAAAAAAAATCCAAAAACCTAGGAATGGAGCTTATATAAGGCCCTTGATTCAAACCCCAGCACCAGAGAGAGAGAGAGGAGAAAATGACCCATACCTCAAAATAGCCAGCAGCATGCTACTCTGGTTTCCTAGAATGACAGATCAACAGAGCTAGAAAAACATTCAGGATGTGTCATTTCAGCACCTATTTATAGATGAAAGTCCTGAGACACACACAGAGTGAAGGTCACGCAGTAGCACAAGGCAAAACTCAGAGCACAGTCCGTGACTCCCAGTAATATTTTATGAATCCTGGTTGTAATTCTAAATGACAGTGGTTAAAACAATTTCTGACCAGTTACAAATCATTCCTTGCTAATTTACTATCATTGGTGATTTTTTTGTAAAGTAGTGAGTCAAGATAATGATATAGAAATTTAATTTCTCCCAAAAACATAACTTCAACAACCACAATTGTACATATGGATATACTACATGCATATAAAATCACATTTTTGCTCTAAAGTGCCAAATGTGTTGCCTAGATTCCTCTCTTCCCTTCTGCACTAAAACCTAAAGTAAAAGCAGTTTCTTGTTTGTTTTGTTTTTTTGATTTTTGGTTTTTTGAGACAGGGTTTCTCTGTGTAACAGCCGTGGCTATCCTGAAACTCACTCTGTAGACCAGGTTGGCCTTGAACTCACAGAGATCCACCTGCCTCTTTCTCCCAAGTGCTGGGATTAAGAGCGTGCACCACCACACCCAGCACAGTTTCTGTGTTTTAAGAAAATACTCTTTAGCAAATTTGTAGCCATGGGTTATAAACAGCCCCTAGAGATAATTACTCACATAGTTCATACCCACACCACAGAACAAACACTCCTACTCAGAGCATGTTAATATAGATCTAGCCATTCTGAAATGTACATATATCAAGACATTATGTGACTATCACACTTGTGGTCACAGCACTTGAGGGGTGTAGTCAGAGGACCAGGAGGTCAAGTTCATCTTCTGCCCATAGTGAGTTTGAGGCCAGTCTGGGCTACAAGAGACCCTGGCTCAAAATCATGATGATGATACTGATGATATTGATGATAATGATGATGAAGATGAGCCATGTACTTTTTCATATGCACACAGTCCCAGTTACTAAAGGGCTGCCTGAGGTAGGAAGACCACTAGAGTTCATGACCACAGCAAGGACAACATAGTGAGATCTGACTTCATTAAAAGAGAGGGGATGGAGAAAAGGAGATAGAGGAAAGGAAGAAAGGTAGTGTATACAATACACACATATGTAGGCATCTTTCAAACTGCTTTTAAGATTGTTTATTTTATGTGTGTGTATGTATGTATGTATACAATGTGTGCCTGCAGATTTCAAAAGAGGGTGTCAGATCCCTGGAGCTGGAGTTACTGGATATGGGTGTGAGCCTCCATATGGGTGCTAAGAACCAAATCCAGGCTCCACTGCAAGAACACCAAGTGCCCTTACCTGCTGAGTCGTCTCTCTAGCCCTGACCTTTTACATATATAAGTTAAAAAAAAAAAAAACACCACTCAGAAGTGACATAAAATTCTGCTTGCAGATAATAAGACCAATTGGTCACAAGATCATCAAATGAAACATCAGAAAGTAAAAAGGGAGAATAGAATACACACAAAGATGCCTTTCCTGGTTGAATACACCACAGGGAATAAAGAGCCTACATTTTAATCCTAAAATGAACAACAATAACCACAAAAAAAACTGCTGCAGGGGCTGGAGAGATGATTCAGCAGTTAAGAACACTGGCTGCTCTTCCAATTCCCAGCACCCACATGGCAGCTCACAATTGTCTGTAACTCCTGCTCCAGGGGATTTGACACCCTCACACCGACATATAATGCAAGCAAACACCAATGCACATGAAATAAAAATAAATGAATTTTGTTTAAAAAAAAACTGTTGCTAAGAGTCAAGAATCAGCTTAGGGTATCCCTGAATAGTTTAACACCTACCTGGGGTGTGATTCCCAACAACACATAAAAAAAATTTAAGAACATCGTAGGGGCTGAAGAGATGGCTTAGTGGTTAAGAGCATTTGTTGCTCTTGCAGAAGACCCGAGTTTGGTGCCCAGCACCCATGTCATGTAGCCCACAACCACCTGTAACTCTAGCTCCAGGGCATGCCATGCGTTCTTCTGGTCTCCTACGGCATCTGCATTTACACATACATACAAATAAAGTAAATCTTGGTGGGGGGTCCAATAAAGGTTTTATTCGACTGATGACCTCAGCAGCTGCCATTAGTTTTGCCATTTACAAATGGTTTCTCTTTTATAAAATAATAAATGAGCTCAGATAACTTCTGATATTTTTTTTGTGACAAATTCTCATGATTTCTAAGCTGGCCTGAAAGAACTATGTACTTGAGGGTGACCTTGAACCGTGGTCATGAGTGCTAGAATGTGCCACCATGCTCAGATTATACATGTAGTGCTGAAACCGAACCCAGGGATTTGAGCATGCAAGGCATACTCCCTACTAACTGAGCTATCACTCCAGCTCAACTTCTGAGATTCCTTCTAGTCTTATATAAGCCATATGTCTTAGTCAGTGTTCTATTGCTGTGAAGAGACACCGTGACCACAGCAACCCTTATAAAGGAAACCATTCAACTGGGGCTGGTTTACGGTTTCAGAGATTTAGTCCATGATCAACATGGCAGGCAGTGTGGCAGCATGCAGGCGGAGAAGGAGCTGAGAGCTCTACATTTGCACCCGCAGAAACAGAAAGAGAGACTGGGCCTGGATTGAGCTTTTTGAAACCCTAAAACCTACTGAGTGTGACGTACTTCCTCTAACAAGCACATCCTTTCTAAGCCCTCTCAAGTAGTACCACTCTGTAATGACCAAGCTTTCAAATATATTAGCCTATAGGCGGTCATTCCTATTCAAACCACCATATTCCACTTCCTGGCCCTGGCCCCCATAGGCTTATAGCTATATCAATGCAAAAATGTATTCAGTCCAATTCCAAAGATCCTCATAGTCTATCATACCTTTAACATTATTTATAAGTCTAAAGCCCAAAGTCTCTTAGGAGACTCATGGCAATCTCTTAACTGTAATCCCCCGTAAAACCAAAATGAAAAAGTGGATCACATACTTCCAACATACAATGGCACAGAATACACATTAACACTCCAAAAGGGTGAAAAAAAAGCATAATGAGGAAACACTGGACCAAAGCAAGACCAAAAAACCAGCAGAGAAAACTCTAATGCTGTATCTCCATGTCTGATGTCAAAGCACTCTTCAGATCTCCAATTCAGTTTTGTGGACTGCACTACACCTCCCTTTAGCAGGTTTTCTCAGCAAGTATCCCATGGCTCTGGCATCTCCAACATCTTGGGGGTCTCCAAGGCAATCCAGGATTCACCTTCACAGCTTCACTAAAAAGACTAAGCACCTTGGAGGGAGATTCCCCAACCCCTTTCTTGTGTCCTTGTTCTAAAGCCAGAACCATGTGGCCAAAGCTGCCAAGTTATTCTGCTTGCTGGAGCTGAAATTTGGCCTCCTTGTTCAAATACTTTTTCACCAGTTTTCTGTTTTCTATGGTTTTCTTCACTGCTTAAGCTTTTCTTTAATTCCTTTTCATAAGTTGGAATTTTAGCTGGGTGAGGTCTTGCTGTGAGGTCACCACTCCCTTTATTCCATTTAGCATTAGGTTTTTCTTTAAACTTTTTATCTTCTTGAGCACAGGACTTGACTCCATTACACTTCCCAGTGCTCCTTTTCTCCTTAAACTGTGCACTTTGTACTTTTCCTTGCTCAGCTTGCTCCTTTTCATTATAGATGTACATAAGAGTAATTACTAATAACTATATGACAGTCAATACTAGGCTCTCTTGAAATCTCCTCTGTCAATGCCATTAATCCAAAACTCTTCAATTTAGCCTCAGGCAGATATTTTTTGGGGGGGGTAGTGGGGAGAAGGGCAGAAAGCAGTTACATTCTTTGCCAAAATATCACAAGAATGGTCTCTAGGCCACTTACTAATATTCTTCTCTTCTGAAACCTCTTGAGCTGGGCTGTCATAATCTACATTACCCTCAGTACCACTATCTTCCCTGCTCCAACTAGTATGACCCATTAAGCTCCACTTAAAGCATTCAACTGCTTTCCTGATCCAAAGTCTCAAAGTCCAAATTATGACAACAGGAAGCATGGTCAGGCTTGTCACAGCAATACCTCAGTCCCTGGTACCAACTTCTGTGTTAGTCAGTGATCTGTTGCTGTGAAGAGACATCATGACCATGACAACTCTTATATAGGAAAGCATTTAATTGGGGCTTGCTTACAGTTTCAGTGGCAGGAAGTATGGTAGCACATAGGCAGAGAAAGAGTTGAGAGTTCTACATCTGGATCTTCAGGCATCAGGATGAGAAAGACGTTAGACCTGACTTGAGCTTTCTGAAAACCCAAAGCCCACCTGAGTGATACACTTCCTCCAACAAGGCCACACCTACTCCAATAATGCCACACCTCCTAATCCCTCTCAAATAGTGCCATACTCCCTAATGACCAAGCATTGAAATATATGAGCCTATGTGGTCATTCCTATTCAAACCACCACACCATAGCCACAGCATACAAAGTTAGGACCAAGTACAAGAGGATTATACATTGGTTGCATTAGCAATACTAAAATTGAGATTTTTCTTCCCCTTAAAATATAAAACAATAACGTTTGCAACATTCAAATACAGAAGTGTTAATTTCAAAAGAGGTGACTCTTGGTTGTAGAGTTTTTGTTCTGATTTATTTTCATTAGGCTTAAGAGACACCAAAGCAGAAACCCTTCCTTTGTTCAAGGCACTACAGTGCACAGCTTGCCCAAGGCTTGACCCAGGAATCTTATACCAATAGTTGAGAGTACATTCATTAATATAAACAAAAGCTTTTTCCTCATTCTGGATCTGCCTATTCATTCATTGCTAACTGTTGGCATTTGAATGTAAAATGTCCCCCATAGGTTGAAGTGTTTGAACACTTGGTGGCCAGATGGTGGTGCTGTCTGTGGAAGGCTGTAGAACCTTTGGGAGGTGGAGTCTCACTGGAAGAAGTAAGTCATCACATATGGGCTTTGAGATTTCATAGCCTTGCCCCATTTCATGGCTGTTCTCTGCTTCCTGACCATGGATACAATGTGACCAGATTACCTCACATCCCTGCCACCATGTTCCCCCCTCCATAACAGACTATATCCTCTCAAACCCTCAGCCAAAATAAACCTTCCTTAAATGCTTCTTGTCAGGAATTTATTCATGGTCATGAGAAAACTAACTAACACACTATGTTTAAATGCACAAATTCCTTATTTACTTCTCTCTTCTCATACAGGTCCCTTCTATTGTGGTTTCAGATAATGTTAAATTCTTCAAGGCAATAAAACAGCATTATCCCTTTTTCTTAACAAAATGGAGCTCAGTGCATCTTACCCTAAATAAGGTCATTTTTACTAATCAATTGAGATAGGACGACTCAAATACTCCTAATTTTTCAGGCTTAACAGGAAACATTGTGTGTGTGTGTGTGTGTGTGTGTGTGTGTGTGTGTTTTATTTAACATGGGAAAATAGTGTACTTTCCTCTTTGAGAATGGAAAATGTGAAATTTGAAACACAAAACATGAAACATCTAGGCTGTGCATGAATCCCTGGTTAGAGTGCTGGCATAGTGTGGAGGAGGCTCTGAGTTTGGTCCCCAGCTCTACAAAGTAAAAATTAAGTGAAGAAATAAACATTTTAAAAGTTTCCTTTACCTTCTGATAAAAGGAAGAATTTGTAGCAAATTACTGAGGCTCAAAAATACTTTATTTAAATCACACCAACTGTGCTGCTAGGAAGGCTAAATCGGAGGCCAGATGAATAAAAAAGAAGTCCTGGTTAGTAATCAGCTGAGGTAGACATTTGGAATGTATATTGGGTAGCTAGGTTCCTTTCTTCTCTATGAATGCTGGCTTTCTCTTCCTACCACTTAAAATAAGGACACTCTTGCTTTACAGCTGTCCTCAGAACCTATTTTAACAAGTCGTTTGAAAAAGTAAGCCTTTATATTTGCATATACGTTAAGGTTTACCAACTGTGTTACAAAGATCTGATTTTAACAGTCATTGAACACATTCAAGTCAGAAGATGATGCCAAGCCCTAAATTTAAATATTGTTCATTATTTCAGAAACTGTGAATGTAACTTAGTGGGTCTTTAGAAATTATTTTCCCGCTTGTATAAGCCTTTTTTTTTTTCCATGAACACTGGACAAACCAGCACTGGACCCAGAGACTTTCCCAACTGCAGCTGTTTGCAACTAACTTGAATCATTATAACTGAAAAGGCTTCTTACATGATCTAAACCCGAAGCACAGTGCAGGGCATTGTCCATTCATCAACATTATAGAAAAGCAGAGATTTGTTTTGAAAATAAAGATCTGCCTAAAACCCCAAGTCATTAAGTCAGAAACTAAATTATAGCCTGATAGTGGTGAGAGAGGAGCTCAGAAAGAATAAGAGAAATAGGATCATTAAGGCTTAAATTTTGTAACTACGTATGTTAATCAAGGTAACCTTAAATTAGAAGCATTTTTCTTCCTTCCAGGAAAACTGTCTCATCCATACAATTAAAGGGTTAGCATAGAGAAATGAATCCTAACCAGAAGAGTATGTCAGATTACCTAGGGGACTTTGCCAAACACGAAGACCCATCCATATGGCAGATTTACTAAACCAGAAGGCTTCAGAAACATTCTAAAAATATTCCACAGAGGGATTCTGAAGCCTGTAAAATCTTTTGTAATCTCCAACTGTCCACATTAATAAGTGGATTCAATGAGGAAAAAGATCTGTAGCATTAAATAAATAAGGCTCTGAAAACAATAATAATTTATTGATTATGTGGTGGTCTTGTGGTAAGAAAGAACCACATGTGGTCTCTATCATGGTATACGGCTGCTGAAAGAGCTTCAATATCAGGCTTGTATTTCACAAATAGTCCTGTATAGACAGGAGAACGGGCTCTGGCCAGTTTCTGCTGTGCTGCTACAGGGCTTTCCTGGGAATGTTTCTGTGTGTGTGAGTTCCCTCTTAAACTTGCAACCAAAGTCACCCAGCTCACACAATATCTGTTGCCTGAAGTCAGCTGGTTACAGACCAGGCTGGTCAGGGTGCTGCCATGTCTTTCTCTCAACCAACATTTTTAGAAATTGTTGACTCTAGCACACAAAAACACATATATTATCTAGTTCAGCGGTTCTCAACCTTCCTAATGCTGTGACCCTTTAATACAGTTCCTCATGTTGTGGTGACTTCCAACCATGAAAGTATTTCATTGCTACTTCATAGCTGTAATCTTATTACTGTTATGAATCATAATGTAAATATCAGATACACAGGAGATCTGATATGTGACCCCCCCCAAAAGGGTCGTGACCCACAAGTTGAGAAGCACTGGTCTAGTTTACTGATTTGCTAGTCTTTCCGGTGTCTACTTGTTTCAGTAATTTTGCTGCATGTGCATTTTAGGTGGTAATTTTGATAAATGTATATTTTAAATTTCTAAACTATAAACTGAGGTTTAAAATGAAAATATTGGACTGAATTACACAATAAGGTTACTGTTTTATACTCACTAAGCAAATGAGTTAAAAAAAAACTGAACAAAGCTAAAGCTATAATGATTAAATCATTTACTCATGGTAATTAATAAGCCAGGATCATGTAAGAATAAGGTATAATAAAACTTGAAACTAAATTTAGCTGTAAGCAATATCTTTTAGCTGCATAATTCAGTAGGCTATTTTTAAAAAGTATTTATGGTGAGATATGAGATTCACAGCCAGTAGAACTAAGTAACTTAAATATGTAAGCTTGCTCTGTGATGACTAATTTCAGTTGTCAATTTGACTGTAAGGGTGTTGAGGTAACCTGAAAGTTGCTTGTATTTTGTTGCTAGTTACTGGCCCCAAGCTCTGGTTGCCACCCAGACAAGGACATTGTCATGTATATCTGTCTTTATTATCTAAACCTTCCTCTACATAATTTAAAGTTGATTGGCTGAATAAAATACTGGAGCCTGGATTGGATGGAAGAGAAGTGTGTTTGGGGGAAAGGTTGGCAGGCCTCTGGGGCAGAGAGGAGAATCACAGGAAGAAGAAGCCTGGGGGAGGAAAAGAAAATCATGCCATGGGTTAAATGGAAGAAAATCATTCCACGTGGCCTGGAACATCAGCATAGCATGGAGAATAACAGCCCAAGGGGACGTATGTATATATTGGGGTTATATTTGGGGAGTAGAACTATAAAACTAGCTCAGATGGGCTAAGATTGCTCAATCCAGGCTAAGGTTTGTTAAGATCCATTTGGTCTCTGTGTGATTATTTATAACAGCAGGTTAAGGATCAACATCGCCGACCAATTAACTATAATATAAAAACTGGTGATAATTTAATTTTTTTCAACATGAGGGTCTTTCCAGATTGGATCTGAAGTGAGAGGGAAGGCTACCCTGGATGAGGGGGACATCGTCCCATGAGGTGGGATCCTGAAACTCAATAGAAGGCAAAAAGAGGGCAATCAAGCCCAACACAGGCATTCCCCTTTCTCTGCTATCTGATCCACCCTTGAACCATGCACCAAAATAAAACATTTTCTCCCTTAAGTTGCCTCTTGTCAGGCATTCGGGCAAAGTAAGGAGGAAAGCAACTAATACATCTTCCAAAGCTAATGCAGAGATTCAATATAGTCCGAATAAAGACAACAGGTGACAAAATTAATTCAAAGACTTTTAGGAAGAAAATCATGCTGAGCTCATGTGAGAAGCCTACCCAAATCCATCCCAAACTATTTTCTACTAATATAGTTAAGTCCTGGATAGAATACAAGTAAAAGTTTTTCATGAAAAGCTGGGCAAAAATCTAGGAAGGGGAATTCCCCCAGAATGAAAGAACTTCAAAACCTACAGTGCTGATTAAGAACTGAAGTCAAGTGGTTACGTAATGACAGGATATTTGTAGGAAGAATAAGGCCTGCCATTGAGCAGAAACAAGGCCAGCTGCTAAACAGCGTGCATGTCTCAGGTGGGCCTCCTCTCCGGACATGCCCCTACTGAGACCTGCCCAGACCTGCCTAGAGACTGATGATGCCATACCAGGTAATGGAACACAAGCCAATGAGGAAGAAGAGCAGCCACAGCCTACAGTTTGGGAGCCAATGGGATGCTGGGTGGAGGATATAAAGGGGACATCCTCTTCCTGAAATAAATGAGTCTGCTTTTGCCACTTACCAGTCTCCTAGGGTTTGTGTCATTGACTTATGACAGCTTACCCCCGCCCCCAGGGGTCTTGGGCCTGGGTCCCAGCAACAGATATTGACTTGGGGTGTAGAGTTTATCTGCCACACATGAACCTAGAATTAAGTCCTATGTACAAAATCAGGAGGGAGCAAGGACTAAAACCCCTTTTTTTTCTCTGTTAAGAAAAACTGTACAAAGCATCCCATTCATCCTGGGCTAGAACTACTGGTGAGGGATTCAAGGCTGTTCAGTGTATAAGAAAGACTTCAAATGTACTCCCGATTTTAAGGCTGAAAACTAAGAAAATGTGTAGGCCTTGACAAATACAATAAAATGTGAAATTGTACCATGAGAACCCACACATACTACCCTACACAGGATATAGGAGCTCCCTATGAAAAAGAGAATTAGCAGATAAGACAAAGGGAGAATTGACACCCCGGAAAATAGTTGATATGGCACTAGCAATGTTAATGCTTTTAGAACTAAGTAAGCAGTGTGTTCCGATAATCCCAGTGTGGGGCGGGGCACAGCTAGATCATAAGTTTGTGGATAGCCTGGGCTTTGTGGCAAGGTTCTGTCTCATAAAACAAAACAAAAGCTGAGCATGGTGGCGGTCTTAGTCAGGGTTAGTATTGCTGTGATGAGACATCATGACCAAAAGCAACTTGGGAAGGAAAGAGATTATTTCACTCATAGTTCCATGTAATAGTTCATCATCAAAAGCAATGAGGGTTGGAAGTCACACGGGGCAGGGACCTGGAGGCAGAAGCTGATGCAGAGGCCATGGAGGGGCGCTGCTTACTGGCTTGCTCCTCGTGGCTTGCTCACCTTGCTTTCTATAGAACTTCGGGCCACTAGCCTAGGGAGGGCACCGCCCACAACGGGCTTGGCCTTGCTCCTTCAATCAGTAAGGAATGCTCCACTTAATCGAGGCTACCTCTTCTCTGATGACTCTAGCTTGTATCAAGTTGACATAAAACTAACAAACACAGTGGCCCATGCTATTAATTCTAGCACTTAGGAGGCAGAAGGAAATCAATCTCTGTGAGATCAAGGCCAGACTGATCTACATAGTGAGTGCCAGGCCAGAGCTGCACAGTGAGACCCTGTGTCTCAAGGAAAAACAAAAAACAAAAACAGAAAACAAGGCCAACAAGATCAGCAGGTGCTTGCTACAGGGATATGTAATCCGGGCACTTGGGAGGGGAGGACAGGGGATCCGCAGAAGTTGGCTGCTTAGACTAGCTGAGACTGATAGCTTGGAGTTCACTGAGGGATGCTTCAATGCGTAAGGCAAAGAGCAAGAGAGGAAGACTCTGAATGTCACCCCCTGACCTCCACACACAGCTGCTCATACAGACATGTGCACACCCACACACAAGTCCCTACACACATGCAAATAAACACAAGAAAGAAAGGAACCTTTGCCATTGGTAAAAATCAATAGTAGTAGATGTTTGCTGCCTAAAGTCTTAAGCACTTACTATGAGTCCCCTTCCGGCACTCCTCTCTCCTACACTAAGAGACTTGCACGCAGCATTTAATGAGCACACTGCAGCACACAGCCCTGCTCTTGGGATCCTAGGGCACAGCCTCTAGGACCAGGGAACACTAAGTCAGGTCTCCATGTGAAGCTACTGCCTCTCTTCCACCCTTTCAGCACTCTAATCTCCTGGATTCAAAATCCTACTTCCATGGAGTAAATTGCTGCACGTGTTCTCTGTAATTGTGAATACTTTTGTGTGCGACACACATATGTTTTTCAATATGTAGGAACACATGGATAAAAATGTTGTTTGGATGGTCCCCTTGTTACTCATTTTCCACTTAAAGACTTGGATTGGATAGCATTGAAAATCTGGGAAGATAATCTCGAAGCTAAAAATTTAAAGCCATTTTAAAATCCCCAGATGCCAAAAAGAGAAATCTATTAATGTTGTTTGTTCTAGCGTTTGTTGGCTATGAGCACTGTCCCTATTGTTTTACAGGAATACACTTTCTCCTAAAATTGATCAGTGGTAGAATAGAAACGGCAAACCATTCATCTCAGCCTTTTATGTTTCTCTGATTCTCTGGAAGCAGAAGAAGTGAAATGTCTTGCATGCTTATTACAGAGGCAATATGTCAGAGCATTTCCCCAGCTGTGGAACAGATTGCAAAGCTCATTTTAAAATTACCTAATGCATATTTAAGTTGATTAATTAAAATGCTCCTAGCATTATTTTAAAGAAACAAAAACAGTCTTTGTGGCATTGCTATGGATAAGTTTAACTCATCATATAACGATCACTTCTGCCCTTCCTCTCTATTCCCTTCTCAGTTATACAGCACTGAAAAGCCGTATGTGGTGAGTATAATAAACACACAGGATTCATGGGTTGTAATCAGAAAATTATCAGTTTTCTCCACTGCTGCTTTATGGCATTTAATTTTATGTTTCAACTCGACTGGATGAAAGGATACCCAGGTTGCCGGTACAACATTCTGGATGTTCCTGTCAGGGTGTTTCTAGAAGATAGTAGCATGTGAATTAGTACATTCAATAAAAAAACATCCAGAGCAAAGCACCATCCAATCTGCTGCAGGCTTCAAAAGAAGAAAAAGGCAAACAACGGCAAATTCTCCTCCTTGAGCTGAAGCATTCACCTTCTCCTGCCTCAGACACTGGAGCAGTTGGGTGTTGGGCCTCTAGACCGGAACTGAATTACACTATTGGCTTGCCTGGTTCCTCCACTTGCTGCCAGTAGATCAGGGGTCTTCTCAGCACCAACCACTGTGTGAGCCAGTTTCCACAACAATCTCCCCTATGACCATGGGGATCCCATTGCTTCTGTTTCTCTCAAAAGCTCCAATTATATGTGGACTGTTCTTGGCTTGTCTTTGGATTAGATTCAAGACAGTTGTCATTTCTGGTTGACTTTTCTGGTCACCAGAGTCTCTTCAAGTCATTACAAGTCAAAATGTCAATCACAGTTCTGTTGCCAACGTGCCCAATCTGGCCACCCTTGCTCCTCCAACCTGACCTAAAGGAAAGCTTCTGCCCTACTTTACCCTAGGCCTGCTGCACAGCTTCCTGCATCAGGGAAGGAGGACACAGGAAGGTCTCTCTCTCCATACCGCTCACCTAGGTCCCCAGTTCCTGATACTAATCTCTCATCTGTGAATAAGATAGAGGGAGTGGGTGGGCTCAGTGTCGCACGCCTTTGATCCCAGCACTTGGGAGGCAGACACAGGTGGAGCTCTGTGAGCCTGAGGCCAGCATGGTCTACATAGTAAGTTCTAGGCAAGCCAGGGCTATGTAGTGACACTATGAAGGTGGGGGCATAATCAACCAACAAGTTCTCTTGAATAACGCAGATACAATGATACAAGGAAGGCTTGTGATCTGTGAGTGTATGTGTGTGTGTGATCTGTGAGTGTGTGTGTGTGTGTGTGTGTGTGTGTGTGTGTGTGATCTGTGAGTGTATGTGTGTGTTTATGCTAAGGATTGAATCCACGCCCTCACATATTCAAAGCATACATTCTACCACTAAGAGTTCCAGTTTCAGCCCTTGGTGGGCTTTCTATAGCTTTGCCATGGAGTAGGATATTGGTGATGGGAATGCAGAGTGGTAAAGCTGGGGACCTGCTCCATCGTCACTAGGGGTGTGTCACCAGCGAAACCCTTTTAAGCAGATGGATAAGTACCACATTCTCCTCCATTTACATTGCTGAGGTATAGGTGGCCAGCCCCTTGACTATGACTTGAGAAGACCCCAGGCCAGCTCACTCTCCATCGTGATCTACCTTTGAGAGCATCCTTGTGCTCTGGTCTATCAAACCATGGAATGATGTGCCCTCCCCCCATTGTTTTGCCATCACAGGAACTAGCACACAGGCTCTCGTTAACCTCCTCAGGCATAAGCCACTGATTTATTACACCTCTCAGTCTGGGAAGGATACACAGGGAACACTCCAAGTGATTGACATAATCTCTTTACACTTAAAGAGGGAAGTAACTTCTCATCCCTTTCTTCTGATGGCCAGGGTGTAGGGGGAAAACTCAAGTCTTCCAACTCCCTAAACCACCTCCTAGTTATTATTTTCTTGGCCTTGGTAAGTTTTAGCAGACAGCAATGGGCAATGAGCTTACCGATTTCTGAATGATGCTTAATTCATGTTCTTGTGCCTCTTTTTATGGATCTAGGATGTGTTCTTACCTCACTTTGGGTTGTGAAGTTTATCTTGGACTACACCCAACAGGCACAGAAAAAGATCCCATTCTAATATTGAGTTGCATGAGTAATAACATGATCATTTTTTGGCTCATTATCTTTTCTTGGCTAAAAAAAATACAAATATATTTGTATTCTGTTGGCTAGAAAGTTCCTGGAAACAACACACAAATAGTTTGAGCATTCATAATCCAAAATACTCCAAAAGCCCAAACTCTGAGCACTAACATGACATCACAAGTGGAAAATTCCATTTCTTACTTTACCTGAAAGGTTGCAGCCAAAACCCAAGTGCCTTAAAGATGCCTTATAAAAATACTGTCAAGCAACGCAACTCAAGCGTATGTCTCTAAGTGAATTCCATGTTTAGACTTGGGTCCCATCCCTGAGATACTGACTGGGCTTGTTGTTGCTATTGTTGTTTTTCCTATCTTCATTATGAATTTGAATATTTGAAGGTTTGAAACATTTATTGCCCTGTTCATCTCAGGGAAGGGTTATCACCCCTGTAACCCAGGAAAGGCTTACCTGCCAACCCACAAGAGTCATGCCCAAGAGCGAGGTGTGCTTTGTGGGTTAGCAGCCTAGTTGGAATCATAGAGGAGCAGAACTCAGAGATTAGAGTTAGAATTCCTTCCCTCTGTCCCTTACACCACCCTGAAATACTGTTTTCATTCTCCCAGCCAGTATCCCCCTTTCTATAACAACACACAGAGTTCTGAAGAGTTATCTTGGATTCCTCCTCTCTGCCACCTGCCATATCCAATCAGTCACTAAGTCACATTAACACTATTTATACAGCATCTCTCCAACTAGCCTCTCCTCCCACACCCTCTGCTTTTCATTCATAGCCTTGCTAATTTTAACCCATGCTTTTTCAAGATAGGAGAATGGAGTATACCTATAACTCAATGGGAAACCATCAGCAGAAGAGTACAGTTGGAAATGTCAGAGAGGAAAAACAAGCCATGAGGCAGAATACTAAAGATGGAAACTTGAGGAAAAAGAAAACTTCCCTATCTGAGGTATCAATTTGGTAGTTCATCCAACTAGTTAACATCAAATTTTCTGTCTTTTTTGGAAATAGGCTAATGTTAGATGCTTATGTTTTAATGTCCTTAATTGGGAATCTTAATTTTTCTTTAAAACAGGATTTTAGTATATATTCCAAACAGGGTCTTGCACTCACTGTTTTCTACTTCATTCATATTTACATCCACCTATCTATTCCTTTATCCCTCCCTCCTTTCTCCCTTCCCTCCTCTCTTCCTGCTCCCAGTCCAAATGAAGTACACACACACACACACACACACACACATACACACACGCACGCGCACGCACACACACACACACACACACACACATGCGCGTGCAAGCTGCCATTGCTGTCTGCCATGGTGTGATATAGATAAAAACTACATCAGCACCATAACCTTGAACCTTTAATTTTTTTTTCCAAGACAAGGTTTCTCTATGTAGTCCTGGCTATCCTGGAACTTGCTCTGTAGACCAGGCTGGCCTCAAACTCAGAGATCTGCCTGCCTCTGCCTCCTAAGTGCTGGGATTAAAGACGAGTGCCACCTTGAACTCTTTACCCTATACAAATGTTTTCTCTTCAGAAGGTCTCCATGTAAGTATTTGTCACAATAAAAAAAACTGACTTGGACAAAAAAAAAAATTGTTTCAATGTAGTCTAGGTATGCACAATAAAGAAAATGAGGGACAGGGAATGAGCTCAATTGGTAGTGTTTGCCTAGCGAGCAAAAGCTACGGGTTTGATCCCTAGTACCACATGAAGCTAGGTGTAGTGGAAACACCTGTGATCCCAGCACTTGGGCGGTCGAGGCGTGAGGATCACAAGTTTAAGGTCACCCTTAACTACGTCAAGTTTGAGACCATTCTGGGATGGGATGGGCTATATGAGCCCCTTTTGTCAAAAAGAAAGAAAGAAAGAAAAAAGTATATTCAAAGTTCCTTTCCCTGCTCTGATGAGAGCTCAACTTGGGACCGGCTTCATTCATACACAGTCCAGATGCTGTACGGCGGATGTGCAGCCTAGTCTGGCCATGGATACCTCAAGCTGCGCTTGAAACTAGCTGAATCCCCTCAGGGTAGCTGCTACACTGTCTAGCTTAGACTAACTTCCTGGCCTTGTCGCGACTTCAAGGCCTGTAGAGGCTCCCTGGCTTCCTCAACAGGGCTCTATCTCTACAGTCTCCTCAGAGCTGTAGCCTCCATCTCTGAGGTCTCCTCACAGCCCATGCCAACGGCGGCACTTCGCGCCGGTTCTGTCGCTGTCCGCCTCCCGGCCCTTCAGTTGCTTTGCTCCTGCCACTGTGGCATCAGTCAGTCCAAGCTTTACTCTCTATGGTCTCCTCAGCCCGAGTGTGCCTCACACTTCGCTCATTTGCCAGCATACCTCAGGCCACTCTGTTTCCACTGCCACAGTTCATCTCTGCGGCTTCTCACAGCCTTCTTGGGCTAGCTTGTGGGAAGAGTTCCTTTCCAAGGCTTTTATTCCAGTGCTGCTTAGTGCCTCGGGGCTTCTGCTGTATTAGTATGGCCTCGGGGCAGATGGCATAGGTTGCTTAGCACTTTGTAGTCTTCTCCTCCGTGGGGACTGGGGGGGCTTCACATGGAGCTCCCTGGCTTATATAGGACATGGTCTGGAGGTATTTTTGGGTCTCCCCCTTTCTCAAACTATTTGGTGGCTCCTGTGACCTCTCGAGGTAACTGATGGCTCCTGTGATGGTTCCTGTGGCTTCTGAGGCTTTGCAGCCTTGCCCCTCCACCAGGCGCCCTCTGCAGGCCCAGTCCAATCTGGGCTCTGCCCATTTCACCTCAGATCTTTCTAGCGGTCAAGCTACAAGCTCTTTTCGGTTTCCCAGGCTTTGAAAAGGTCCATATGCTGCCAGGTGCCAGGCTGATCTGCATACTAATTCACTAAAGAAAACTAATTCCCATTACAGTAAAGCAAATCACAACTATTTTCACCGTTTCCCTTCTCCTCTCCTCTCGTCTGGGCACAGAGTTAGCCAGAGGTGGACAACATGTCACATTAGTCCAATTCTGGACTAACCATAATGACTTCTTTAAGGCAGAGTGAACAGATAATAGCTCTTAGGTGTACTCAGATGGCATTAATCAAGCAGATTAAATGAAAACCCAAAGCATCAGACTGAAATGCATTACTTCACAAAGTTAAAGATATTACTGGTGTATTTTTCTCAGACTCAATGAGAAACATGTTTACAAAGCAATGATTCTCAACCCTATCAGAGTAATGTGAGATTTTGTAACAAACATTTTGTAAGTTACCTCTTTACTATCCTGAAATACCTGACAAAAGCAGTTTAAGGAAGGAAGAGTTCGTTTCTAGTCTAGATTGATGGTGCGGTCCATCATGGCTGGGAAGGGAAGGTGGCAGGAGCATGAGGTATACGCATTATTCTGCATTCTATACATTATAACCATTGTATCCATCGTATACATTGTATCCACTGAGGTGTATGCACTGTCACATGGCTTTTCCAGTCAGGAAGCTGAGAGGGATGAATGCTGGTGCTCAGTTGATTTCTCCTTTCTTCTCTCTTTATTCAATCCAGGACTTTAGCTTGAGGGATAGTGCCACCCACATTTACAGTGGATCTTCTCTCCTGAATCAAACCTCCCTGCAAACACCTTCACAGACACACCTGGAGGTACGTCTCCTGGGTGATTCTAAACCCAGTCAGGCTAACAATGCAGATGAACCACGACATTGTGTGTGTTTTAATTTATAACTGTTCTCACAGAGCAACAAAAAAAAGACAAACAACTCCTTAGCCCTGAAGAAAACATTACACATTAGAGATTCTTGCATTTAGAGTGAAGGGTGTGTGAATTAGTCATCCATAGGTGTCTAATGAGTCCTCAGATTTCTGAAAATTATAAGGAAAAATTCTTTTAAATCATCTTGATTATTGGGGTGCACTCTATCTTGGAAACACATTAAACAATGAGGTTGTTTCTAAGTATTAAATCAATGCCAAATGGTTGAGTTCCACACATTGAGTGCATCTAAGCTGAAATACACAAACATATGAAGACCTTATAATGTCATTTCAGAATTATGAAATATCTTAGAAGCCCCAAATATGTACAGCATCATCCTCTGTAGACCAGGCATCTTGTACTCTTAGGGAAGTAGTGTGACATGCTAAAAGTGGTATGCATCTTTCATTAAGCTGCTAACTTCTCTGGATCACAGCTCTATTCAAAGAGGGTAATAGTTGCCTCTTAGGGCTGTGTAGGTTTTTTTTCTTTTTTACTCTGTGAATAAGTGTGTGCATGCAAATATACACCACATGTATGCTGGTGCTCACAAAGGTCAGAAGAAAATATTATATCCCTGGAAGCAGGGTTACAGACGGTTGTGAGCTGGCATGTGGGCACTGGGAATCAAACTGAGGTCCTCTGCAAGAGCAGCCAGTGCTCTCAACCACCAGTTCTCCAGCACCTAAAGATATTTCCTTTTGGGAACATCTTTATTCCAAGGGCAAGGTGGCACATGCCTTTAATTCCAGCACTCGGGAGGCAGAGGCAGGCAGATCTCTGTGAGTTCAAGGTCAGCCTGGTCTACAGAGTGAGTTCCAGGATAGCCAGGAATACAGAGAAATTCTGTATTCTGGAAAAACAAAAATATATTTCCTTTTTAAAAAAATTTATTTATTTTTATTGTATGTGCATTGGTGTTTTGCCTGCATGTATATCTGTGAGTGTGTCAGATCTTGGAGTTACAGACAGTTGTGAGCTGCCATGTGGGTGCTGGGAATTGAACCCTCATCCTCTGGAAGAGCAGTCAGTGTTCTGAACCACTGAACTATCTCCGCAGCCCCTAAAGATATTTCTTAATGTATATAAACAACCTCAACAAATGGTAGATAATTGTGGTGTGGCAAGAATATTTATCTAAGCTTATATGACCTCTCAAGGTTGAATTCAATACTCTAATGCCAAGTATTAGAATAAAGCATTTTATAACTAGTAAGAAAGATAATAAACATCAGGACCTTACGTCCATTACCACCCTATTGAACTCATATATAAATTCATTTCACATGAACATAATCTTGAAGACAAAGATTTTGAAGGATAGAAGCTGGGTGGTGGTGGTGCACGCTTTTTAATTCTAGCACTTGGGAGCCAGAACCAGGTGAGGCCAGCCTGGTCTACAAAGGGAGTTCCAGGACACCCAAGGCTACACAGAGAAACTCTGTCTCAAACAAACAAAAAACCCAATAACAACAAAAGGTTTTGAAGGATAGAAACATTAAGGAATGAGACTTATAAAGGACAGGCCTCAATGAAAAAGGAATCTAAGGGCATTATTTCTATGATTTCAGACTAAGAACTCTGTCCTAAAAGGTGTCATTACTTTCTTTATAAAGAGCATACCAGGTTTAACACAGCACAGTACTTCCCTAAGGAGTATAAGGTGTTGAATGATGTACAGATGATTGCATTGCACATATCTGGGACCGTCTGGGACATAGCATAATTCTGAAAAGCCATTATAAAGTATCTAGGTGATTTTACATGTCATCTTATGTGGAGAGCCACAACCCTAAGATGGCACCTGGCTTAATGCCAGAAAGCTCAAGCTTAGCTGTAAACAAGCCTTATTTGGTAGCGGCTGCCTAGCCCAGTGTGCTTCCTCCTTTTGTGAGCCTATCTTGGATCACTAGGTGGCATGATCTGATTGGGTTTGAGTAGGCATATAAGGGCTTGGGGGAAGAGAGAAGTGGAGAAGCGGATGTACAAGGTTCCTGAATAAACTGCTTGAAGAAGAATCGTGGTTGTGTCTTTCCTGCTGGTCAGGGGGACGCGACAAGTGGTGGCCCGTACGGGGAACCTCTCCGCGGGTGAACGATTCAGAACTCCTTGCAGTCAGGGCAGTCGACTGGTAAGTCCCAGGTAAGGTGGGACCAAGGTTAGGACCTCTGTAAAGAGGCAATAAGGTCTCCGGAGGGAGCAATAAGGACCTCAGTAAAGAGGCAATAAGGTCTCCGGAGGGAGCAATAAGGACCTCGGTAAAGAGGCAATAAGGTCTCCAGAGGGAGCAATAAAGTTCCATGATTCGGACGAGTAGAAGACACAACTGGCAGAGCAAGGTGAGGAAAGCAGAGAGTGCCTCACAGAAATGAAGCGAATGCTGGCCTTGCTGGCCTTTATCAGTTGCTGGGATAAGCTTGGGAGAGATCTAGATTTTGCCTGGGAGCAAGGTACATTGCAGGGAGGAGCACGGCCTATTTGGAGACTTGTTCGTAGTTGTTTAGGAGATCAGAGATATTGCAAGGCCGTGGAAAAGGGATAAGAGGCATTAGAGCAGTTAAAAGAGGAGCGCTCGGTCAAATCTGGGAAAGATACTTCAGAAGAGGATAGCTCAGAGTCTGAAGAGGAACTTGAAATGTTAGCAAAGGAAATGGAGAAGTCATCTTTGAGGAAGAGTTCTGACTGCACCCGGATAGAGCCCTCAGCTCCGGGGCCGCCTGTGTTGGCGCCGCCTTCATATAATGAGACTTCCCCTCCGAGTGGTCCTAGTGGGTGGTCATTCTGTCCAAATGTCTGGAGGGAAGTGAGACATGAGCTGTACTACCCTGTCTTTCAGAATGGAGAGGGAAACCATTATCATGAACCTCTCGATTTTAAGGTAATTAAAGCACTTGCTGAGTCTGTCTGCACTTATGGGATTAATGCTGCTTTCACTGTAGCTCAGGTGGAAGCTCTTAGTCGTTATTGCATGACTCCTAGTGACTGGATGAGCTTGGCATGTGCCTGCCTGTCCTCTGGGCAGTATTTAGATTGGAAGGCTTTCTTGACTGAGTTTGCTAATGAACAAGCTGCTGCTAATCGTGCAGCAGGAAACCCAGCCTGGGATGTGGACATGCTTCTTGGGCAAGGTTGATATGCTCAACAACTGGGTATCCGGCTCAGGTGTTTGAGCAAATCAATTTAATCACAACCAGAGCTTGGAAATCATTGCCTAACAAAGGGGAAGTGAATGGCAATCTAACTAAGATTATTCAGGGTCCCCTGGAGCATTTCTCAGACTTCGTGGCTATAATGGTTGAAGCAGCTGGAAGGGTATTTGGAGACCCTGATTTGGCAATGCCCTTAATTAAACAACTTGTGTATGAGCAATGTACAAAGGAGTATAAAGCAGCTATCACCCCTTATAAGAACAAGGGGTTGGAAGCCTGGATGCCTCAGTGCAGACTGCCGCTACCTTGAATAATTTGTCAGCCAATGTAGCCACGGCCTTGGATGTATTGTGGCAGGTGGCCCAGATTGGCTGTGAGTGGAAAATGACTGGTTTGTGTGTGACCTCTGTGCCATATCAAAATTATACTGTAGCTGCAAATTTGTCTAAGCAACTCTCTCAGTATCTTACAGGAAATTGGTCTGGCAAGTTTGATAAGCTGATGCAGAATCTGAGAATTGCCATCGTGCATGTGAATTCCACCCGGGTTGATGTCTCTGTTGCTGAAGGACTGTCAACATGGATCCTCTGAGCCATGAATCATCTGAAGGAATGGGCGGGAATGGGTGCCCTAGGAGGCATGCTCTTCCTAGTCAGTTTCATTGCCCTATGGTGTATCTGTAAGATGAGGATTTCACAGAGGAGAAGTAATGCCATGCTGGTGCAAGCCTTTGCTGCCTTGGAGGCTGGACAGTCGCCGCAAGCTTGGTTGACTGTCCTAAAGGACTAAGCTATCATCACGCTCAGGATGCAAGGCTAAGCACTGCACTTGTGGTCAGCTTCTAGCGACTTTAAGAAGGGAATGTTTGATTGCATATGGGTTGGTATCCTAGTTTCCCATCTCTGAGAAAAAGATAGCGGACGGGTATGGCACCAGCCTGGTTGGCTACTGGGTGTGGGGTCATTACAATGTCCTTTACATGCATATCAGAGATCAGACCTCTACCCTTGCCTGTTGCGTTTTCTGCTCAAATAAAACAAAAAGGGGGAACTGTGGAGAGCCACAACCCTAAGATGGCACCTGGCTTAATGCCAGAAAGGTCAAGCTTAGCTGTAAACAAGCCTTATTTGGTAGCGGCTGCCTAGCCCAGTGTGCTTCCTCCTTTTGTGAGCCTATCTTGGATCGCTAGGTGGCATGATCTGATTGGGTTTGAGTAGGCATATAAGGGCTTGGGGGAAGAGAGAAGCGGAGAAGCGGATGTACAAGGTTCCTGAATAAACTGCTTGAAGAAGAATCGTGGTTGTGTCTTTCCTGCTGGTCAGGGGGACGCAACAATCTTAGGTGCATTTAATTTGTGGAACTTAAGTGACTGACACGGATGTAATGATAAATGACAACTACCATATTTAAAGGGACTTTAAAAGGGACAAAGGCTGCTCACTCAAGTGGCTTGCTGACTCACTAAACCTTCCTCTTTGTACACCCTACCTAACATTCATCTGCCTTGAGGTATGTTTTGTCTTCTGTCAGCCAGTTCAAGTGGTCCCTCCCCAACATAATGAAAATCCTGGGATGTTAGTGTCAAGCACCCTGGTGCCTTTGTAAACAATCCTCATTGTCTTTAACGCTTCAGTTAAGTGTCAGTGGAAATCTAGCCGAGATTTGCAACCATTTGGCAGCCATTGCCACTCTATTGAATTCATCTCAAAATCCTCATTACTTTGAGAACTAGGAAGATGTAAAACTTCATGCCTATTCTCAAAGATTGGATTATGGCAATGAACACTTTGGTATTTATCTGTAGAAAAAATGATTAAAATTGAGATGAATTCTGAAGAGCTCCTCCAGTTTTAGTACCCTATGACTCTATTATTTCTGCACCCTTGAATCACTGAGACATTAACATGCACAGTGAAGCAAGGCAAGTGATGTGGCCTGCATTAGGGCTATCTTCGTTGTGGCCAAAGGAATTTCTTAGAATACTGAGCTAAAAATGCAACTGCATTCTGCAACCTATACTAATGTGTTCTAATTGGCGGGAGGGAAAAAAATTTTCAATCCGAAGTGCCAGCCATTCCTCTGTGAGCTGGCGTGGCAGAGAGTGGGTCAGTGAAGCATCAAGTTACAAACTAAATTAAAGGCCTGCAGAAGAGTGGAGGGGTCTAGTCATCCACAGTCTGAGGCTGCCAGCACTGGATCCACCACTGTTCCTCTCAAAAGACCTCCATACAGGCTACGCACACAGCAGGCCAGGGGCTTCAAGCATCTTTCTCTCTCTTTCCTTCTAAGGACTTCTAGTTACAAATAGATCTTTATGAAATTATTTTCTTGAAGCCCTCAGCTCTGCCATATTAGAATTCCCATGAAAAAATGATCAAAACCTAATGCTTAACTGTCCCACCACAGAGAAAAATATTGTCAGGTTCTTTTTGGTTCCTATTAAAAACGTGTTAAATATATAATTATGGAAGTCTAAGATACAGTGTGTACAACATACATGTAATCTTTGGGAAATAATAATACTTTTGCCTCACCAATAGAATTTGCAACATAATACTGTGTTCTGTCCATAACCAGACTATCAAAGGAGCACTTTGCAAAGGCCAGCTAGCAATGGGCTTTTCCGCGTGTGCTGTGACCATATCTCAAACAAGAATCTACGGGAATAAAGTAAGACCACTTTTACAATGTACAGTATTTTTGGCACTTGGTTGGGCTGAATCATGTGCATCTGTACTATTTTTCCTTAGGAAAAGTTAATTTTAGAAAGGAGAAAAATTTTGCCAGGAAAACAATGATAATGGCTTAATAACTAGACAGTGACTTTTCTCAAATGTTCAAAAGGCTTTATAGTCTCCTGTTAGTTCTTAATATTCTTGAAAGCAGGTATCAGATATCACCCATCCTTATTTCACACTGAATGAAAATAAAAAAAGAAATAAAAAGGAAAGAACACGACTGCTCCTAGGTATTATAGATACACAGCCAAAAGCAGACACATCTGGGGGACTCCAGAGTGGTCATGACCCTGAAGCATGTGGGGTGGGGAGAGAGGGGAACCAAGTACTGCAGCCAGAAGGCCAAAGGTAAAAAAGGAGGTGGGTAACCAAAATGTCTGGATTATATAAGGAAGAGCCTCTGCGGGAAGGGCAGCCCAGCCACTGGGCTGGAGAGTTCAGGGTAGAGGGCAGGGTATGCCAGCCATACACAGTAACAGGTGACTGAAGGATGCTGGGAGAAACTGGAGGCCAGGTCCTCTTTGATATGTTAAATGGGCACCTTAGTCATTTGCCCTCTGTTTCAAACTTAACACATATCTTGTTCCATAAAAAGAAATCAATGGCTGGGTGTGGTGGCACATACCTTTATCCCAGCACTTGGGAGGCAGAGGCAGGCAAGATCTCTGTGAGTTCGAGGCCAGCCTGGTCTATAAAGCAAATGCAGGACAGCTTTGTAATAGTTCTTAAACAGAGAAGCCTTGTCTCAAAAACAAAAAACAAAAAATCAAACAAACAAACCAAAAAAAAAAAAAGCTTTAATAGTATACCTATATGACAATATGTTAAGAAATTAGTCCTTTCCAAAACTTGGGAGCAGGTAAGTCAACAGCCTAGCTCTGCCAAGACAGGGTGGGAAAGACCTTCATAATTCCTGCTTTACAATTAATGTCTGTCAGAGAAACAGGGCCAAAAGGCTGAAGATAGATGCTCCAGAGTTAGAGAGAGCAATCGGGGACTGTCCAGGCAGCCAGTTGTCTGTCATTTCTTAGTTTTGGAAGCTGCTTGCTCTGCACTTCCTGTTTATTCAGATATATTTATCCTTCTCAGGTTTCTGATGTTATTGAAGACTAGATAGTTAAAGTATCATAGCTAAGTTTTAAGTTGTTTAGGAATTAAAATGATGTTCTAGGTCTAAGAAGATGTTTTTAAGTTGGTAATGCAAGTTAGGATGGAAACTGAGTTAGGTAGGTATAGGGCTTTAAACTCATTGAGATAGACAGATAATAGAATATTATTATTAGTTGCCAAATACATATGGATTGGACATTGGAAATGTATGTTATACCATATAATTTTAATAATTGTTGCTTAATTGTTCTTATTTTTTGTATTGTGTTTAATGTTATAAGAAAAACAGCCTTTTATTGGACTAAAAAGGGGAGATGTTGGGGGAGAAAAGACACACCTTAAATTAAAAAAAAAATTAGTCCTTTCCTTGACTTTTCAGAAGACAGAGATAAATGTCTGTTGTCCCCCTGGTTGTTACCCTCTGATGGATTCACAGATACTTAGAATGGCTCAGGTACATATAAGGATATATATATTTTAAAAAGCCAATGTACAACTGTAACAACATGAAAGGTTACTTTTCATGTAAATATGATACAGTTTACAGACCAGTTAAAGTAAAAGACCGGGGTTCACATAATTGAGAGCATAAATAGAACTTGCATTCAAGTGGCAATTCCTTCTTTTGTTGCCTGAAGATTGGTCTGTTTGAGTCTTTTGCCGTAAATAAACAAGTACACCGGTCAAAAGCCTGCATTCCATCACTGACAAAAATCAAGGGGCAGTCAGGGAAAAGATTTTCAGATTCTCAGCAGGCCTCCACCCTTTCCAGTGACTGGAATATTTGTAAGGAAATTCTTACATTAAAAAAAAAAAAAACGTGACATTTTAAATCTGGTCTCTTAGAAGCATGGCATTTTCCTCTAGCCCTATATCTGAGTTTCAAAATAGAACTAACCCTCTCTTCCTCAAATTGCCATCCCCAAAATGATGGCACCACATCAAACCATCAGCTTTGCAGAACGGGATTTCTACCACAGGGACCTTATACTTTCAAGAGGATAATTGAGGAGGAGACCTGCACTCGCTTCCAGACATTCTTTTTTCAATATAAAGCACATATACATACACAACAACAACTTCTCTTCTCCCTCCCGATCTAAATCAAGAATGAAGGATGGGGCCTGAGTTTTTTGTTTGTTTGTTTTTGTTTTTCAAGCTCCGGGATAAGAGATATTGCTTCAAGGTCTGATAAACTCGTAGCAATTGCTGTCGCCTTGAAAACACTGTAAACTTAGCACAGTGTTTAAACCGGGAAAGGGGTAGGGTAGAAGCTGGGAAATCCCAACCCACTGTTCAATGAGGACTCAGAGATAAGGTAGTACATTACAATGACCTGATTCAAGAGTTGATATCCCTTCCAAAGTTAGGACAGTAATGCAAGGTGAGGGTATGTTCTGGAAGATGAGGAATTGCAGTACTTCAGATTCCAACTTACTTCCAAACCTTAAGGGCAATTAGTGCATCTGTGTACCACACACCTGGACAGAGTGGAAGATCTCGTGGCCAGCCCCTCGCCTTCAGCACCCAGAGTGGAGGGGGGTGGGTGGGTACAAGGTTCCTGCAGCGGTTCTGGGAAAGAGGAAAGTGAGGGGTGGATGGTGGAAAGGGGGGCGAAGGTCCCCCGGGCCGCAGAGCAGAAACCCAGAACACACAGCATGGGAGTCCTTGCCAGTCGCCCAGCACAGAGCATCAGCTTAGCGCCTGGGACCCGGGAGAAGAGCCGAGAAGAGATGGCAGCCCCAAGGAAGGTAGGAACGTACCGGGCATGGCGGGTCCCGCGGCTCTAGGCAGCACTGAGCTACTCCTTACCTTTTGAGGTCTTTGCCACAGCCTGAGACTCCGGGAGCTGCAGGGCTGGGCTGTCAAGAATCTCCAGCCAGCGGCTTCAGGCATCAAAGGCTTTCCAATATTCCAGCTACCATGCCGGGGCTCGCTCCGGAGGCCTGCGGCCCTTGCACCCCGCTCCCCTAGCCGCGGGCGTCCGCCGAGCCGCTCCCCGGCTGTTTATTCTCGGAGCCTGGCCCCTCTCGGTCGCCTCCCCGCCTCCAGCGCGCACGCACACCTCCCGAGGCGCACGCCTTACTAAGAAGGCAGCGCGAGTAGTCCAGGAAATCCGGACGCCGGCAACTTCAGAAAATCCGTTTAAAATCTTCCATCTGCGCGACGAGATTCAAGGATGTATTTACATCCATCTCCCGCCTCCACTGAGTGTCTTCATCTCATTTCCCAACGCTTGATATTCTCATAAGCACCATTCTGAGACTCTCCTGCCAGGCATCTACGTTTATCCAAAATAAACCTATCGTTGTTTTAAAAATATAGAAATCTCCCCTCTCTTTAAAGTTAGGGTGCAGGAAGTTCGACTGCGTCTCCGGAGGGATATATTCAGCTGCACAAGTCAGGGCAAGTCTCCTTAGCCAGTACTACATATGTATGCCACCTGTCGCGAATGCATGATGGAGCCCTTAATTACTCTCTGGTTTTGGTTACTGAGCCTGTCCCATTCTCCTTTGACCCAGAGGTTCCAGTTCCAGCGAGAAGCAGATGGATATATTCAAGGAAGAGAGTTCTAATGGAGTACCAACTCGCAATGAGTACGGCCTACTTAATACAGCAGATGAGAAAGGACGGGAAGCAGTCCAGGAAACATCACCACTCATTAACGTGAGAGCGCTGAGAGTGACGTAATCCCAGCGGGAATGTGGAAGGTGAGCTGACAAATGGTATTCTAGCCATTCATTCACCTATGAGAATAAAGCATATTTATGGAATAAGTTATTCATAGTCATGTTGTAATTCAAAGGCTGACCAGAATTAACTTGGTAACCAGTTTATAACAACGCCCTGGAAAACATAGACATCCATTGAAGAGACTCCTCCTTAATCCCTTATCTTTTCTAAATTTATCAAATAGTTTTCTAACGTTAGGGCTTTAAAAGGAGGCCGTTACTAGAACTGTCAGATTTCTATATTGAGCAGGAGGTAGACAATGGGAGATGAAGTCATCAAACATGTCACTGCAATTAGTGCTGGATCCTGAAGAGCTTATACAGCATCTTTGCTGACATGACAGGAAGGTGAACAGAGAGGATGGATGAGTCAACCGGCTCTTCAAGGGCTATGACTGAGGATGCCCACAGAGGGCAATCTGAATGAGATGGAAGGGTCAGTGCAATTTGCAGCAACCGAAAAAAAAAAGTAGGAAAAAGTCTGGGTGGAGAGGAGTCAAAAGGAAGAGAAAGTCAAAAGGAAAAAAGACCTTGGCAACTCAAAGAATTTAAAGTCCACCATGGATAAATAAACATCTCTTGAAGGTGGGAAGCAGAGATAGTCGCAGATCAGTCATCTAGGTCATGTTTTTTAAAGTGCCCTTTATTTCACAGACGAGGAAGCACAGACATATTAGCACAGTAATGTGATGTCAGATTTTTGGTTCGATTTGGTTTTGCTTTTGGTGTTTTGAGACAAGGTTCCTCTGTGTAACCCTGGCTGTCCTGGAACTCACACTATACACCAAGCTGGCCTTGAACTCACAGAGATCAACCTGCCTCTGCCTTGAGAGTGCTGGGATCAAAGGTTAGTGCCACCACAGCCAGCTAGTGATGTCAGATTTTTATTTGGGAAAAGCAGTGGGCTGTGGGCTGAGAATGAGAGATGGGATGGGGTACAGAAGGAATTCAGAAAAGTGCTACAAGGGACATTAAAGCAGTGAATATTGACATGTAAGTCCTCCTGCCATTGAGAAATCCAATTTTGATCCCATGAAACATCCCCCAAAGGGATAAGCCTTTCCTGAAGGAAAGCATGGGGGTGGGGGGAGACAAGGCTCAGGGTGGTAAACAATCGTGAAACAACAAAGGCAAATAGGAATTAGAGAGGAAATAGCCTTTTAAAACTGTCTTAAGGGGCTGGGGGCTTAGCTCAGTGATAGAGTGCTTGCCTAGTGAGTGCAAGGCCCTGGGTTTTGCCCTCAGCTCCAGGGGAAAAAAAAACAAACAAACAAAACTGTGTCTTATCAGCGGTGGTGGCACAGGACTTTAATCCCAGCACTCAAGAGTCAGAGTCAGGCAAACACAGACCATCTGGCCAGCCTGGTCTACACAGTAAGTTCCAGGACAGCCAGAGCTACACAGAGAAACCTGTCTTAAAAAATCAAAATCAAAAACAAAGTGTTTTATTTATATATCATTATTTCACTAGCTCAGAGATAAAGGGGGGCATTAATGGGTACCAGAGAGATGTCTCAACAGATAAAGGTGCTTACTTACTGTCAAGTCTGATAGCCTGAGTATGATTCCCCAACCCCATGTTAGAAGGAGAGAATACTCCTCCAAGTTTTCCTTTGACTGCCATACACTGGAATATGTGTGCAAACACAATAAAGAAATGAAATGTGATGATCTTTTAAAAGGCTGATTTGTAACTGAACAGTGGAATAAGTTAAAGGGAAATTTGACACAGAAGAGTCACTTTGAGATTTTATATGTGTGTCTGTGGAATATATATGTGTATATGTATGGAATGTATTAGGGGTGTTTAGGGCTCCCAGAACAACAAAATCTGTGAATACATTATTTAGTCCATTTTATAAAGCACTGCAGTGTTTGCATACAGCCCATTCACCTTCAGCCCTACACTTGTTTTTTTTTGCTGTTGTTTTGGAGACGGGCTCTAGCTACGTAGGCACTGCTGATCCCCCTGCCTCCATCTTCCAGGTGCCAAGATTACACATGTGCACCACCATTTGGGGCTCCAACGCACACTTTACGTCATCTCTAGATGACTTCTAAAACCTGACTCGAAGTAAACAGCAGTTACGCTCTCTTATTTAGGGAGTAATGAGACAAAAGTATGCACATGTTCTACACGAATGCTACTATCGTAGCTTAAGCACATTTTAAACTGTGTGTATGTGTGTGTACATGAGCATGCTATGGCATGAGTGTGGAGATCAGAAGTGGAACAAGCTCTCTTCCCCATGTGGGCTCTGAGACCAAATTCAGGCACGGAAGCAAGTGCCTTAACCTGCTGAGCCATATGCCACCACTGCTTAACTCCATGTTTGGTTCATGGCTGGTTGAATCCCTGCATTCAAAACCTGTGGGTGTAGAACCCATGGGTGTCTAGAGACAACTGTGTGTGCATGAATATACATCCACACAGACCCACACATGCACGTGTATGTGGTTCATATGTGGAGAGACAGTGAGAAAGGGATGTTATATTCACTGAAAGAGATGGGGTCATTGTGATATTAGATGCCAAAAAGTCCTACAGTCCACTATCTCCAAGGTGAAGACCCAGGAAAGCTGGACAGAATTCAAAGACCTGAGAGCCAGAAAGATGATGATGGCAAGACTTGTAGGAATCAGGACTGCTAAGGACAGAAGATTAGTGTTTCAGTAGACCTTACTTTGCCTTTTTATTCCATTCAGGCCCTCAGTGGATTGGATGGTATCTATGCACACATTGATGAGAACTATCTACTTTCCAATTAAAATACTAATCTGTTTTTGAAGCCCTTCACCAGCACATTAGAAATAATGTCTGACTTTGTATGTGGGCATCCCAGAAAATATTAAACATCATTGCCTTGTCTTGGTCGTCTTTCGTTTTCCTCCCTGTAGTCTAGGTCTTCTCTCAATATAGAAAACATGCCCT
>CAJQZJ010004381.1:10235776-10246068 GCA_907164525.1 Lophiomys imhausi
AAAAAAAAAAAAAAAAAAAAAAAAAAAAAAAAAAAAAGGGGAGGGGACGCGGCGCGGCCGGGCCGGCCCGGCCCGGGGCCCCCGGGGGCGGCGCAGGCCGGGCGGGAGCGCGCGCGCCGGCGGCGGGAGGGCGACGCGGTTTCCCGCCTCGGGCCTCTCCGGGGAGGCAGGTGGGTGGAGTGACGGACCGGAGTGGGCGACTTGGAGGGAGAAGCTTCCGTCGGACGGTAGCCACACGGTCTTGCCCGCGCGAGCGAGTGGACCGAAGCGTGCGGCTTCTTCCTCCCGGCCCGCAGGCCTCCAGCATGTCGGCGGCGGCAGCGGCCCCCGCTGCGGAGGGAGAGGACGCCCCTGCGCAGCCCGCGTCGGGGAAGGAGCCCGAAATGCCGGGCCCCAGGGACGAGAGTGAGGAGGAGGAGGAGGACGACGACGACGACGAGGACGAGGAGGAAGAAAAAGGTGGGCAGGGACGCGCCCCCCTCACGGGTGGATTTTTCACATCAAAAGTTTTTTTTTTCCCTCCCTCCCTCCTCTGGGAAGCAGTTATCTTGCTTTTTTGGCGCTTAGAGGCATCAAGGCGGAGCGTGCTATTTCAGGCGAATGGTTTCGTGTGATTTCTCAAACAATCAGTGGCAGGCAGAATCTGTGGGTCCTTTTATTTATTCATTTATTTATTCCTTCGAGTATTTGCCAGTTTCCCCGCTGTGCCTTCAGAACACCCCGACATCCATCAGGAAGTTTGTAAGCTGAGATCTGCCCCTTACACCAGGGCTGTGTTGCTTGTTTTAATTGTGCTCATTCGTTCTGCAGCGTTTGCCCTTTGAACTTCCCCTAAGGTCTGTAATGTAACCTAAAACCCTACAGGTATTCTTGCTAATCCTGGGGATGTGTTCAGATCCTCAGCCACTTGTATCTGCTGATTTTTTTTTCCCCCATAAGAGTTCTTGTGGAGGTGTCTTTCTTTGCCTAGGAATCACCCGTGAGAGCTGCTGCTGCTGTTGGAGAAAGTAGTTAGAAACGAGAAAACTGAACTGAAAGTTGAAATATGAACCCACAGCTGTCTCGGTTTTGGAGCTAATTCTGCTCAAGGGTAAATGGTGGTAACCACCAATATTTTGACTAGAGGTCGAGCTCTGATGCAGCTCAAAGATGCTCAGAATACTGACAGTTGTCCGGGATGCATGCTGGCTGTTGTTCCTCTCGGATACAGCAGCTTTCCTGACACATCCTCAGCTATTGGAAAATCCAAGGCACAACTTCACAATTCAAGCTCGACAGTGCAAACGGCCACAGCCCAGCCATACTTGAGAGCAGGCCTCGGGGTTAAAGGGCTCTTTCCAGAGTGTCATTTCTTCTTATAAAAATAGTCTAGGTTAAGCCGGGCGGTGGTGGCGCACGCCTTTAATCCCAGCACTTGGGAGGCAGAGGCAGGCGGATCTTTGTGAGTTCGAGGCCAGCCTGGTCTACAAAGCGAGTCCAGGACAGCCAGAGATATTCAGAGAAACCCTGTCTCGAAAAACCAAAAAAAAAAAAATAGTCTAGGTTAAAAGGACAAGGTGTAGTTTTAATTTGAAATAATAATGTGCCCTAAGACCTTATGGGAGTGTATCATTTAAGTACAGCCCTAGCTGTAGTTAATAAGAATTGTTTAAATTATTTTTAGGTTATTTATGATAACTAACAGTTGGCTGCAATATCTTAGTATAGCTAAGACTTTAACACTTTTACCTCTGATATTTTACTTTTATTTATTTTTTTTTTTTTTGGTTTTTCGAGACAGGGTTTCTCTGAATATCTCTGGCTGTCCTGGACTCGCTTTGTAGACCAGGCTGGCCTCGAACTCACAAAGATCCACCTGCCTCTGCCTCCCAAGTGCTGGGATTAAAGGCGTGCGCCACCGCTGCCCGGCTAGATATTTTACTTTTCTTGTCTTCCTAGGGGGGCAAAGTTGTGACACTAGAGGTGGTGAGTTTTGGACAGGAAGAAATTGAGAAGTTACATATAAAGGGCCCAAACAGTAATGTTTGGGGAGGCTGACAATAATTCATGGAATCCTGGATTTTGTTCTAGCCGAATAAATTGGTTGTTTTAAAAACTGCTTTTGTAGGTTTAGTCCTTTACAGTTTCAGAAAGTGACTGACTCCTTAATTGGTCATTTTTCTCTAGCTGGGATTGTAAGTTTTTATTCTCCTCAGCCCCAGAACACTCAGCTTCAGTATAATGACAGAAAGGTGCCACACAATGAAATTACTGAGGTCTGAGAGATTAGGCAAGAGTGGGAAGTGATTTGGAGGAAGATGAGAGAGACTGAAGTGGACCTGCACCTTCTGTCTGTAGCTTTGGGTGATGCTGCAGTTATGTAGAAAACAGTCATAGAAGTGAGTAAGCTTGGAGATGGCAAGGGCGTCTTAAGTGTGTTATTTGGGTACCTGTGGGAAGGACACAGGAGCTGTCAAGGTTACTGTTAGGTACACGTTGATTGAAAAGCTCTACTCCAAGGATAGACCAGAATTTACAGTTTGTAGATCCCGATCCAAAGAGAGTTAGTGACTTACATTACAAAGGAGAGGAGACTGAGTGACAAAGGAGCTGTTATAACTGTCTTTCTTCATTCATTCTTTGCAACTCCTTATATCCCCACATCTGAACATAAGCCTACACCAATGTTTTGATCCTTTTCTTCCCAGCCCCAAAATAATCCCCCTTCAACTCACAATTTTTTAAAAGATTTATTTTTATTTATTGTTATATGTATAATATTCTAAATTGAAGTATGTATGCCTGCAGGCCAGAAGAGGGCACCAGATCTCATTACAGATGGTTGTGAGCCACCATTTGGTTGCTGGGAATTGAACTCAGGACCTCTGGAAGAGCAGCAAATGCTCTTAACCTCTGAGCCATTTCTCCAGCCCCTCACAATTTTTTTAAGAATTATTTTTATTTTCTTTGTATGAGTGTTTTACTTGCATGCATGTATGTACACCAAGTACATGGCCTGGTACCCTTGGAGGCCAGAAGGTGCCTGATCATCCCCTGGAAGTGGAATTAGAGGTGGTTATGAGCTATCACATGGTGCTGAGTATCAAACACTGGTCCTCTGAAAGAGCAGTAAATGTTCCTAACCACTGAGCCAGGTCTCCAGTCCCTCAAAGCATTTTGTAGCTTCTGTTTGTTGTGTGTGGCCAGGAGTGGTGCATGCAGAAGTCAGAAAGGATTTCAGGGAGTTGGTTATCTTCCACCATATTCATTCTGGGGCTTAGACCTGGGGAATTGGACTTGCATTACCAGACTTGGCAGAAAGCACCTTTATATGCTCATCTATTTGACCAGCCAAGCTCACAGGTTTTATATTCATTATCTTTTTCCAAAGTTGAGTACTGAATCAGGGACTTGAACATTTTAGACATTTCATCATTTAACTATACTCTTATCCCTTATTTGTATCTTTCTTGAAAGTCCTTTATCATCTTTTACATTGAATTTATTTAGTTAGTTAGTTTTTCCAAGACAAGAGTTTCTCCGTGTATTCCTGGCTGTCCTGGACTCATTTTGTAGACCAGACTTGCCTCAGAACTCACAGAGAGAACCACCTGCCTCTGCCTCCTCAGTGCGCCAACACTCCTGACAATTGCAGACAGCTGTGAACTGCCATGTGGGTGCTGGGATTTGAACCCAGGTCCTTTGGAAGAGCAGCCAGTGCTCTTAACCACTGAGCCATCTCTCCAGCCCTAAGTATGGTTTTTATTTTCCTACTAGAAATTTCAAAAAATGCTTAATCTCATTCTTTTGAGTATCAGGTACAATTTTGGATATAGTAGACATTGATTTGAATGGATGAGAGGACCTACAGAAAATACAGTTTTTTATTTGACTACATTTCAATCAATAAGTAAGTGGTTTTTGATAAATACAACCATGTTTTAAGGTTTATATACTATGTATTTCCTAGGTTTTTCTTAGACGTCTGGGTCAAACAGTATTTAACTTTGTCAGTGACTGAAGACTGTTAAGAGCACTATTACCAAAATACAAAGTAGTACCCAGCCAAGTGTCTCACAGCAGGTACCAAAATGGAGGTGGATAGGAGAAATATGCTCTGCTGTGTATAGTGCAGTACGGTGGCTACTTAGTTCAAGTTTAAGATAACTTAATTACATGTTTGTATGAAAGTCTAGAAGAGTTCAGAGCCCCACAACAGAATTAAATAATGAGATTGAAATACTAATTATCTTGTTTATTACATGTAAATACATTCTCTTGTGTATCAAAAAGAATTAAGATAAGTGGAATACTAGATGATTTTTCACAAGTCAAATGACTAGATTTTCATAGTGATAATTGTAATTAGGTAAAGTTTCTGTAATTTTAGATTAGATACTTGACAAACTTGAGTAAAATGTTACTCTTAAAAACTAAAAGCTTCAGCCAGGCATAAGTGGTGCATGCCACTAATCCCAGGACAGTCAGGGCTGTTACACAGAGAAACCCTCCCACAATAAATAAGTTAAAAGTAAAAACAGGAGCCTCCACAGTTCTCATTGACTTCTCAAAACATGCTCAGGAGGAAAGTAAGGTGTTGAGTTTGGGTTTCCCCACCTGCTTATGAAGTTGACACCTTTATGTTAGCTTTTTGATATTTAAGAATTATTAAATTAATTCCTAGAAAAGAGTCTTATCGTGGAAGGCAAGAGAGAAAAGAAGAAAGTAGAAAGATTGACAATGCAAGTGTCTTCCTTACAAAGAGAGCCATTTACAATTGCACAAGGTAAGTTTATTCTGTATTTCTTTTGTGGTGAAAATGCTCAACTAGACAAAAGTGATTAACAAGCAAATACTTGGTACTCACAGCATACTTGATATTTAGAAAGTAGGATATAATTCTGCCATAATTTTATTTTTCCCTGTTAGCACAAAGTTGTACAAATTATGCTGTGGGGATAATTAAATTAACTTATAAATATTATTAAGACCTGTGTATTTAATTTTGACATTTTGTTTTTCAGGGAAGGGTCAGAAACTTTGTGAAATTGAAAGGATACATTTCTTTCTGAGTAAGAAAAAAACAGATGAACTTAGGAATCTACACAAACTTCTTTACAACAGACCAGGCACAGTAAGACAGTTGAAAATATCTTTACCATGGTTTTGATACTTAATATATTAAGATGCTTCACTGTAGAGCTGTAATTTTAATTCTGTAAGACTAACGATCAACTTGTTCAGTTTCTGTACTGAACCAGCGAGTAAACTGAGTCACGTGTTTGTCAACTATTTACCGTACTTGTTTTGTTTTTTTAAAGATTGATTGATTGATTTGAGAGCTCTGTCTGCATGCCAGAAGAGCGCGTCAGATTCCAGTATAGATGATTGTGAGCTACCATGTGGTTGCTGTGCTCTTAACTGCTGAGCCATCTCTCCAGCTCTGCGTACTTGACCACATATCATAGTACACATAGCTGGTTGCTAAGATAATAATATCTAGGGTTCTTTTGTTTTTCCTCCTAATTGAGGCTAGAGGGATATAGAGATAGATTTCTTTTTTGGTTTTTGTTTTGTTTTATTTGTTTATTAAATATATAATGCTCTGTATTGAAGTATATATGCCTGGACACCAAAAGAGGGCACCAGATCTCATTATATATAGATGGTTATGAGGTACCATGTGGTTGCTGGTAATTGAACTTGAGACCTCTGGAAGAACAGCCAGTGGTCTTATTACTGAGCCATCTCTCAAGCCTCTGTAGCTATAATTGAAACAAGAAACTTTGCTTTGGGGCTGGAGAAATGGCTCAGGGTTAAGAGCACTGGCTGCTCTTCCAAAGATCCTGAGTTCAATTCCTAGCAACCACATGGTGGCTCGCAACCATATATAATGCGATCTGATGCCCTCTTCTGGAATATAGGTGTATATGCAGATAGAGCACTCATACATAAAAATAAATCTGAAAAAAAAAAAAAGTAACTTTGCTTTAGGTTGTATATGTGAAAAAAAGTTAGATTCTATTAAGGAGGTCTGAAGCATGGTATATTTTCACATGTACTAACTTTAGTTTGCACGACAATCTAATTTACACATCTTGTAACTAGTAATGGGCATTAGCTTTTTAGAGTATTTAAAGTTATTACTTTTCAAAAAATAGTCATTGACTAGTAACTTTCTACATCTACCTCAGGAACAATTATGGTAACTATTCCTAGGTGAAAATATATTCGGATTCAAACTCTTCAAAGAATTCAGTTTGTAGGATTTTTGTAGTATTAACATGTTAGTAGCAAATACTTTTTCAGTTTGTTGAATAAATCAATGTTTTAACCTAGAAGGTGGCTTTGAAAATAGATACTGGACACACACACACACACACACACACACACACACACACACACACACACTTATTTATTTATTTATCTATCTATCTATCTATCTATTTATTTATTTATTTATTTATTTGTTTATTTGGTCTTGTTCATTACTGGATAGTATCATTAACAAGAAAAACATTTTCAGGTGTCCTCATTAAAGAAGAATGTGGGTCAGTTCAGCGGCTTTCCATTTGAAAAAGGCAGTGCTCAGTATAAAAAGAAGGAAGAAATGTTGAAAAAGTAAGTTATTTTTCTAAATACTATCTTTGATGTGCTCTAAGCTTACCTTTAGTATTTAAAAAATAAATACCTGCTCATTTTTAGTAGATTGCTAACTAATTAATTTAGGTATCAGGATTTGACATGCTTTTCTTAGTATCAACTTGAGTCATCTTTTATATTCTTTTAAACAGTGATTGTTACAATTATTGAAAAACCTTTAATTTTTCATTTCCTAGAAGATACAGGGAGTCATTAGAGTTCAGAGTTCGTTAGGTCTTTAGGAAATCTAGTGAAATACATTTTTGTTCCCTAAGTTACTGTTTCTTCTTAATGTATTTTAAACTTGCTTTAATAGGAATCTGTTTGATGAGAAATTGTCATTTTCCATGATGCTAGCTAGCAACGTGACAAACTCGGAAAACTTTTGCTTATTAGATGCTATAGATGAAGAATTTAAATAATAAAAGTGATTAGTTCTTCATTGAGACATTGTCAATCACTAACCCAAACAATTTTCAAATCCATGAATTTTGTAGTGTTAGAAACTGTAATTTTCTAGTGAGTTTACTTAAACCGTTGGTAAATATTCTTCATTTTCTAATGGTTGTACACTGGGTCAGATTGATTAATGAGTAAGCTACCGAGCAATACTTGTAAGTGATATCTATGTAAGCAAAGCAAACTTAGTTGGCTCCTGTCTCTATATCATGAAGAATGTTTACACACTCCTATGTTTTTCCCTCTTTATGTTTCAGGTTTAGAAATGCCATGTTGAAGAGCATCTGTGAGGTTCTTGATTTAGAGAGGTCAGGTGTGAACAGTGAACTAGTAAAGAGGATCTTGAATTTCTTAATGCATCCAAAGCCATCTGGCAAAGTAAGGATCAGTTTTTACCATTTCAGTAAATTGGTTATTAAGAGCTTTTCCTTTCTTTCTCTTACTGAGACGTAGTTTACCAACAGAATTGTGTTGATAGTGATGTCATCTGCATTTAAAATATGTGGCTCCCATTGACAGAGCTGCAACATTTTCATAATGTAAATCAAGTAGCATTATTGTTCCCTCAGATCAAATGTGAGTAGTATAAGGTTAAGAAAAATACCTAAATGTCACATAAGATATAATATAAACCAGGGCTCCGGGTTTTCTGTCTGGAAGGCATTGGAGTAAGAAAATAGTTTGAAGAAATAGTTAATGTAGGGCTGTTACCTAGTTTTTAAATATTAGAGTTTATCACTAAGAAAGCATTTAAAAATAAATTCATTGGCTGATCAAATAATTTTCCTCATGTAATTAAAAATGCATATGGTTTAACTAAAGGCAAAGTATAGCAAGTTAGGTACTTTATGCCTGTTGTTTCATAATTAATGTACTCAACATTTTTTAAAAAATTTATGTACATTGGTGTTCTGCCTGCATGTATGTCTGTGAGGATGTCAGATCCCCTGGAACTTGAGTTACAGACATAGTGAACTGACAATGTGGGTGCCGAGAATTAAACCTGCATCATTTGAAAGAACACCAGTGCTTGTAACTATACTGGAGCTATTTCTCCAGTTCCACATATTCAACATTTATTGCATACTGAAGGATGTCATAGACAACTTGGAGCTACTGAAAGAGGTGGTCCAGTGCATTTATAAACAGGATATATATAATTTATAACTTAGGGTATATAATAAATTAAGCTTTATTTTTTATGAGTTCTTCTGACCCTTTGATTCATGCGACCTGTAAAGCAAGAAGCTCCTAGTAATGACATCCTTAGTCCTTAATAAGTGAAATAAGGGAGCTGGAGAGATGGCTCAGAGGTTAAGAGCACTGGTTGCTCTTCCAGAAGTCCTGAGTTCAATTCCCAGCAACCACATGGTGGCTCATAACCATCTATATTGAGATCTGGTGCCCTCTTCTGTCCTGCAAGCATACATGCAGATAGAACACTGTATACATGAGAGAGAGAGAGAGAGTAATTTGAAATATTGTCTTGATGAAATGTAAACACTGCCTGACCTCATTACAATGCAGACTACCGAGAGCACCCTTTGCAAATTGCATTGCCAGGCGTTTACAATAAAAATGAGAATGCGGATAATGCAGCATGACACATTTAAAGATGAGTTCTCTGCTAAGCCTGTAGATAACTTTCAGACATATTTTGAGTCGAGAAGTAATTATCAAAAGGAGTTGACTGACTTAGCAATATCCTTATTGATGTTATGGTCGATAAATTTTTATATGCAGCCATTGCCAAAATCCAAAAAAATCTTCAAGCAAAGGTAGTAAAAAGGAACGGAACAGTTCTGGAACAGCAAGGAAATCAAAGCAAACTAAATGTCCTGAAATTCTGTCAGATGAATCTACTAGTGATGAAGATGAGAAGAAAAATAAGGAAGAGTCTTCAGAAGAGGAAGAGAAAGAAAGTGAAGAGGAGGTAAAATGTTTTTTAAACTATTGTTTTCTATCAGAGAGATAATTATTCTTGCTATATAAACAAGCAAATAGTTCGATGTTCTTTTTAATTGTGAAGATGTGTAAATAATTGAGTAGGCTGATACCCCCATCAAACATGAGCATTTCAGAGTGATTGAGTTGTGACCTGAATCTGAAGGGAGCCTTGAGCTGGCTGTCTCCGTATAGAGTGGAGAAACGGAAAAAGAAGCAGCGGAGTCAACGCTCTAAACAGAAACGTGGAGTAGCTTATCCTTTGTTTTTAGGATTTTACGTAAAATACTTGTCTGCAAATATGTTTGTGACCATATGCATTCCTGGTACCTGCAGAGACCAAAAAGGGGGTGTCAGGATCTCCTGCAACTGGAGTTATAGATGACTAAGCCACACCATTTGGGGGTTAGTAATTGAATTTGTATCCTCTGGAAGAAGAGCCAGTGCTCTTAACCACCGAACCTTCTTTCTAGCCCATGACAGCACATTCTTTTTTTTTTTTTTTTTTTTTTATAATGTTTATTACATCAAGTTACATCTCAATCATAGTGCCCTCTTTCCACCCCTTCTGGTTCTACCCTCTGACCCTCTCCTCCCTCTCCCACCCATCCCACTCCGATGTGGAGCACCTTTATATATATATTTTTTTAATAATTTATTTTTTATTTCTTCAAGTTACATCTCAATCACAATCCCCTCACTACTCCCCCCTCCAGTCCCACCCTTCCACCCTCCGCCCCCTCAACCCCCCATCCTCTTCCCTTCTTTTTTTTTTTTTTTTTTAGTTTAAGGTATTTCTTTTTTTCCCCCAACAGCTCTCCCTTTCAGTCCAAAAAATGGTTCTTTTTCTTATAACTATAAATACAATACAAAACAACAGAAATAAATAGGCCACAATTATAAGAGTTATATGGCTTAGCATACATTCCCAATGTCCAGTCCATATGTATTTGGCACCTGACTTTAACATTCTACTATCTAACCATCTCCATGTGTTTAAAGTTCTATATCTAACTCAGCTTTCATACTAACTTGCCTCATAATTTTAAAAATATCTTCTTAGATCCAGAACACCCTCTTGATTCCTAAACAACTCAAAATTTAACTATGAGACTCTAGCTATCTATTCTTCAACCACATCAGAGACCCGAGAGGGATAAATATATCTGATTATATAGGAAGTGCAGGGCCTGCAGCTTCCAAAACTAAGAAATGACATACCACTGGCTGCCTGGACAGTTCCCATTTTCTCTCCATACATTACAGCC